>BJBW01003468.1:149510-271129 GCA_004320125.1 Scolopax mira
TGGGGAGAAAAATGGGGAATCTTCCAATGATACAGCTGGTCTGTAGGAGATTCATCCCTGCCTTGTCCAGGATGCTGTGCAGGGGAACTTCCCAGGGATTGAGTGACCTGACCTGAGAGACAGGGTAAGGGATTAAGAAACACATGTATGATATATGGCATGCTGCTGAGATTGTGATTGGTGCACTCTTTTAAGTTATTAATATCTAGCGCACTTATGGTTTGTGTTGTTACTTGTTGGGATCATTTGTAGGTTGTGATAGTGTATTCTGCAAATTGATTTTAAATTGCAATAGTGTAATCATCATTGTACATGCAGAACCTGCAGTAGTGACGTATTGGACCTGTGAGTGAAGTCCAAATAAATTATCAATTTGAACCTCTCAGTGAAGTCCTTTTCCTGTTTTGTCACACTGGGAAATTAGGTTTCCTTCTTGTGAGCGCTGAGTAGAGAGCAAATCTTTATCATGCTCATGAGGCTGTAAAAAAACAGTTATGAGGAGGGGCAGGAACAAGTAGGTCACCACAGAGGTTTCTCCTCAGCCCATGCGTGACAGAGGAAGCCCTTGTAGTATCCGAGCACGGCAGTGTCTAATATTGGCTTTGCATAATGTGATTAATTGATGGATTTTCAGAGTGTTTGACTAGCACTGGACTGGACTTCAGTGCACTTCCACTTTGAAGGCTCTAACTAGAGACCCTCAGCTTCATTTTAGTGATCAATACTCCTGACTAGAGCAAGGCTAAGCCAGCTGCACACCTCTTGCAAAGCCACATATGCCATGCCTCATCTTTATTCTCCTACTTAGTTCCTTGTCCGTTGACCTCTCCAGCAGCAATCAGCCACTCTGGCCCTGTCATTATCCTTGCTGTAATGATGAAATAATAGCTTGCTGCTTCAAGCCTGCCATCAGGATTGTCCTGAGTGCAGATGGCCTGATGTGCCATCCAAGCAAGGGAACGTGCCAGGGGATGTATCCCACAGCTACAAGAGCATCCACAGTTTCAGTGGTCCAGCTCAGATGTCCTTTCTCAATGGCATTTTTGCACAGCCTGTGGAGGCAGAGCTGCAGGCAGGCAGGGGTTCAGATGCTCCATGTATCTGTAGGAGCACAGGGCCATTTGCTTCCTCGCTACTACAGAAAAATATCCTTCTGAGTGTATTTATTGAGGGTTTTTTATGAGGTGCTGGACCCTCATCAAGAGAGAGTCTTTGGACTCAGGCACTGCCCTTGGAAAACTACTTTTTTTCTCAGAGCATCTGTTTACCTCTCATAATTTTTTTTGTCTTCTTAGTGCTGACTGCAAACTTGGTAAGACTCCTAAAAGTAGTTGCACAACACTTAGCATGAAGAGATACCCAGGTCCTACATTGACAGTGACTGGGTTCATGAAGAACTGGGCATTGCAGGGCATCACACACTGTCTTCTGTAGAGCTCAGCATCTGGAAGGACCTCCTTTCACCTCTTCCCAGGCTCCTAAGAGCTAACATCCGCTCTGAAATTCAGACTAACTCCCTGCCCATCCGCCTCCTGTTTGTTTGTTATTTTAATCTTCTTCCCTGGTCCACAGTGTGAAGAGAAAAGGCTGATTGACAGCTTAACTGTTTCAAATCAATAGAAAGAGCACTTGGAGATTAAAGCAATTTAAACAAGGTGTTTATGTAGTTTGGAACTAAAACTGCACTTGAAGGAAGCAAGGAAAGGAGCTGAAGGAAGTGGGTCAGCCATGAGACACAGGGAAGCTGCGTGAGCAGAGGTAAGATTACAACAATAGGCTGGGATGGCTTTTTCATCAAAAAGAGATCACTGCTTTCCATAAAGGAGGCCTAATCTCAAAATTGCTTTAGCCTCCAACTGATTGTTCCATCGATTTAAACATGCTGGCCCTGCCCCTCTTTCCTATTCTCTAATCTCTGGCACATCTCCCTCTCCTTCCCTCTCCCATCCACTGTTGCTGTAGAGACAACCCCAGCCAGGGAAGAAGCACTGTCTTCTCCTAAAGGAGGTCCCCTGACTCCACTTGCATTGCTGGGCTGGAGAACAGAGGAAAAGCCCCAGCAGTGCTGTGACTTCTGCCTCTGGCTGATGAAGTACCTCAGGGGCAACTTTGAAGCCATCTAAAAGATCCCATTACATTTTTAATCAATGCAAAGGCCCTGTCCCCATGCTAAATTACTTGATCTCCTCCCCTTCCCAGGCTTTTAGGTAATTGCTGTAGATGAGCACTACTGCATATCAAGAATAGCTGAGCCAGGGCTATTGATCAATCCAAATGTGCTGTTTGCATGGCTTAGAAGAGCTTTACTAACTTACCTCAGGGGCAGATCAGGTTTTTTAGCCAAATCAAGCAAGTTTCATGTTCTCCCTGTTTTGCATAGCCATAATGAGGCGGTAATTCAATCCTTCCTTGTCTAGCCACCCACTGTGTGATGGCAATAATTTGTCCTGGGATGTGCCAATCTTTCTCCAGTGACCATAGAAAAAGTCCAGACAATTGGTTTATACTAAATGCTTGATTTCTGGCCAGCTGAAGTTAGGGGAGAGGGATCCCACTGAGTCTCCCATGAGGGAACATCAGGATGGCAAGCAGTTCTTGATCTCCCCATTCAAGGATCTAACTCTGCATGTAGGCAATCTTGCAGAAGATGCACAGAGAGAACCTGCTCCAAAGAGCTGGAACTCGAGAGAGAGCAGGTGCATGGGGAAGCTCAGTGTAAAGGACAGGAAAATGTGAGTTGTCTGTAATTACCGTATTAAAACCTTCTATATAAATCTGCAGGTGTAAATCAGCAAAAATCCCTGGATTCCAGTCCAGACGCAAAAGTTGACACTTTTTGGGACCACCACAGAAGATAGGAAGTGCTCAGGCCAACTTTATAACACCTGGACTGCCATAGAATAACCCCTGATTTCTGTCAGTCTCCAGGAGGTGATGTCAGGTCCCAATTCTTTAGCAAGGACTTGAGAGCAGAGTGGGTGGTAAATTACTGTTTACTTTCTGTGTCACCAGAAACATGCAGCGGGATTCTGCCTCTCTGCCTTCACAAGAAGAGCATCAAGTAGAAACACCTGCTCCTTTGATGGGGGAACCAAGTGCGTTTCGAAGGCCATCCGTGGCATCGATGTACCCTAGTTTTAAGTGTTTATTATTTTCTTGATAATAAGTGTCCAGCTGACATAGTCATTCAGATGACACCACGAGAGCTGTCACATCTCCGTGCAACCAGAGTATGCCTTACAAAGACATGCTCCATCTTCCTGGGCGACGTGGTGCTGGTGGTGATGCTGAGTGTGGTTTGGTTCATCAGCTCCAGGTCAAGCCCTATGCGCTGGTCAGTGGCTCACCCAACAGCCAGTAAAGCTCCTGGACTTTCTAGGAACACGTGTGGGTTCATGGGACGTGACCCAGGTACCAGGATATGGATGCAAGAGTTCAGGATGCAAGAGTTCAGATTAATCCTACCACTGATACAAATTGATGAGCTCTTCTGCTTTGTGAGTCTGGTCGCTGATCTCCAGGGCAGGGATCATCATAATTACTTGCCATAGCATCATTTTGAATATATTTTACTGAAAGTCCTGGCTGGTGTTTGACCCATGTCTTTTGAAACGGACATCTTGCGTTGCAGGGAGGGGATGGTGACCTGTGTGTGAAGGGGCAGGACTTTTGGAGATGGTTAATTATAAGGAGCTTTGTTTAACAGGGCGACGAGAGGTCTGAGCAGGGTGCTGGTTGCCATGTAGAGTCCAGAGACACCCAGGCACTGACAGGGATTTTCACAAGCTGTGAACACGGCCTGTCGCTGGTGGCTGGTCTCCAGCTGAAGAGGTGCCAACCTGGGCTCCTGCCACCCAGGATCTAGTCTTGCAGCCCCTCTGCGCTGTGCAGATGGGGTTTCACTGGGGAAACCAGGGTGCACACAAGTACAGCTTGTGGATTTACAACACCGGATCAGCCTGGCAAGGGGACCCTGTGACTGCAGATCCTCCCATCCGCAGTGTCAGGCGCTTGGAGCTGGGAGGCAGCAACATCCAAATCAACCCAGGAAAGCAGGAGATTCGCTCCCGAAAACCTGGCTGTGCCCCAGACACGCGGCTTTGAATTTTCTGGCAGGTGTGTCAACTCAGGGGAACTTCTCAGGGAGACAGTGAAAATTTGGGATTAATTCAGTATCAGCAAAATCTTCCGACCCACCAGCTTCCCATGGGCTGATCCCAGCATAATGTGTATGCTCTAAACGGGGAGAGAAAAGCGTCACGTTTGCAGCTTTCACCCCCCTCGTCTCCTGGATTCGTGCATCGTAAATCCTGGGTCTGTGCCATTCCTCCCTACCCACCTCGGAGCTCAGGCACATATATTATCTGCCAGCTGACAGATTCGCCAGTGACAGATTAGCTGAGCTGGAGAAAGGCCATTTGGGCTCCAGGATGCTGGCGAGGCTGGTGGCAGAATCTAGAGGCCAGCAGCAGGAGCTCCTGGAGCAGAACAGGAGTGTGTTCCTCTCATAATCTCAGAGGAGCCAGGAAGCCCAGGGAAGCAAGAAGGGAAGTTTGAGCCATGGGGCTGGATAAACTACATTTTACTTCACGTTCTGAGCTGGCTGCTCCTGCCAAAGGTGGCTTGAAGGCTAATCTCTCACCTAAACCCAGGAAATGCTCTCCAGCACATTTCCACTAAGCATCCAACTGTTTCTCTCTGAAGTCAGGCAGTCAGGTGGCACTGCAAGTTTTCAGATACACAGGGGAGGAAATAAATAACTGGTTTGAGCAACACAGGACTAATTTCTCTTCTGATGCCTGGGAAAACTGCACTTTTAGAAGACTCTATTGTCTGAATTTGGGAAAATACTTACTTTATAGTCAGCACTGGTATGTGGGTTTTAAGGTCTCAGCATTTTCGAGCTCACCAGGTGCAGGGATGAGGAGGAGCAAGACTGGGGCACTTGATCCACGCTGGACAACAGGATTCTTTCACACTACGAATGTCACATTCAATATAAATTATAAAGTTCGATGAGTAGTGCTATCTCTCTCTTGATGGCTGTGATCCTGAGAACTCCTTGCCCTGCTTCCAGACCCCTGAGCCCTCCCCTTCCTCCTGAAGCCACAGTGCCACGTTGGCTGTCCCTGCTGGGAGTGCATGGCTTCCTGGGATAGAATGGGCTGAGTACAGTCCTTGTGTATTTTATATTGGTATTGGTATCAATATTGGTTCTTTAGTGTTATTAATGTTAATTATGTAGTCTTATTTTATTAAATCTGTTTATATTTCACCCTTTGGGTTTCCTGGTTTTTTTTCCCAGGTGGGGAGGGGTCAGCGGGTGAGAGAATAATGATCTGAATGACAGTAAATTGTTGTGGGTTCCTCAAATCATAACAGCCCTTTTCCCCACATCCAAAGCTGGCAAAGGCTTCCGTGTGGAGACGGGAGATGCAAGTGTGACCTCACAAGTCGGGAGCACTGTTACAGAGAGGCGTGAGGGGAAAGCAAGGTCAGCTCTGACATCTCCTCCTGCAGCAGCCGTGGATGCATTTGCATTGCCAGCCCCAAATCTGTGCCCATCTGCACAGGCTGAGCACTTGGGCCATGAGTTTTGTGTGCTGATGGCATACAGAATGGTTTGCTTTCTGCTGTATTCTGCTTAGAAAAAGAAAAAGGACAAGGTATTGGAGCTATAGGAAGGATGTCTTCATCAAGCATGCTGAATAAATACTGTGCCTTATTTATGAGGCTTTAATTCCCCACGATATTAGAACCTGACTAAAACATGAATCTATTCCCCAGTTCCTCCCACAACACAGAAAACAACGCCAATTTAAATCCAGATTAATTTGATTTTTGAAGGTAAAGGCAGGTGGAAATGGCATTGAGTTCCCACGTGTGGCTAATTCTTAGGAACGTGACAAACCAAACTGCCTACGAATAGCTGCTGAGGAGGCAGGTGCAGCTTGGCACCTGAAGGTACAGAGGAACCATGAACTAACAAGATACATCACCCAAGAAACTCTCCCATTAGCTCACAGTGCGTTTGCCACTTCTATGACATCTTTTCGGGACAGGATACCCTTCTATGATAACCTTCTTGATCTAAACACGAGGAGCTATTTGTGTAGACAGTAGGGGCAAGACATTGGGAATAAAAGGCCATGGTTCTCCCTGGGAAAAAGGAAACTGTGAAAAGAGCTCCAGATTTTACAGCTCATCAATCTTATGCATCTGTGAATATCTAGAGGGTGAAATAACTTGCATGGAGGCCTCTGGCTGCTCCCAATGCTTTTTGCTTCCATGGAAATACAGTTCCCTCCATCTTGCTTTTAGGAAGCCCAGTGAGTATTGCTCTAGGTGGCACTGACTCCATGGGGAGAGGGCCACGCTGAATTCCCATCACTTTCCTCTCAAATCAGTCTTTGATGACAATGACAGAAGAGCCTCTACATGAAGAGGAACTATCAGTTTAAGAGCACTAAGTGCCACCAAAACTGCCTTTTTTTTCTGTCTGCTCCTGGCCAGGTGCATTGGAGGTGGAGGGGATCTCCTTGTGGTGAATGATGGGGCTGCTGCATTTCAGGGTGCAGGCAGAACGCATTCCCTTAAACCCATAGGCACGTGAGCTCTCAGATCCTGTGAGGAAACAGAGCATTGCTCAGTAAACTGGATGAGACTATGTTCATCGATGTGCCTCACTGCACCAGTGAACACCTGCATACATTTTGGTGGCTGCCAGCAGGCAATTCTAAGGGTAATGGCAATAACCCAGTCTAATATAACTCCCCAGTAGTGTGAGAGGTGATGAGAGAAGATGGGGAAATTTCCTTCCTAAGGCTATTCTTTCTCTGCGTTCTGAAGTTTGAGATTTCCATTCCCCCATTCGCAGGTATAATGACATGCTCTTAATGGCTGTAAAATTACAGAGCCCTTTTTTTAACTCCAACTATAGCATATCACTCTCTGACCTCCTGCAGTAGTGAATTAAATGAACTGACTACACAGTACATCAGGTGTGGTGGGGTTTTTTTTTAACCTGTATTAAATTTGCCTAACCATTAATCTAATGGAATAAGACTATAGTTTTCATATTATGAGATAAGGCATGAAGAGCAATAAATTGCTTTTCACTATAACTCATATAATCCTAAAATTCTCCTGCCGTTAACATTCCTCCCCAGGCTAAATACCTCTGAAAATTCTGGCCACATGGGGTAGGCACAGACGAACCCCATTTAGGCCTTCATTGCCTTTGTTTCCCTTCAATTTTTCAATCTCAATTAGACATTGACATCTTCCCTAGTGTAAACTGACCCTGAACATACTATGCTCAAGTCTAAGTATATCCAGGCTAAATTTGGCCAAATCTTTTCTTCAGCAGCTGGAAGACATGGTCAGTGGTTCGTTACCTAATGCAGAAGATTCAAATCCCAGTTCCCAAAGTTGAAATCTCTTTCTATTCCTTGAAGGGGTAGAGTTGAACTGTGACTGTCTACTCAACATCCCCCTGCCTGCAGAAACATTCGTGAGCCTCTTTGCTATCATAATTTTGATGATCTAAGGTGATCCAATCAGTAAAGATTCACTTTGAGTTTAATATATTGCTAGATTATCTTTACAAATAGGAGCCCAGGTAGTATTCTGGATGTTTCACCAATCTGGAGTATCAAAATCAGAACTCCCGACAGGTTTGGGGAAGCAGAAAATGACCCCATTCCCATGTTGGTCAATAATCCATTGGAAAGACAACGTCCTGACATAACATTAGCCAAGTTTGATCTTTCCTTTTGTTCATTGTATCCTTCCCTGGATGGTATAGTCTCTGCTGATCGTATATCCTGTCTCCTGATCTTTTACCCTCTGGCCGCTGCTCTGCCTCAGATCAGCAAACACCAGCCTTCAACACAATCAGATCTCAGAAAAGCATTTCTGAACGGGGAAAATCCAGAATGGTTGTTACAATAATACTACCCTGCGATTACATAGAATCTCAGAGCAATCTTAAAAGGTAGGGGAGAGAGAGAGTATCATTATCATTTCACAGATGGCAAGTACAGGGAAGGGAAATGATTTATTTGAAGTCATACCTCAAGGCAGAGATAGAGGCAAGAAAGGAACCCAGGAGTCCTGACTTCCAGTTCCATTATAGAGTGTAAGTGGAAACCAACTGAGTGCTTACAAACCTCTCCAGGTACAGGAAACACCAAGGCTGCTCTAGCAGACCTGGCTGCTGGCCAGCCAGAGAAAAGAGAGCACATATGGGGTCCAGCTGAAATAAATGAAATCCTCTCATGGGAGTTTCAGACTTAATTGGCTGTTTTATGACCAAGTAAGCCAGCAAAAATCTCAGGCCACATCCCTTCCTGCAGGTGAACTGGCTGTGAAGTCCAAACCAAGACCCGTAAACACTGCTTGAGTTTCCAGAGACCTTGTTGATTTGTGCTTAGCAAAACCTGTCCTTTCTTGCATGAGATTATCTTTTTCTTTTTTATTTTTGTATGAACCCATCAGAGGCATTGATAAGGGAAACCACCGAGATGAGATCTGATGGGACCACAAGCCTTCTGTGAGGGTAAATGCAAACCTGTCCCCTGGCACACATCTTCCACTCCAGCACAGTCAGCTCCAGCACCAAAAATCAGGCTCCTTTGAGACTTACACACTAGGTAAGCTTTGAGAAATTCTGTCAAGATATTGCTATCCCCTAACAGATGTGACCAAAAACATGACACATACCCATGGCTTGTTTCTCTTTGTCCATCTCTTCCATTTGCTTTTCAGTACTGACATCACTGACTTTGTTTATTGATTTCCTGTTTTTTTTAATCTCTCTTTCCTCTCCTGGACTAAGCCGTAACACCACCTTGCCCAGGCAGTTTAGTAAGGGCAGCTGTACGATCAGGTGGAATCAAGGAATTTATATTTTTTAGTGGCAAAGTTACAGTCCTTGGAGACCTGGGTTGAGTGGTGGAGTCCATCACTGAGCAGAGCAGCACCTCCTTTAATTTATTTTTGGAAGAATTTTAAAACTTGAAGTTTAAAGTTGAGGGGGGGGCCGTGAGTACCAGAGTGAAGGTCTGACATGGGTGATAGTAGAGAGTGAAGGTCTGACATGGGTGATGGTAGAGTCAGGCCAAGACCCAGAAAAACTGCAGGCAGGACAGAGAAGATCTCCTTGAAGTTCCCACAAATGTGTGTCAGCCCTTGCTTCATGAGGACGGAGCCCAGCGACCTGTATTAGCAAAAGGTGGTGGCACAAGGTACAAAGAAGCTCTGGTCATTTCAGAGGAGGCAGGGAGACGTGCAGAGAGGTCGGAAAATTCACATGCAGTGGAGAGCTGTGTAGGGAAGGAGCTACAATAGAGTAAAGCAGATATCCAACACGCAACACCCATGGGGATCAGTCTGTGCTTCAAGCATAATGATCACTCAAACTCAGTGCTCCTGTCACTAGCCTGGAAGATAACCTCTTGCCATTCCTTCTAGTATGTCTTAGCTGAAGGCAAGATGTCACCTTGGTAGTGTGGACACATTGCACTCAGGCTATCATCTAGTGCTTGGCAAGGAGATGCTGTGATGCAGCTCCAGGTACAAAAATCCTGCTGAAGACAGACCTCTGACTGACAATGAAGACATGCCCCTATTCTTTATCCTTTCACCATTTTCAGGGCTGCAAGGAGCAAATCAAACCTTTCCTTAAGTGCAGAAATGCAACCTGCAGAGTTTGGTGATGGAAAGGGCAGAGCAAGGCCCTGCTCCTGTGGTTTGTTTCTAGTTTGTTTCTAGTTTGTTTCTCTGAAAATGCCTTCAGTGTTTTATACTTATGCTGTTGTGGAAGGTGGCAGACAAGCCAGTGCTGTTATTCTGCTGAGGGAGAGAAATAGAAGTAAAAATAATAACCACATGCCTTCGCTGTGACTTGGAGTCATGGAGTGAGTACAGAATAAAGGAGGACCTGTGACCTGGTCTGCTGTCACCCCATGAGAATGCAGAGGACTTTGTAACATTTTAAATATCAAATCCGGCCTCAATTAGTCTGATGAAGATTGGTACTTCCCTTTTCAAACACCTAGATATCACGAGACAAAGTCCTCCCTCTGCACAGGTTTGGGCTATGTTTTGGAAATGAGTTATCATTGGGTTTTCCTGATTTTTCAAGGTCTTTAATCCAAATGCTTTGGCACCTCTGGAAATAATACACTGAGAATTTTCTTTGTCTGACAACACAGATACCTACGGCAGTGAGCTGTTTCATCTTCTTTTGGAGACAGGGGAGAGAAACAGATACCTCTGGGGTGCAGTTCATCCTGTGCGGATGTCTAAGGCAGGTGAAATGGATCATGCCCTTGACATGCCTCTTGTCTCCCTGGACTGAAAAGGCAACCCAGTGCCATGAAGCCAGACAAACAGTACTATGGACATCCAGAATGAAGAGAGGAGACTTCCAGGCATTTAATGGAAGACATCCCAAAATAAAAGCAACGAGAAAAGATTATTTGGGAGCCTTTTCCCGTATTTGTACACATAGTCTGGGCCATTCCCCTCTTCTTTAGCTATTAAACAACCCTTGTGATGCTGGGCACAGAGGACCAGATTCCCAGCACATCAACTTTTCCATGGGGAGTAGTCTTGCCTCAAGTGGTACCACTTTGGGCTGGGGCTCCAGGTCTCCTCCATCCTCACAGGGACCTTGACAGGGTCTTGGGACTGGGACTTGGCTGCTCTTCCACTGGCCTCATGATGGAGCCAGAGCAGTGTGCAGACCTGGCGCCGGGTGCCAGGGGAGCCTACCTGCCAGGGAAGGGGCGTGAGCATCCATGCAGCTCACTGTAATTTCTCTAATGGCTTTCTTTGGCTTGATAGATATTGAAGGAAGCTTGTTTCTGGGGCAATTTCCATGGAGAGATAATAAGAGATCATTTTCAAGTGAGCGAAACTTTAATGGCACATTCTGGTAATGAGGCAGCAAGGAGAGTAATGACCGGAGACCTCAGAGTGTGAGCACATCGTGAGAGACGGGGGAGAACTCTTAGTTCACTGCTTGAGGCAGACATTTGAGGCCTGATCTTTGTCCCCTTGGAGTCAGCCTGGAGTTTTGCTGCTGACTGGAGAGAGAGGTAGATTAAGACCTAAGTGCTGGTAATGGGACTGGGTGGCTCTATAGAAATGCGCCAGTGCATTCACTGGGGAAACAGGAAGACCCTGGCAGGGCTCAGTCACCAAACTCTCCAACCTTCTCCTTCAGCAGAAGGTAGCTGGGAATCAAAAATCAAAGGAGAGCTGGATACTCCTGTGCAGTCTGTGCCTTCCCTCTGAAACCAATTAGAAGTGTTTTAGCCTGTATGTGTTATAGCATTGTGTTCCTAGGTGGGAGGGAGGGGTCTATAAGGGAAGGTGAAAGCCCTGTCTATTTTAAGCTCTGTGTCTTGTGATGGGCATCTTCAGAAATCCACAGGAAGCAGATCTGAAATTCAGGGAAGGTGGTAGCACCAGAGGGTTGGTAGATAGAGATTAAGAGTCCATGGCTAGGGAAAGCCATGATAAAGAGACTCATCCACTTCAGCTTTTATATCCAAGAAGGAACTGTACCTTTTCTTCTAGCCAAGGGTTGTGAGTGTAAACATGGAACTCAGTAGCCAGAATAAACATAAAAGCCACGTGTGAATTAGGAGAGCAAACTGTGCCCATTCTAGTCCAGCGCAAAGGCACAGAGTGCAAAAGACCACAGAGAACCTATGTGGGACCAAAGATACCTAAGGTCCAGGATTGTGTTTTCTAGTCAGTTCTAAATCTCAGGTAAATTTAGGAAGATTTTCACAGGAATTAAACTACAGAAGAGGCTGTCAATATCCTGTTTCCACCTGGAGGCATGAAACACCTTCATGTCCCTCAATTCCTTGAATTCACCTCTGCAGCTTGGTTTTGACCTTGCTCTTAAGAAGGGTCCTCAATCAGCTACGTCTTTAGTGCAGCTAAAGCCAGTTGTTGTTTACCTCTTCTCCAAAGAAGGAAGGTGAAGGGTCTGCTTTCCTTCAGCCTCGTTAACAGTTGTTTCATTAATCACAGCTTTCTCTTCAAAACCAGAGACAATCTGTCCAATTAACATTAAAGCTCTGGCAGTTGCCTGCTACGGTGGGGAACTTTGCAAGTGGCTCTTTGACAACCGTCGCTAATAAGTCTAACATTTTTAAAGCTGCACACAAAGAAAAAAGCCCAATCACACCTCGTTAATACCCTGCACTCCCTGTTTGCATGAGCAGTAGAGGCAGCTTGCTTTCTATTCACTCATGATTAATCCCAGCAGGGTCCAGGTTCCAAAATACTTCTCCCACAGGCCTCTGTCTTTGTGCATCACATCCCACCACCTCCTTGGCTTTACCTTGGCAAGTCCTTTCTCCTGCAGTACCCCCAACCAGGCTTTAACACTGCACTGCTCCTGAGTGAGCTAAGCTCCATGGACCTGTAGGTCAGAAAGAATCGGCACATTAAAGGGTAGGTTTAACAGAAAAGGTGATTAAAAATATCTTGTAGGGGTCATGCCATATGACCAGAGAACAGTAGAAGTAGTAAGGTGTGGAAGGTGTGGAGAAAAAGTTATCCAGTTAACTGCAAGCCTCTTAGTCTAACCTTGACTTGAGATTTCAAAGTGAATTTTGAAGGAAAGAACAATTAAATACCCAGAGATAAAGGGGAAATGAGATAAGGTGCAACATGGGTTTACAAAATGTATATTGTCTCAGACGACCATGATAGCTTTGTTTTGATAAGATACCTGATTTTCTAGACAAAGGAAATGCTGCTGATCTCCTTTATCAAGACTTCAGTAAGGTATTTGATAGTTGCCATGTGGGAAATTATTAGTGAAGCTGGAGGAAAGGAGGATTAGTAACCTGTAAGGTGAGGTGCAACTCTCTGGAGGGAATTTACGAAAGGAGTTCCTCACTGAACAGTTTTGGAACTGATCTTTTCTTCTTGTGAGTGATCTTGGCAGTAAAAGAGGGATCCTGAGGCTAAAATCACCCAGTGACAGAAATGAAAGTTTTGGCATTGCAGAAGAGAATGAGAGAAAAAGCCTGAAAGAACTAAGTGACCTTGAGAGTAAGAATAATTGAAATGAGATGGAAAACAAAAACGTGGAGATGGCAGGTCACAAGTCTGTGGGCTTGCGATAGCCTCAGATATAATAGAGGAGATGATGAGCTGTAAATGATCAAGGAGATCTCTGTGGTGTAAGTGGCTGAGTTGTCAGGCCCTGAGAGGCCATTGCTATTCTTGGATGTATCAAGAGGGATATTTCAGCAGATATAGACACAAAACGGTGTCATTGACTGTGGGTCTGACTTAAGGTCAAGACGGATAAGAGCAGAGAGAAGAAGAGTTGGGTACAACATGTTTAATTTGGTAAAACACAGGTTGACGTAGGAGAAGTTCCAGGGAGGTAAAATCGCTCTGTAAGCTCATGGGATACAGCTCCTGATGCAGCTTGGGCAAGAATGTAGTCACAACAGGGTTAGGTGAAGGTGTTCCTTGCCTGCTGGTGAAAGATGCAGGTGTAAAATAGAAGGTTTTGAGGTCTGAGCTTTTCCTCTCACAGCCATGGCCGTGACTGGCCTTTCTAGCCCAGGACATTCCTGTGCCCTCAGCTGGGGCACTTCTCCCTGGAGTCTTTCCTGGTATTCTGGCCAGTTTTTGTATTCCTGACTCTCCTGAGAGTCCCTTCAGGCTCTTGCCAACGGTACCTCTGCATGGGAAACTGAAGTCTAATTCTCTGTCTAAGGACAGGCAACAAAATCAATGCAAACAGATCAGCAGAGGAGTTAGCCTGGTGTAAGAACCCAAGCCACCTGCCCGTGGCTCTCCTGCACTATCACATCCTTACTGCTCCGGGTCGGTGTTTCTTGCCACTTTCTTCTTATCTTAAGTGTATGTTTTCCCCTCCTGTCTGTTGCTCTTGCATTTGAGTAATTTTAACCAGCATATGCTTTTTTTTTTTCTTTGTATTTGCCTCATTTTCAGGCCTTTTGTGAAACTGGGACAAGTGCTTTCTGATGAACCGACTATGGATTTGAGGAGCTCGCTGGGAAGGCTATTTACTGGGTGGGTATGAACTGGGCTTAAATCTAAAGGAACTGTTAATGCCTTGTCTGGCACAGGGCTATCACACGTGTCACAGCTTTGATTATTGCTGCCTGCCATGCTGGGAGGTCAATGTGAGATGAAAGAAGATTGGGAAACAGTCAGATTTGAGCAATCAAGGTGATATACCCCTGGAAGGGACTGGGAGGGAGAGAGGGGAAGGATTTGGTGAGCCTGCACATTTTCTTCTCTGTTTTGGACCAGCAGCACACATGTTGCAATTGCATGTAGATGCTGGCATGCTGGGGACAAAGCTGTTTACTGAAATTTGAACAAAGTTTTGTTCCCTGTTGTGATTATTACGTTAGCAGGTGCCAGGCATTGGAGAATCTGCCGGGCCCTGAGGAAGGAAGAAGCAGGAGCTGTGGGTTAGGGATTGTCAGTGATTTGTTGCCTCTTAAAAAACACTAAGCCTCCAGTCTGCAAGGCAATGGGGGACTGTGCCGTGCCTTGGCCATGGGTGCTGCCTGATGGTTTGCTCCATCCCTTTAACATACATGTAGAGGCAGCTTACTCTTTTGATGTACATTCTCCCCTGTATGTTAGGAACTCTGCTAAATTCTGATTATCAGTTATTTTCCCTGTCTGCAGCTCCCAGCTCTTTTAACCCAAGTTCTTCTTATACAATGTACAGGCTGATGGGCAGGACTGAGATTAGGGGGTGATGGTTTAGCTTCAGAGAGGATGGGGACAAACAATTAGGGCAGCAAGTGGCACCTTTGCTCCTATGCTACGTGCTCATGCCTGGCCAGTTGCCCCAGTTGGTGATGCTTCTGTGTCATTCACTCCTGCTCCTGGCCCTTCTCCTCGCCCTAGAGCAGATCTGTACAGGGAAGACAGCTCTGCTAAGGCCCAAGTTCTCTTTCAGATACATATGTAGAGCATCAGGCTTAATCTCCCTGTCTGTGTTGAGCTACCAGATTAGGAAGCCCTTTCCCGTGGGATCACTGTGTTGGCAGGTTGATGGTGAACCTCTGAGTGTCAGGATTTGTTCCCTCCAGAAAAGGTTAATAGCCAGCACTTCAGGGCTGTGGCACCATGACCTTTTCAAAACCTGGACAGATGGAAGTGGCTCTGTGGAGAAAGGCCAGGGAAGGAGGGCAGCTGGCAGTTTTTCTAGGAGTCTGTTTTCGTGGCAGAACATACAAGTCTCCCAAAACCACACACATTTATGGATGGCTCCTCAGCTGCTCTGAACTGGTTCACAGTCAGTGACTCCAGACGTGCTGAGTGCTTGAAAGAGCATCAGTCACCCCTCTCCTCCTGTTCCCATGATACTTCTCTAGTTCCTCCACACATTTTTCCATCGTGCTCCAAAAGTCTGGCTTTCCTCTCTCTGGTGCTTAGAGAGTTATTCACATCCACACAGCAAGGGTATAAAATGGAGCTGTGTCTGACATCTCCATCTGGGCCATCCAGTCTTATTTTCCCTCCTGCACAGAAGCCAACCTGGGCACAAGGCTGTGGAGCAGAGGGGACAAGCTGTAGCTGCTGCCACACGTGGGACTGCTGATTGGGAGCATGAAGACAGATCAGGACTAAACTTGCTTGAGTGGGTGATGCCCCACTCAAAAAAAGCACTTTGCCAGCATATTTCCATGAAAGAAACACACAAAAGCTAAATTATATTTGCAGTTCAAAGCCTGTATAGCTCTCACTTTGTGTCAGGATAAGAATTCCCTTCCCCTTGTATCAGCATTGAAAAAACCTGTTGCAGGTGTCTGGCTCGGAAAGAAGAAGAAAATTATTTAGTCCAGAGTCCCAACAGCCACTTTTTCCATGGGATTTTGAATGTCTTGGTTTAAGGATGAGACACAAAAATCTCTAACCATCTGAACTCTGCAGATTTAGGGCAAGGCTCATGCTCAATGCAGAGCAGAATCGGGGCGCATATCTGGAGCTATTTCAGAGAAGAGAAGAATAGATAAAGTAGAACTCTCTAGAGAACACAGTTGAGTAAAATTACCTTACTGGCCAAATGAGATGAAGCATGGAGTAGGTTTAATTTGTGTGTTTCGTTTTCATTATTAACAATATCTAATTAAGGCACCTGGTGACAACTTAATGGGCAGAAAAGGAAAAAGTCAAGGAGGCTTTATCAAATTTTTCTTTCGACTGCAGCTCTCTGGATTTGCATGAATCCATCACCAGAGAGAGAGTCTTGTTTGTGTGGACCTGTTCAGCCCAGCAGTGTAAGGTGTAGCTTTATTGTCTAGGACCTATCCCTTAAAATTAAACTCATCATCCTCATGAAGATGATTGCTTGAAGGGGAGATTAACCTTTACAATGTGATGATGGAAATCATTGTTGTTCATTTTGAGAGCTGGTGAAGACTGTTGGGAGCTGAAAGTGGTGGAAACTGGACTAGGATTTGGTGACACAGGTGAGAGGTGGAAATTAAGTTTGTCTTTGACGGGGCTCCTCTCACCCATTTTTCCAGACCTGATTTAATTGTGGAATTATTATTATTTATATTTAAAAAAAAAAAAAAAGACAAGAATTAGAAGAGCCTGAAGTCTTATTCATGTGTGTGCTGCACCTCATGCGACAAGATCCCTATCCCTGCCTAGGAGCTTTATGTGATCCTAAATAAAAGATGGGTGATTTATCAACAGCAGAGCAGTTAGTTTTGTTTGTTATGTGCTGCACATTCCCTTTCCTCCTTCTGCTGCCACTGCCACAGAAGAGACAACCATGTTGTCTGCAGCCTCTTGCTGCCCTTTGCTTTTTCCCTCCTGTTATCTTTTCATATGGAAGGCATCAAGGCTGCGCATATTAATATTGCAAGCCCTGGCCCCTCGGATGGTGTCTATGCCACTGCCCAAAAGTATAACACCAGCTTGTGCAGACAGACCAGAGTCAGCCGTAAACTCAGGGAGGGAAACAATATTTTTAGCATAGTTCAACACCAGCAAATCTTAACCCTCACAGAAGGTTGTACGAGCCCAGCAAGGACAGGAGCGTAGCCCTGACTAAACAGTTCTGTGTAAAATGACACTAAGTTGTTTTCAAGCTCTTCTATATGTGATTGATCTCCTGTAACAGGACACGTGCAATTAACCAGCAGCTCTGCTATTAATAACCATCCCTGAATATGTGGATAAAATGAATTGGGGTCTCTGTGGATTATTGCCTTTCTTCATCTGACACTTCTTTAGATGAACGACATGGAACAAAAAAGGGAATCTTAAGAGTATATAATTGAGTGTGTATTAGGGTTTATGAAGAGATTCCTACAATAACTGTCATGTTCCACCTGACGGAGTAGCTGTTATGTGAACATGCCAAAGTACCACTTTCCTTGCTGTGATCTTTGTTCTCGCTTGCTTTCTCTGCATTAGCTTAAAATCTCCTTTAGCTGATGCCACTGAATGCAGCCTGAGTAATGACTTGAGTGCAAAATAAGGACGGGAATAAAGAATGAGGTGAACAGTTACTGTCAGAGGCCTCAAATTGGGCACCAAAGTGAAAGGAGACCTGCTGTTTCAGAGGTAGGGAGCTTCTGCTGCTCCCACCAGTGACAGCTTCTCGGGAAATCAGGACACATTGATTTCTATCCTGTTGGAAACCGAAGATCCAGGCCGTGCCAGGCATTGTCAAACCTCACCACAGTGGACTGGTACTTCAGGCAGATGAAGAACCAGAAAGGAAATGAAGGCATGAAAGGGGTGAAGTGACTTGCTTCCTGTGTCAGAGTTGGGAAAAGGGAGATTCCATATTGGACCACTGTTAGGTATAAGGCAGCTCCTTAGCTGGAGAGCTGTGTTGTGGGAATGACAGTGTGAGGAAATGGGATTTCTTAGAAATGAAAGATTCCCTACATTTTTAAACATGGTTTTGTAGTGGATGCTCTGAGATGGTTAACTGAAGGATGCACTGCCCTTTAGGGCAGCAGCCAGCCCTTGTGTCCTTTCCCATCCAACAGCACAGAGAAATCTCCCCTTGCATCCCAGCCCTCCCTCCCCATCACCAGCCCAGCCTTTTTTCCATTGCTGCCCTGGATCTTTCCATCCTATTTTCTTTCTCTGGCCTCCTTTCCTTTTTGTCCTCCATCTTTCAGTTTGACTTGTCACTCACACACACACACAGCGTCACACACTTGATCCTCCCAGAGCCGCAGACCTGCCAGCAGATCTTGAATGCGGTGGGGCTGAGGAATGTCCTGTCACCTCCTGCCCCTCCATGTCCCCCACCTGGCTTATTTCCCACTGATCTATTGCCAAGGACAGGTAACCTCAGCCAGAAAGACGGATGCCACAATTACATTCCCCTTTTCAGCAGCTCTTTCCCCTCGCTTCTTCCTGATGGAAATCGTGGGCAAGAAAAATCTATTATTACTCTCCAAATCATATCAAATATTTATCAGGGTAATTCTCTAGTTATCACCACCGATTGCAAGCCTTAGTCACGTAGTAAATCTTGTTAGTGTCATCTCTGGGAACGTGTCTCGTCTGTCTCCTCAGCCGAGTGCTGTATAAACCAGGTAGCCCCAGGGGAACTTGGCTTATGGGAAAGGCAGCGGAGGCGAACAAAGATGGGCGAGATGCAGCAAATCCCCTTTTCCAGGACACGGATGGGGTCCATTCGGGATGGGGCTAAGGGCAAGCAGGCAAGTTAAACGGGGAATGGGGAGGTCTGCTGGGTCACACCAGCCGATGCCTCCCTGAGGTGCCAGACACTGTACGGATAAGATCATTCCTAATCAGAAACTGTCTGAAATAGGCCTAGCTGGAAAAGAGAGGTGAGTTAACTTCCCAGGAGAGAGATGAAGTGAGTTACTCAGGGCTGCGAGGGAAGTCAGTGGCAGAGAAGAGCGATCAAGATCTCTGGCTCTGCTGCTAGTGGCTCAATTACCTGATTATTCCTTTTGGGGCACTGTGGCTGGTTTGAAACAGCACTTTTCCTGGGGGTCCTGTAAGTCAGGACAACCTTGACATCTCTGCTAGCCCTGCCAAGGACTCTCCCCTTCCGCCCGCTGTGGAAAGGGCTAGCAAATGCAGCCACTCTAGCTGGGATTTTGTTGTTGTTGTTGTTGTTGGCACCAAAATGTTTCCAGATTGTACCTATTTTTAAACTCTTTATTGGGTCAGATCTGGACAGCTTGGAGACTTCAGCTCTTCCCTCCTTCTACCCCTGTGCACAGAACTTATTCCTGCAAAGGGAAGAAATGAGCAGCAAGTTTCCTCTGCCAGAACCAATCAATCTGGCACCTGTCATCAGCATCAAGGCATCTATAAAATATTTAATTTCTTAATGATGAATTGGCAGATTGTTTAAAAAAAGACAACAGGGAAACAAAGAAAAGGAAACAGACACTCGCAATCTGCAGTCGCACTCTTTGCCAGGCTGAGCCTTTGGAGCTGATAGCAGGAGTGTGTTTTTCCATCCAAGCTACCTGACAGTGCTGTTTATTAATAAAGCCCTGCTGGTTCTTTTGGGGATTTTCCTACTCAGACAGTCATTGGACCCTTGACTTGCCATCCCAAGGTCCCGCTACAGATTCCTGATGACACTAAGCTTTCAGAAGAGGATATTTATAAGAAAACAAAAAAACCAGCTCCTCAATGGCACAGATCTTGCCTCCCTCAAGTGCTGCTACACTGGTATAAATAAGGCAAAAGAATGACCAGACTAGGTTAGAGCACAAGTGCATCCAGCCAAGTGTTCTGTCTCCAGCAGTGACCAACAGCATGTGCTTTGGGAAATGGCTAGGAATGGGTCAATCCGAGAGCGCTATTTCTCTACGAGCCTCTAGAAGCCTGCAGCCCTGGGAGATCTTTGTGCTTTCTAGCTCTGACTGGAATTTTCTTCCACGGGCTTGCCTAGTAATTTTTTAAAGTTATGCAAACTTTCAGCATCCGCAAAATCTTCACTCAAATAGTCCCATAGTTCTCCTGTCTGAAGCTGTATATCTTATTTTGTTTTCAGCTTATCACCTCTTAATTTAACTCAATGTTCCCAGCTCTTGCATTAAAAAGACAGTGAAAAATCATTCTTCCTTCAACTCCCATTCCTTGGACATGTCTGGCTCATAAAACAGGGAGCAGCATAGAGATGCCCGGGCTAATGGAGACTAGAATTGGTAAATCTGCAGTGGACAGTCTGATTTCACAGGGCCCACGGATACCTTCTTCCTCTGGTACCTACAGTGGTGAGTTTGGAGAGGAGCCAGAGGCCTTACCTGTATTTCGGTCTGGTTGCAGATGCATAAGGGGATGCTGGTGGCAGTCAGTGATGTAAACCCCCCCCCACTGAAGTTATATGAATTATTTACAGAACTTAAAAAACACATTCTTGTCTCCATATCAATTTACATCCATTCTTCCTGGACTTCAGTAAATCCTGTAAATATACACAGGCAAGCAAACCAAAGAGATCCTTCTACTATAGCCTGTTCTGGTGGGCTTTATCACAAATACAGTGGTATTTGGATAATATTTTTTTTCTTGATTAACTTCTAAGTCCTGTTGTTGGGACCTTTTAATTACAAGACACAAGGTTTCACTAAAACAAATACAAACTTCTAGCCATCATCTGAAGAACAGAGTTCTAAAGGCTTGCAAAACCCTTCCAAACCCCCGAGAAATGAAGAGGAAGTGAGCATTTTTCACTGATCACCATTTATTATTTTTAAGTCGGTCTCATGATTTGAAGTGGTGACGCTCCTTGGTGGTGTGACCAAACCTACACTATTCATCTGGGCTGAGGGAGTTTGGCAGACGGAAGTGGGTGGCTGGCAGCTCACAGGCGGTGCCTTCATCCCTCCTCCTCCTCTGCCTCTCCTGGCAGAGTGTGGGGAGCCAGGGCTCCAGCAGACGTCCATGGTGGGTTCAGCTGGTTGTGGTGGGATGGAGGTGTCCAGCAGACACAAGGGTTGTGCAGCTTCTTAGCTCAATTTACCAGGGGATACCTGGCAGAGCCCTCATGCTCTGTCTGCTCTGGTGATTTCATTTCGCCTTCCTGCAGACATCCTGTGTCAATACACGAAACAGAAGTTCCCACTTGTACCTGAAGGACTTCACCTGCTTTCAAGAGGGGTCAGTGCAATTAGAAGCAGCACCCATTCCCTCTGGGAACTGATATGTAGTGACAAACTGCCACTTTAGACCTCCTCCTCCTCACTGCCGTAGGTCTGCTCTGGGGCAAAACAGAGTTTTCTCCAGTTTCCCCCAGCTCCTGTGCAAATCCTCTAGACCTCAGAACGCTGTTTCCATAGCACATTGCACTCCTAAGGGCTGCTTGCTTTGGCACAGGGATAAGATGAAATCAAAGGACAGTACTTTCATGTCAGACAGCTCATCTCCCTGTTAACTCTGTATCTCTGTCTTCTGCAGATGGTGTTTAAAGAGAAGTTTGCTCCATTGATCCCGTCTAATATCTCCTTGAAAGTTCTGAATGGAAAACATCCTGCTTATCTCTAATCAAAGCTGGGTTTTCTCTGCCTCTGGGCCAAAACACTGCAACAGGCTCGGCCCTTGAGGGAATGGCAGATGCCGAGCAGACATGGGGCTGCCTGCTGCCTTCCCAGGCATGGGGAGAACCTGCAAACCAGCCTCTTCCCACTGTGCCACCAGCTGCAAGGTATTTGGGGATGCAAGGGGTAATTAGAAAGCAGCAATCCAGCAACTCCTAACTGTGCGGTTGCTGACTGCAGTGCAGTAAGTCTGAAGAGACATCTCTTTCCCATCTATTAAAATAGACACCACTGCCAGCAAAAAAAATTTGGGAAGCATGACTCAAAGTGGGGGAAGGAAGAGGGATAGGGCTGATCGGTAGCTAGACACCCACATCAGGAGAGCATCTAAGCAGAGCTGCTGGCATCCTACTGTTGTCAACGTGATCTCAAATTAAACATATGTTTAAGTAGAAAAGGGACTGAGAGAATAGTTGGCTGTAGGAAGTTCTTGGCTCACAGTGACAGAAGGCACATGTTAAGGGTGTCCATGGGATAGACAGAGTCCTCTCTACCACGGGGCTTTTTTATAGCTTTAACAAAGAGTGTGAGGTTGACTAGATCCTGTTTTTCTTTCTCTCTTGTTACCCAAAATCAGCCCTGGACACTGATCTGAGGGCATCCCTTTGCCCTTGACTCCTTGCCAGGCATGCCTAGCTGGAAACACGCCTCCAGATGGAGCAGGCTAGGAAAGGTAAGGAAATGCAAAGAGGAAAGAAATGAAAATCTATGAAGGCCTCTAATTTTGCTTATGTTTTTGCTGTCATTTTGACTGCTATAAAATGAATGTAAAATATTGTGATTCCACTCTAATAACTTTTTTCATCCATTTACACTGGCATAAATTTCCTCTGAGCAGAAATTTTTGTCAGAATTTGGTTGGGGCAGATCTTTTATTTTGTTATTTAGTTGTGAAGAATGTACTTTCTCCCTAATACTGGGTTTTTTTTCATTAAAAAGTAATAACTGACCATGGCCACCCAAAGCCATGCATTGCAGTGAAGGTAATCCAGATAAAGAGCTTTTGTGTGAGGGGGAAGCAGGAATATACTGGGCACTGAGGTGGGGGCCAAAGAGAACTCTAACACTTTCAGCCTAAATAGTTTTGTTCCCTGTTAGTTGGATTAAAAAGTCAAAATTTCAGAGGGAAACAGATTTGATAGAGGAAGCGTTTTGGATGAGTTTCTCCACAGGAACACTGTCCCCCGACGTCCCAACTCATCCCTCCTCATCTCTGCTGGGTGTTGTGCTGGGGCAGCCCCTTACCCTCTCCTTTCCAGGGAATGCTGGGGTGGGTACCTAGCCTAAAAAAGCAGCTTCCCAGGAAAACAGACCCCCCCCCCCCCATCCACCTGCCTCCGTGGGCCAGAGTCGTCAGCTCCAGGGATTTCGTCCCCCAGCCCGGGGAGCATGAGGGAGGCCCATGGCAAGGTAGGTGCTGCTGGCTTGGCATGAGGATGGCCAGCAGCCAGCACAGGGCTGGGATTCAAAGCACAGTGGTGGCCCTGGCTAGTCCCCTGTGGCTGAGCCTCCCCGTGGTCTGCAGTGCCTGATGAGGGCAGGGAAATGGGGATGGGCCTGCAGGGTGTGGGCCTAAAAATGGCTGCTGGGCCTGTGGGGCCTGTCTGGTTCCTCACAGTTCCGACAGGCCTTGGTGGGGGGGGTTGTTCCTCTGGGGACAGAGAGGCCACTGTGACTTTGGCCAGCTGGATGTGAGCTGGCTGGCAAAGAAGGAAAAGGAAAGTAGGAAGGAAAAGGAAAGGAAGGAAAAAAACACTTCTAGCCCTGAAGTGTTCAAGCTGCTGCAGGCTGGTCTGGTGCAGGGAACTCCCATGCAAACCCCTTCCTAAGCGAGTCCCCGGGGAGGGCGAAGGCAGGGACCTGGCAGCACAGGGGAAGCCTCCATGGTGTGTAGGAAGAGGGGGACCTGGATGGGGGAGGCCTCCATGGTGTAAGGGGCCAAGGGAACCTGGTGACATGGAAGAGGCCTCTGAGGTGTGTGTGGGGACAGGGCTGGCTTGTGTTTGGGCGGGAGTCCCCTCCCACATGGCTGCCGGGGGCGGCAGGGTGGGAGGAGTAAGCAGGGGCCTGGTGGGGGATCCCATGTGTTCCTGCCTGCCCTCACCTCATACCGGGCCTCATTTTACTTCTTTTCACCCCAGAAAGACTATTTCAGGCCATGGCTATTTCTGCAGTTGGTTCCACAACCTGGAGCTTTGCATTGTGCTCTCAGACTGCTCTGCTTTCCTCCCCCCTGGTGCTTTTTAAATTTTTTTACTTTATTTCTTTTATTTTTGTTCTCTTAGTGAGCGCAAGAGCCAGAACTGTTTTTGTGAAGCCAGGAGTGTCCCATGCTGCCACTATGCCTGTCCCCACAGCATCTGCTTTTCACCCCCGAGTGTGCAGGACTGGACCTGGTTGCAGCCTCCTTGGTGAGGCACAAGCACAACAAGCCCTGGAAGGCTTTTCCTCCCATTGCTCTCTGGCCATTTCCTCCCAGTCTATCCTCCCAGCACCTCAGTGCTTGCTGGGACAGTCTCTGCCCCAGGCACAGACATGGCATAGGCAGATCTGTAAGGGTTTTGGGCTCCAGCTCCAGAAGTGAGGGCACTGGAGGGGGAACTGGGGCCTCCTTAGGTGCACATCTTCCTTCCTGCTTGTGTCAGGCTGGACCACAAGCCAGGAAGATGTGGGAAAGCATGTGCATACCCTGGGGCTCCAAGAGCCATTGTCTCTCCCTGAGCGTGACAGCACATGTAGATCCATCCTCTTCTATCTGCCCTGCAGGGCTTCTGCCTGGAATAGTTAGGGTTTTCTTGCATTAGCTCATTTTTCCCTTGCAATAACTCATTTTTCCCTTGCAGTTGTTCGTTTTTTCCCATGCAATAGCTCATTTTTTCCCTGCAGAATAGACAAGGGCTTGATTAGGCTCCGGGGCTTGCTTGCATATCTTGCTGCTTGTCTGAGGCTGAGGCGGAAGAAGGGCCGGAGCTGCCAAGGGCAGGATGAATTGCCAAAGCTTTGGGCTGGAAAGCTGGCATTAGTGCAATGGGAGAAAACATGAGAACCAAAGGCAGGTTTCATTTGGAATTCTGCCTTGGAGGGGACCAGGGGAACAGAAAGGGGCAAGAGGCTGTGCAAGGACAGTGATAACCCTGAGGAGGGGCAGGATCCCCACCAACCACCAAGGAGATACCCCTGAGAGACATGGCCGCAGCATCCCAAGGTGCCTTTTCCCACCAGGGAGCCAGAGAGCAGGAAGCAAATGGAACAACACAGTGACACCAACAGTCCCCAGTGCTGCCATCCACGCATCCTGCCCTTGTCACACTGTGCATGGTGCAGGGCTCCTCTGTCCACAGCTCTGCTGCTGGACGTTGCCTTCCCAGGTCCCCTGAGGTGGCAGGAGACCATGTTGTACTTGCCAGTCGCTGCTGCCATCACTGATCAGGCCACTTTGCAGCTGTCACCATAGGTGCTGTCACAGCATCGTGACGTTGTTTGCTGGCATTATTAATGAGTGCTCTCTCCCACGGATTCACTTAACTATGTGGCACAGTGCCTGCTGACAGGAGCTGAGGACCTGCCATGGCTGGAGCAGGGTTTATTAGGCAGCAAGAGGGGCCTATTGAGAAACGTCCAGGGTGGGGAATTTTCCAGATGAAACAGAGGGCAAAATCCCCATTTTCTACTCTATGGCTCCTTTCCTGGGGGATCCTTTGCTATTCCTGTCTGAGATCTCTGTAGCCTACAACGGCCCAGTGGGATGTGGGGCTGATTTCCATCCTATATTGAAGGGCATCGAAATTGCTGAAACGTTTGGTCGCCCAGAGAGCATCGTGGCATGGGGCTCCCCTGTGTCTGGCTCTTGGTGTGTGTTTGCATGGCGGTGGTGGCCACAGGACTTTCCTAGGTGACCTGGGACATGCTACCTCCAGGGACACTGAGGGACACTGAGGTTTTGCTCACCAGTTTCTCTGCCTCCTTGGTCGCTGCAAGTTTAGTCAGCCAGGATGGAGTCAGCCACGCTCTGCAGTGCATACCTAAAGCACATGATGGCACTGCAGGAGCACAAAACCACCTCAGCCTCCTCTGCAACTCAACTGGATTTTCAACCCCTCCGTAGAGGGGAAGCTGCTGCAGGTGTGGTGGCTTTCCAGGGACAAGGTGAGGGTGAAGGTTTGGGGGATGGCGATGCCCAGTGCTCTGCTGTCCCCAACTAGGGCAAAGCCTTGAGTCTGAGCTGCTGGCTGCTGTGGCAGGATCACCCCATCCCCTTGGGACCGGAGGAGACACAAGTGCTGCAACATGGGCCTGAATGTGTGTTCCTGAGCTGGCATCTTCCAAAATACAGGGTGGATGCTTTTTGCAGTGGTTCCTCACACCTGTGGGGGTGTCCCTGGTTTTGGCATGTCTGAGACTATTCCCCCTCTCTGCATAAGTCCAAACAACCCTTCCCAAAGAGACTGGCCAGGCAGCAAGGCAGGTCTAGGGCTAATTTGGGTCATAGTCCCTCTGGACTAACATGCACCAAATGCATCCACCTGAGTGCACTGAGAGAAGGTGCCCCTCACTCAGTCCCTGCTGCTGACACGTTGTGTGGCTTCACCTCACCCCGGCAGAGATGGTCTTCAGATACACACTGGTCAAAATCAAACCCTAATGCAGGCCTTGTGTGATAATATCCTGCTGGCTGGCAGATGGGTTTTGGAAAAGAGTGAGTAAATTTCTTAGTTTGCTGGTTCCTGAACTCACCGATCCTCTGGCCAAAAACCAGGGAGAGCTGTAGAGACGAACTGAAAGGCTGCAACAGCATTTTTACACAGCGCATGCTTTTTCCTGAAATAATCCCTGCAGGAGAGAAACTCTGTAAATATATCTGGATGTGACAATCCTGGTATGTATCTGTTCTTATCTACAAAGAATTGAAGAGGTGTAAACCCGGCGAGTTCTGCCCAAATTATCACCAGATCCTGTAGGTATCAAAACCAGTGTGATCTCCTCCACAGAGGCTGTCTGGAATTATCTCGTGGACACAAGGTAGATAGAGCTCAGCTTTTCTGCCTCCTGTTGTCCCTGTAGGAAAAAGTTCTCTCCAGGACTTTTCCATAAGCAACAAAACATATATCCAGGAGAGAAAGCACAGAACGAGGAGGGGAAATAAACCTCTTCCAAAAGAGGAGAAGGACAGAGAGGGTCTGGTTCCTGCAGCTCTTGTTCATCTCTGTGGATGGAGCACTCTTTGCCTGCTATCTCCCTATTCTAAATGCAGCTGATTGATTTTCTTTCTCTTTCTTCTTTTGCACTTGTTTATTTTAATAAAGATAGATTTATATTTTTTTTTTTGGAAAGCAAAATGTTCCAGTGTCTACACCCACCCTCCTGGCACTAAGCGCTGATGGTTATTTCAGTGGTTATAATTTGATTTCTGCCTCTCCTGCTGGGCTGATGTGAGAGAAATAATATTTAGAGAAGCTGATTTTTAATTTATTTTTTTTTTTCTGAAACAGGGGAGGCAGAGGCTGGTAGTGGTGTGGAAAGGGAGAAAGAGAATCAGCAAGAATGTACTCTCATTTTCTCGGCCATTTTTTTTTCAAGTTTGCAGCCTCTGATGGACAAAAATCACAGTATAGCTCAACTAATCAATTGCTCTCTGAAGAATAGAAAGCACCTCATCTCTTTACGTATTTTTGTGTTATTCTTGGTCTGCTGCAGTGACTCATCCTAGCTGCTCTGTGCCAATGATTTCAAGTTTGTAGCTTGAACTGTGAGAATTTCCATTTTGCAAGTGGGGAAACTGAGGCACAGAGGCAGTAAATTGGCTCCTTCCCCTTCAGATCACCTGGACAGTGAAGAACATCGTCCAGCACAGGCACTGAGGGCTGATTTCCAAACCCAGGGTATAGTCAGCACACACAACCCAGGCCACATCTCCAGCAGTGCTCAGCTCCCAATTAAACTTAGACAAAACGAGGTTTTCACTAGTGCTTAAGCAGCCAGCCCTTCTTCAGTGACAACACCGAGCAGCAGATTTTCAAAGAATTCAGCTACTCCCCAGCTCTTGCTGTTTCTTAGGGAAAAGCTCCTGCATTTTGCTAAGAGGAATGGCTTTTTGTTTGCCAAAAATCTAACCCTTCATCTCTAGGCACAGAATTAAAAACTTGTTCATCACTTTTTTTCTAGTTTTTAAAGAAGCAGCATCCTTCTTTTCCCTTTTTTTTTTTCCCTTTGATTTTTCTGGCTTCTAGGAATAGGCCTAGTGATTGCTTCTGTGCATATCTGAAGATAATAGCTTTGCTAAATAATTTTTCCTTTTTTAAAATATATATCAAGATTGCCTGCTGCATCGTTTACATTTCCTGCTGCGGAGACAAATATTTTAATTAAAATGGAAGGGGGGGGGGAAAATCACACAGAAAAAGAAAAAGCCTCTGTGAAAAGAATCCTAAAATACTTGAGAGAAGTAGAAATGGGCAAATGAAGCCCTTTGGCGGCCAGGAAGCATTTTGCATGAATGAGCACATATATGCAGGCAGGCTTTTGGGACTGTTTTGCTCAATGCAAGGGAGGAGGCACTAGTGAAAGCCCTGGGTGGGATGAAACTGGATGAAAAAATCCAGTTATATTTCCATCAAGCAACAAGAGATCTTTTTTTTTTTTCCCCTTGAACTTTTTTCCTCCACCTCCTGCCCTGTTTGCGTGCAGGACAGATGGAATGGCTTGATACTCGTGTCTCGAGAGTAAGAAGGAAACAGAATCTTCTACCTTGCTTGGCCCTGCCCTTCTCCTTCATTTAAGAGCAAAATGTTAAATTAACCCTGTGGTTGCTGTATTTGATTACAAGACTCCTTGTACCTTCTCTCCTTCCCTTGGCTTTAGCTCAGCCCCAGGGAAAGCATAGCAACAGGAAACAGCAAGAAACTCCTACATATGCCAGGGCAACTTAAACTCCAGGGACAGATGAGAGGGATGGGAAGTTGCAAGTATGAAATTGCTGCTCAGACCTGAAGGTTTTCTCCCTAAATCTAGTTAGAGTCATCTCTAACTGCCTGGTAGAGCAGGAGAAAGGGAGATCCCATTTATAACCAAAAGTACAGTGCGAGTCTGAAAGGTTTTCCTGCCTTGGCAAGTGGTAAGAGAACTCTTTCTTTGTACTTTTAAGCAAGGGAAGCCACTTCTGAAGGGCACCCACTTCTACTTCCTATGCCCACAGTAAGTCTGAAACCAGAAGAGGTGAACTAGCTCTTCCTACACCCCGACTTAAGATCTTTCTGGAAAACACTCCCAGTACTTTTCCCCTAAAATAGATCCATCCACCCAAAAAACCACGCTACCTTTCCAAAGTGCCCTAGCCTCTCAGGGCTTCTTATTTAAGGCCAGCCCTCATTACAGGTGCTGCCTACAGCTGGAGGGTCACTGGAGCTCCTTGGTATGGCTTGAGGGACCAGCAGCTGCCAGCCCTGGGTTTCAGAGGGCAGGGGTGCTTCAGGTGGGTGGCAATGAGCAGAAAGATCACCTTAGATGGACTAATCAGCCTTGTTAAGGTCTTTTTCCAGGCCAGGATATAGGGGGAAGAGGGTGGATTGAGAGCATCACAGAGCACTTCTCCTGTTGAGCTGGGATTTGTGTCTAACTCATTGTGAATAATTAGATGATCGCCATCAGATGGGTAAGCTGAGCTCTCACTTTCTGCACCAAGAGAGGAGCATATTATTCCTGTTTCTCACCAGCCTGAACCAGCAATTGTCTCTCTGAGCTGTGATGCTGTCCCTATATAATTAAGGCTGTCAGTCAAACTCAGACACCTAAACACTACAAACTCCACGGCTTACGAGGATTGATCACTGGACTTTATTGCTTGACGGTCAAAGCAGCACTTTGTGTGTGCTCTTTTCCCTTCTTGGAGGAACAAATAGTGAGGTTGTGAGAAGGAGATGTCCCCAGGAAAGCAGTTAGGTGCCTCCAGTGCTTACTGGATGTGCCAGCTGTGACCATGGGTCCTCTGCAGGTGGTGGGATGAGCTGCACCCACCCTGGTCACTCTTTCTGATTCAGACCCTGCTTCTGGCGCTCAGGGCATGGGCAGGACCTGCCTATGGTGCCAAAGAGTTTGAGTGCTTGTCTACTGCCTCCAGCACCCAGCAAGGCAACGAGAGATAGGCTTGACCCAACACAGCTGCTCTTCTCTGACCAACAAGGGTCTTGTGGGTCAGCAGACAGTGTGGGGAAGACCAACACTGTAGGGACGGAGGCACGGTACAGGGAAGTCTAGGTTTGCAGGATGGTCACCCAGCCTGTCCGTCTCTGCAGAAGTGCCAGGTGAAAGCTTGTCAGCCCTGGTTTTGACTTGTGTCATCTCTGCTGATTTGCAGGTTATGCATGGAGACAGCATGAGCGCCAGATCCATAGCGGGGAGACTCTTCTTTGCCTTCTTCCAGTGGAAAAAGCTGGTGATGTGGCTCTGTGTGGGTAAGAAAAGCACAGTGCATGCTCAGCCCTGCTGTCTCCCAGCCAGCACTTGCTGCTGTGTCCCCCTGACCTAGGGCCTTGCTGGGCTAAGGCTCTACAGCAGGAGAGGGCCCTCCTGACCACTGATGTCTTCACTGGAAAGACCCCAAAAATGGGATATGACAGAAGAGGGGAGGGAGGAGATATGTTTATATAAATCAGGCATGTGCAGTCCTAGGTGTCTCCAGAGACTGCGGTTGAGGGGGCTTAAAGATGCTCCCAACACATGGGCACTACCAACAGGAGCACAATCCCCAGCCACGCTGCTCCCTTTTTGTGTATTGGTCCAGCAGTTGTGTTCCCATCCTGCAAATGCAGCTCTCCAGTTACAAAATGAGTAATTCTCCCCAATGCCCACACGATATGCTGCCTCTGCAGCAAAGGAGAAGGAGGAATAACTGCTTTCCAAACGGTTAATATTTGCAAACACCCATGCAAGGCCTGCCTCCCGTGTGATATGTGTGCACAAGGCTGAAGGAGGGTTAATGTGCTTCTGGGATACACAAATTAAATTCCTCTGTGTGGGGGGGAGGTCTGTCGGTCACCTCTGATAAATGCTGCTGCAATCTCTGCAGATGAGAGTCCAGAGATGGGTGTTTACCTGTGTTGTGTGTATGTGTGTAGCAGCCCAGAAGTCATCAGCTGATGAAAGCCTCTGTGGTGTGCGTAGGAGATCCAGGAGAGATTCATAGTGCGTGTACAAGCACATGTAACTGCTTGTGATCTCCCTCCAAGAGTAAAAGAAACCCAATTCTCACTTCATACCATCATTTAAAGCCTAGCTGGTTGTCACAGAAAAAGTCATAGCTGCTCAATGACCAAGATGTAATTTTATTTAGGTGGGTTTAAATGAGGGAGGTCTTTTTCCTTTCTTCATCTGCAGTCCCAAACTCCCCTGTGTGGAGCAGAGTGCTGGGGGTGAGCAGAGCTTGTGCTCTAATTAGCACAGCACCTTGATCAAGCCACTCAGACAAGCTATTGTCCATGTTATGGAACTGCTCTTGGCTTATCTTTTCCCTGGCATGAATCTCTTCTTTTCAGCCTAGGAAGCAGGTCAGGATTAGAGGATTTCTCCTGCATGGACATTTCTTCTTATTGCTGTGAGCCTTTGCTGTCCTCAGCAAAGGCTTCTGTCCTCTGGGCTTGTACCCAAGCACCATGGTGTGGGTTGCAGCTGCATCCTACTGCCTGTCAGTGGGATAATGGATCACTTTGTGCAATAGGGGATGTTTAAAGGCTCTCACAGGCCCCTGTCCCCTGTGACATCCTGAGGAGCAGCCTGCTGACAGCTATGGAGAGAAAGGAGCAAGGGAGCCCATCCTATTAATGTGGGACTCCAAAACTCCCCCCAGCAGTGGGCACCCTGTGGGTGCAGGGAAGGGGAGCCAGGTTTTGGGTCCAGGCCAGCCCCACAGGGAGCGTGCTGAGGGGTCGAGGGCTTGTCCAGCTCAGGGACTGCCATAGCCAGGCCTTTCCCCACTCTGCACTGTCACCACGTGTCGTTTTGCAGATTGATGAGAGCAATTGTGAGATTTGAGCTTGCAAGTGAGTGTCCATAGCTTCTGGGGAAAAAGGATGCTGCATTTACTAGGGTTTATCAGCAGGAGGCCCCGTTTAATTTTGTCTAGCAAGGGGCTAACACAAATACAGCCACTTGGAGGCTCCAAACTCTGAAACAGGGTCTGCTCAGATGCTGTCAGGGTGGAGAGGTCCTGTGGGCTGCACAGTGGGGTGGCCCCAGCTGTAATGTGGGGCTACTCCGCCTGTGTCAGCCTCTCCATTGCCTTCTGCAGGTCTGTGTGTGCAGAGCCTGTACTTCTCTGTGATGAACTCACATGAAAGTCACATTGAGTAAGTTACCTTTTCCTCTTCTCCTTTCTGACCACAGCGCTACTGGGTTAGAAGTGGGGGGAGGATTTATTACTGTGGAAAAAGAAGGGCAACCCCCCTCCCAGGATAAAACCTGGGTGAGAAACAGCTCACTCAATAAAGTGAATCCCTGGGGACTTGGAGGACTGTGTTCTGCCTGGCAGGGACTTGACTGAGTGCAGGACTGACAGAAAAGTAGCAGGATGAAGCAGTGTCAGTCAGCCTGGAGATGCCTCAGCTAGACTGCAGGAGAGATTCCCTGCTGCTGCTGGTCACTTCCAGAGAGCCTTGTGGACATCCCACAGTGCTGTTCATTGCCTGGCTCTATCTGGAGGAGCTAATGAGCCTTACCTGAGGAGAATGATTTTCTAAAACTCAAGTTGCTCAAAGTCCTGAATAGCATGACCTAACTTCGGCATTAGCTCTCCAGAGACGTGTTCCCACCTAAATTCCTTTGTGTAAAGAAGCTCTTTACGTCCTCTTGGAGTGGGACATGCTGTTCATGGGACAGAAGTGATCAGGAGCTGGGAGACACAACAACATTGTCAGGAGCTTAAAGCCCTGCATTTGTAGACCTCTTTAAGAGACCTCCAGAAGTATCACTGATTCTCAGGCCACATTCTTGAGGGCCACTGTGTCTAGCAGAAAATTAACCTTGTTTCTTTCACAGGAAGCATCTTGGTGCTTGTCGTAGACGCTTTGTGTGGAGGAAGCCTTTTCTTGGAAGGTTTGTTAGCTGTGTCTCATTTGTTTGGGGAATATTGTTGAGAGATGAATCAGTGGCTGCTGATGGGTAGAGACTGTCAGCCTAGGGTTTTCGTGCAGACACACAGGAAGGGAAATAGAGATAATTTCAGCTGATTATTGCCCAATGGCATCTTGACATTGCTAAAAGTGAGTCAACAGGCCAGCAGAACGATGCAATACACATGTGTGTGTAAAATGTCCTCTGAAGGACAATCAGAGAGGAAAAGATGTGCTGTTGAACTGATTAGTGTGCAGCAAGGCTTTGTCATGGATGTCATGAGCTTTCACATGAAGTGAATGAATAAATCAATTTGGAAACATAACTGGAATTCTGCCCCTCTTCTTTTTGTGCATAAACAATGAATAAGCGTTCCCCAAACGTGTACAGAAAGAGGAATGACTGAAAAGGGAGAGGAACTGCGGGGCCAGAGCTGGAGGGAAATGAGATTTTGCTGTCACTGCTGCTCAGAAGGTGGATTAGGAACAGCAGTAAAGACTGTATTTGAAAGATGTGGGTCATTTCTGGGAAGTACTTCAGGATAGCTCAGTTGCTTTCCAAAGCTCTTCATTATGCAGCCTGCTTCAGCTGCCCTAGTCCTTGTGTCTGATAGTGCTATGGCTGCTCCACTCATCCCTAAATTACTGCCTCTCTGAATCTCTCTTGGTAGGTTTGAATCTCACTGGAAGCCTTTCCTAACCAGCGAATCCTTATGCTCACTCATGGACCGACCTTTTAAAGGAGAGCTTGAAGAAGTTCTGTGGTTCCGTAAACTGCCTTTTGGGCTGCAGAGCTCAGGTATTGCAGTGCTCTGCCCTCAGCATTGTCACAACTTGTACAGACACTGTGCAACTGAGAGTGTCCCCTTTCTGGGGCAGCCTTGAGTGCTGCAGAGAAGATAGAAATACAGGGTACCAGGATGCAGCAGGGGAAATCTGGACTGACTGGATGACATGCTTTTGAGAAAAGGTCCTAGTAGGTGGTGGTGATGGAGGAGGGGGGCAGTACTTTAACTCCAGGCTTTAGCTGTGCCAGGAGGGATGGGAAGGGGATGGATGACAGCAATGCTCCTGTGCACAGAGAAGGAGCCATTATGGAAATTTCCAAATGCCAACAGAGAGAAGATGCTGAGTGCATCAGTGCCTTTTGCTTTTTTCAGTGTGAGGTATGACAGACCAGCTTCAGTTGCTGGTAGCTCTGGTCATAAAGTGCATGCATTTTATGTGGAAAAATGCCTCAGTTTGGACAGGGTTGGGCAGATGGATGTGACAAGAGTGGTGTTTGAGCAGTCTCCCATGTAAAGTATTCTGGCACTTTAGAGAGGGAAGAAAAGGGAAAGTTGGCCTACTGGCAGTGGTGGGGCCACATATCTTCCCTGAAGATGACTCTTCAACTTCTTGTCTTCCAGTTCTCTCTGCTTTTGCCACGTTGCAGCTTCTTCCACAGCAGGAGTTGCCAGGATCCTTTGGCCGGTATGAACACTGGAGATGGGTGTTGGGGGAGCAAACATGTGAGAGAAGTGACAGTTGGGTTGAGAGCCTCGGATCCTGCAGCTACTCGAAGTTTTCTGTCTTAGTGCTCAACTTCACAGCCCTCTCTGCCTCTCACTCCTGTCACTGTTCATCTCCTCTCTCAGTAGGTTTCTTTCTCCCTTTTAAATATACCCTTTCAAGCAGCTCTGGTACTGATGAACTTGAGCTGCTAGATCGTGGCTTCCTGCCTTTAACTTCTGTCATACCCTGATCTCTGTTCTCAGTATCACCCTGTCCCATCTATTTTCTCTTGCTATAGCTCCATCCCAAGTGTGATAGTCTTGGAATAGGGCTTGGAAAGTTGGGTGCCTCCCTTGGTTCTGCCTGCCCATAATCAGGGAGAGCAGAAAGCAAAGTAGACTGTGGCAGCTGTTGGCAGATGTTCTCAGTGGGGCCCTTCTTCTTTCATCTAATTCATTAGAGGGATTTTTCTGCAGCCTTTCATTCTTCCTCTCTACAATACACTCCCAGTTACTGGTCTGCTGAGTGTCCACACTTGACTTTCTTTCCATTTCTTTAGTATCTTGTGTTCTCTGTCTAACTAGAGATTCCCCACAATTTTACTGGTATGTTGATGGCACTGTGTTTCCTCCTGGTCACTAAGAGAAGACCCATCTGTCCAGGATGTTCCTGGAGTCCTACTAGTCAGGGCTTTGTTCCTCTGATACCACCCCAGGAGTTACCTGGGAACATCAAAAAGGCTCACAGGGGATGATGATCTAACCTGGTGGAGACACTTGTCAGAGAAGGACTTAATCTCTTGTAATCTATTCTTTTGCCAGTTTATGGTGCCAAAGGTGCATTGTGGTCGGCAATGGCTACTCCATCCATGGCCAACACTTTGGGAAAATGATTGACTCTCACCACGTTATCATAAGGTACTGAATCCTTATTAAAGCCTTAACAATTAAGCAGAGACTGAGGAGTATAATGTGCAAGTGACTTTCTCGCCTGGCAAAAATAACATCTAGGATCCATAAGTTTAGGTAATCAAATAACTTTCTTGCAGTTCACAGCCAAGCACAGGCACTTCAGGAGCCAGAATTTGTACCCCTTTTTGACAGATGTTGTACCTGGAAGCTGGACAGCCATCTCCAGCTTTGTGGAGTGGCAAGCAATCCCTGTGTTACAGGACTATAAGTATCTTAACTTTGATTTGAGAAAGTGATTTAATTTCTCTGCCTCCCTTCCCTATCTGAAAAATACTGTTTGTCTGCCACCTCTGTCATGCCTTTTTATTACAAGGGAGGAAATACTGCTGTGTCTGTGTGAGGTGTCCCACACTGTGGAACTGCACTGCTGGGTTGGGCCATAATGTGTGTTGGTGGCCTGTGTGATCGAGGCCCAAACAAGTGATCCTGAAACTGGACAAATTCTGGCTTTGATTCTCAGATTAAATGATGCTCCAGTTAAAGAGCACAAGAAAGATGTGGGCGAGAGAACCAGCATCCGTCTCTTCTTCCCTGAATCAGCTCTGCCCAACCCTCTGGAAAACAATGACAATGATACATTGATGGTGTTTGTCCCGTTCAAGCCCCTGGATTTCCTCTGGCTGAGGGAAGTGTTGCTGAAAACAAGGAATAAGGTAAGATGCCTTTCATGAGGGAAGGTTGAAACCCGATTATTTGTAGTGACATATTCAATAGCTCTAATAATCGTGTATCTTTCAGATATTTAATGAGCTGCATAATGCACCCGAGACCTTATTTTTCACTAACTAGAAAGACTCTGGTCTCAGCCCCATTGGAGAGAGGTGTCTGGGAATGAACGGAAAAGATCAGAGATCCTTTATTCCTCTGAACTCTCCTGAGTCCATCTGAGCACCCAGCCGGAGCAGCAGACCGTTGCTAACTCAGGGGTCTTTATCACGACACTGCCTGTGCCTGGCCATGCCTTAAGTATCATCTCTCTGCCTTTCTCCTGCAGACCAAGGTGGGGTTTTGGCGCCAGCCCCCCCGGGAGTGGAATGGGAATGTCTCCCAGCTACGGATTCTCAACCCATATGTCACCTATGAGGCGACGTACAAGCTGCTGCAGCTGAATGCATCAAGTAGGGTATGATGCCACACTGGGGAGGGGACAGATGGGCCTCAGTGTTCTGTGTCTTCCCTTACACCTCACTGCTTCGGTGCCATGCAAAGGGAGGGAAAACCTTTTCATTAGGTTAGCCAGTCACTTCCCCTAGTTATGCAGTCTTTTCCTATAGCACAGTCATCAGGTTTGGAGCCCTGAAGATTTTTCCCCACCCGTCCCAGCACTGAGTGTTATTCTTATTCCAGTCTGCCCGTTACCCCTTGCCATTTACCTTCTAATCTCTGTTTAGAGCTGTATTTCCAGCCATAGTTCTAGACGTCAGAAAATCTGGTTCTCTAGTGACAAGCAGCTCTGCCTTACAAACCTTTTCATACATGTTCCTGTGCTCTCCCTGTCTGAAGACCATTACTGATAATTAACTAGAATAAAATGTGAGGAATTTTGGTTGGTGCTCCTTAAAACACTGTTCTCTCACAGATCTACGGCCTGAGGCTGGCTATTATGCCCAGTGCTTCTGGAGTGCAGTTTTCCCCTTCGCTGCACGATGGAGGATTATTTCATTAATGAATCTAAATGATACTTTGTCTTTGGTCCTGATGATCTTTATGATGGTGCTGTGCAATCTTTAATTAAATTTAAGCCTGCCAGGCACTACTAGGATGTGTTTGTAATCTGCAACAAGCGCAGAAGAAGGCCTTGTGTGGTAAAATAACCTTGTCCAAGGTCATGTGCTCACTTTTAGCTGGGGTTGGGATTAGACACCAAATCTCCAATGCTGGAAAAGCAGTACCTTTGCCTTCTATAATGTTCAGGAAGTGCAAATCCAGGCGAGGGGTGTGAAGTGCTTGGTTAGGCTTGGGGGGAACCAGAGAGAGTGTTGAGCTGCTCACAAAGTGGTGGCTGTGCTGCTCAGTCACGAGGCTTTAAGGCAGTGTTTGATTTTTGTACTTGGCCATGTTAGCTTTGCGTGAGCAGAAGGCAGTTTTATAGCACACAGGCCAGGGACAGGAATTTAATATGTGGATTAAAAATGAGGTATCACACTGAGGTGTCCCCAGCAGGGCATACACACAAAGAGGCACATGGAAAAGACAGAGATGCGGAGACCTTGTGGACCCATGATCCACAAATCATGGATGTGGATTTGTTAAAAAGTGTGCTGATTTCTCCCATTCAAAGCTTTTTGATGTCTAGGGAGCTCTATGTTTTATCAGCCCAGAGGTTGTATGCTCATGAGCCCTCATCTTCTGCAGCACCTTTTTGTAAGATGCTCCTTGTTTGACTTTTGGGAATGCTGTCTGTGCACCTGCCCTGTTTTAAGATTTTTTTTTGCTAGATTTAGTGTGGAAGAAGCTACCAGTCCCAGTTGCTGGTGTTGCTGGTGTCAGTATTGTAAAAGTATGAGTCTGAAATCCTAAACAGATGTTCTTTTTTCCCTTCCCAGAGATATGCCACCACAGGAATCATCGCTTTGAACTTAGCCCTCCATATGTGCCAAGAGGTCAATATTGCAGGCTTTGGTTACCCTGGAAACCATGACAATATTACCCCAATCCATTATTACAATACGGGTCGCTCAAAGAAAAAAGAGGTAGGAAATGGCTCCCCTTCAAAGTAAGGGAACCTACTGGACAAACCTGAGAGTCAAGCTGCTAAGAGGTCTGGTAGCTGTTGCTGGTGTTACCCATAGAAATTCCTGCTGGGATATACCTGGGAAACATGATGGGACATGCTTTGTTCTCAGAGAGTAGCTTGGGTACAGATGCTGGCACCTTCAGGATGCTTTTCATCTGCTACAGTTTGGTGATGAGAGTCCTGTGCAGTGAAGTCCTGCCAAGGAGCTGGAGCGAGATGCAGTGCATTTTGGGCAGGATGAGAGGCACTGTAAAGAATAATCTCTAACTTCTCCTCTCTTGTCCCTGCAGCTCTTTCAGCACAATATCACTGCCGAGAGGAACTGGCTGCTGAAAATGATTGAATTGGGGGTGATTGCCGACATAGCCAGCCCTTCCTTCCAGGCCCAGAACAGCTGAGAGAAGACTCTGCTGCTTGCTGTCCTCTCCAGACACCATTGATGATCCCAGCTGGGCTTTGCCCTTCTTCCAGATTGTTTTGAGCAGGTGGCAGTATGTCCCGTCACGTGTGAGGTGGGAGATGGATCCCTGAGATTCAGAAAACTTGCCCTTTCCTCTTTTGGCTTCTGGTTTCTGCTGTTGACTGCTGTGGTGGAGGGTGGAGTGTTACACAACCCTTCTGCCTTGGGCAATCTTCTTCTGTTTTGTAAACAACCATCCTGTGCTCAGCAGTTATTTGTGAAAAGCACCAAACTGAAATGCTAAGCTGGTCCTCAGCCCCTGAGAAAGGGAGCGGGTGAGGGAGTGATACCTGCCATGGGATTTCAGACTCCTTCCTAAGCAGATTGAGAGAGAGAGACTCAAACTCACTCCTTTGGAAACAGGCCAGGTTTGGGACAACAATTTTCTGTGTCTTGCTAATTGTTGGGAAACATGAATGCCTGCAGGAAACAAGAAATGTTGTTTCTTTTATTGTTCTGTTTGAGAATAAATGCACTTCTGATTTCAAGGAATTGGCACTGTCTTGTGGGAAAGGAATTTCTGTTTGGGAAAGGTGAGAATTACTTGAACATCTCTGAGATCTTCTCATGGATTTATGACCCCGTAATCCCTTCAATTTTTTATTTTTTTTTTTTCATGGCATGCTGTCCAGAGGTTTCCATGACTTTTCCAGCTTGTTCTCAGCATGCCAACCCTGCCAACCCTACATTGTGTGCTGAACATCTTCCATGTTTGAGAAACCCCCATAAACCCCTATTTATCTGTGGCTGGCTCATGTCTGCATTCCACCTCTGGAACCACACCTTCTCATCCTTTCAGAATGCAGTTATGTCATATTTCCCCTTCTGTACTTCCCTCATTCCTACTTCCTACCTGTCCTGTTATCATCATGGACTCACTTAAGATGCCTCCTCACCCAAATGCTGCCTCTACCATCAGAAAGAACCTAAAAGCTGGTGGCTGTGGTGGTAGAACCACTTTGCTGTGGCCTCTTCAGCCAGGTGCTCGTTGGGAAGAATGCTCCTCCTGAATAGCTGTTTGAGGGACAACTCTAAGAGAGGAATTGGATTAACTTACATCAGTTTCCACATGTCTTAAAGCAGCAGCATTTGGGGTCTGGGAGCATTAGTAGGGTACCCATATAAGTGCTATTTCTAGGGCAGATGAAACTTCTGCTTTCTCTCCCATTTCCTTCCTTCTTCCCCCTCACTGTGGTCAGGCTTTCAGGGCACTTCCTGTGCTATTTGTGTCACTCCTTTTTCTGGGTAACTTCTAGTACCTCCTGAAAGAAGCTTTCCATAACACCCTGTCTCTCATGATCTGCACGTTAATACCCTTCAGTGTTGTTCCCACTGTTGTTTCCTTCTGATCAGCCTTGTTCCTCCTCCCTTAGAGCTGAAATGGTTTTGTCCTGGTTGGTGCATACAATTCATGGCCAAAGAAAATGTGACAAAGCTTCCCCAAAGCTGCCTTGCCCTTGGTGGAAGAACTGGAAACCCTGGTTCAGCTCGGTTTGAGAAAGGTCACATGAAGGCTGAGGGAGGATGACCTGATCTTGAACGTGCAGACAGAACTGAACTGAGCTTGGGAGAAAAATACTGTTGTAATAAATTCCTCTTTATCAGCTAAACACTGGATTTGGGGTTTTCTCTGTCCACAAATAAGTCTTTACACTCTAAATAACACTTAATAGCCACATGGATTCTGCAGATTCCAAAAAATACAGTGTTCCATAGGCATGCAAATACACATTTGGATCTGGCTTGAGCACTCTTTTGGAATTTATTGCTTTTTAAGTAATGGAAGTGAGCTCTCAGCTATGTGGACAATTAATATTCTATGTTCTTCTCCTGGTAGAGTAAAATGGCATAAAAATCTTAATGTCTAAAAGCTGATGTACAAAGCACGCTATGATCTGACCCCAGGAGATGGTTTACAGTTTTTTTTTCTCTGGGTAACACATGCACAAGAACTTTGCCACAGCTTCCAGGAGCTGTGTCTGCACTTTCTGCCACAGTCGTTGCAACATTTTCCTGTCATGTAGTGTCAGGCTGTGGTAGTAAAACCATACACATGAGGTTCAAGAGTCTTAGTTGGTCACCACCTGTGGCAGGGCTCTCGTGCAGCAAGCAGCTCTGCTGCACAGCTTTTTGCTCTTATGATTAAGAGCTGGCTGATTTTTCCTCAAAACGAGGGTCTGTAAACTCTCCAGGTAACCACGGCTCGTTAGAGCTGCCTCTTGTTTCAGGGTGTCAGAGCAATGGGCTGAGAGAGTTGGGGGTGTTCAGCTTGGAGAAAAAAACGGTTCTGGAGAGACCTTAGAACCCCTTCCAGTCCCTAAAGGGGCTCCAGGAGAGATGGTGAGGGACTCTTGGTCAGGGAGGGCAGCAATACGATGAGAGGGGGATGGTTTTAAACTGGAAGAGGGCAGATTTAGATTAGATCTTAGGGAGAAATTCTTTATTGTGAGGGCAGTGAGACCCTGGCCCAGGTTGCCCAGAGAACTGTGGCTGCCCCATCCCTGGAGGGGTTCAAGGGCAAGGTTGGAGGGGGCTTGGAGCAACCTGGTCTGGTGGGAGGGATCCCAGGCAGCAGGTGGGAACTAGATGATCTTTAAGGTCCCTTCCAGCCCAAACCATTCTATGATTCCATGATTCTATGACTCTATGGTAAAGGTTTAGTTTTTAACCATGGTGGTTACACTGCTTTGGTGGTAACACTGAATCCTCAAATCGAACTTTCTTGTGTCCTGTTTGAAAAGTCTAGGATGGGTCTAGTCATGGATAGTTCTCCATGCCCTACACACCTTTCATGTTCTATAGTGAATAAATCCTTGCCCTACAGCAGCCTTGTTATTATCAGAAGAACTAGGGGAAAGGAGGTGGAATAAGTAGGATAAGGCAAAGCCACAGTAATACAAAACATATGTAAATTAGGCTATGAGATACCATAATAAGGATGTAATGGAGGGGGAGAGAAAAAGAAAATGAGTCCTATTGTTGCTTCAGTAGCAAAAGCCGGCATCAGTCTGAGGTGGTAAATCTGCCTGTTTCAGGCCTGCGGAAAGGCAATTCTTGCTCCTCCTCAGCACAGCGTGTTTCCCACCCAGGCACTGCAAGGCTCCATGACGACAGTGAGTCCCCAGTTCTGTGGCCAGCCAAGGAGTGACCATGGCAGGAGGGCAGGGAGCTGCTGGGCTATTTGGTGCCAGTCTACCCCTCTCCTGAGGCAGAGAGAGCTCCAACATCACTCACTGCCCGTCCAAGGGTGCTTGGAAGCAAGCCTGGGTGCCTCCACCATCTGCACGAAATTCTTCCAACCATTTAGGTTAAACATTGACTTTAGTAAAATGTAGGGCTCCTGACTGACCTGATGTAGTCCATATGGAGTAGCTGCCACAGATAGTGACTGTCTTGATGCTGATTAATCACTTCTTCTAGTTGTGTTCCTGTCCCTGGTTACATGACACAGTTCTTCCCTAATAGCTTTGGAATAGTTCTGGGGTATTCATTTGACCTTGGCTTTGGGGAATAGCCCATCTGATGACACACATTACCTACTTCAGTGTAGGCTTGGCTGCTTTTCAAACTAACTTGGATACTAACTCTTGGGTTGTTTTTTCTTTCTCCTGTGTACACCCGTGTCCTTTTCTGCAATGGGAAAGAGCTTAGCTCTGCTGGGTTCTCTTTGGTTTAGGTGACACCATTTGCAGTGTCCTGGGACTTGGCCTGTGCTGTATAAGCATGTAGAGATTGTGATTTCACCTCCCTGTCCTTACCTGTCACCTACAGTCACAGCCATGACAAGCAATCTGCATTACTGATGCTCCTTGCTTTAAAATGAGCAGGTAAATGATCTGTAACTGGAGTCAATCATTGCTCAGACAGACAGCAGCAGAGCTGGCTGACACCCCAAACTACACGCAGGGTTTCTCTCTCAATCTGAACGTTGTTGTTTTCTTCAAAGGTACAAGACCCAGAAGCAAAGGCTGATCTTCTATAGCGTGTGAGGTTACGACACCCCCTCCGTATGGAGAAGCATCACAAGGAGGGTGTTAGGCATCAAGGACTCTGGGAAGGACCTGCTCTGATGGGACCAGTTTCTCAGCTCCTTCCCCAGCCTCGGTGCAGGGTGTGTGTGGTTCAGCACTGTCTCTAACAGGTGTCTGCTGGGTCAGCCAGGGGTTGCTGCATGAGGCAGTGACTCACCAGCTCCAGGAAGCAATGCATTTGTAGAATTTGCAGCAAAAGGATCTTTAAGCCATTTTTAGATTATTTTTTTTCCCCCATTTTTCCTGGTGATTTATATAAATTGTTTTTCCCGGCCATTCTGTTAAAGTTTTGAAACATTTCCTTTTGATTTTCCTATCCACATAGACAACCTTCAGACAGGGACAGATGACTGACCTCCTGAGTATAAGGACTGGTGATGTGTCAGCTGAACCTGGAGGACTTCATAACCATCTGCACACCCTGAGCCTAGATCTGAGCTTCAATATGATGTGGTTTAAGTTTAATTGATCACAGGTGACTGCTAAGCCAAGTTGTATTAGCTGATACTGTGCTACTTAAGAAGGCACACATGGCTAGTGCTGTGTCTGGGAGCAATATTGGGCCAGCAGGACCACATGCCTGAGCTTCTCAAGTACTTTTGGAAGTTCTTGTGGTGCTCTAGATCCACAAACACTGTGTTGTGTAAATGACAGTATCTCAGGAATCCTCTCTTCCATCTGATCCATGACTTGCAAATAGTTGTTACAGGTGTCCACTTAAAATAAGACCTGGTTTGTTTAATCTTGAAATAATTTTTGCCATGTTCCTCAGCCTCCATTTGCAGATGGACTTGGGGAACTGCTTAGGATCACTACTGGGGCAAATACATCCTACCTTCTGGGTAATAACTGTTGATCTACATGTGATACTGGATTAGCCATGACCCTGAAAACACCATAGATACAGAAAGCCCTACCTGTTTTCATGGCTATCACCGGTTGTCTCGTCCAGGAGTTTAGCTAACTTTTCTTTTTGGCTGGATTTCATGAATTATTTTCTTTTAATACAAGTAAGTACAAGATATTTTGTCAGTCCAGCTGCATTATGTCCATCTTATGCAGTGTAAAACCTTGCTTGAGATGACAGAGGTTGTGTACGTCTGTCTGCTGCTGTGCTGCTTGTATTATAATAATGTTCAGGAGAACAAAGATTGCTTGGGCATGTGTTTTTAGAAACACAGATTTTCTGTAAAAATCTCCTTTCTGAGAGATCTTTGATGATCCCACCAGTAAATTGCTAGCACAGTGAATCATGTTTCATTTTAGATGTTATTCTTGTCACTTTAAAGGATTCCAAATAATGCTTTTGTTTCTTGTGAACTGAAAGAGGCAATTACATATGTATTATAGATTTCTGCACTCATTGCACATTGTTGTATGCAAGCTGAAGAATACGAAGTTAACCAGCATTGGCTTTCCAAACTGGTGACTGGTTTTGATTTGCTACCGTGTGTGTTTTCTGCTGGTGCCCCATCCCTTGCAGTTTCTGTATGACTTGTCCTTGAAGAAATGACAATGCAGATTGTGAAGCTGTCCCTTGTGTTGGAAGAGGCACATTCTTTGAATGTCCTTCAAACCATACTTCCCACTTGACCCCTGAGCGTGGCTGTTGGACGGATCTTGTGATGCTCCCAAACTCTCCAGCATCTTCAGTGAAACTCCATTGAAATGGTAATTTCTAGAGCATACTTCAGGCTCATCTCAGCTTTAGATAAAAATTAAATGTGGATTGCTTCATTCTGCATATTGAATACTAAAAGATGCACTCATTTGTCCTCTCTGCAGACACATGATGCTCTGCCAATTTCCTTAATCCAGGCACAGAAGCAGCCAGCAATTGTTTCCATTCACTTTTGATTCTGTCTGTAAAAGGAAATACCTGCAATCACGAGAGGCTTTTCAGAACAGGGATTTTATAGAACTTGCCCAATTTCACCAAACTTTTTGTCTGCTGGCTTAATGGGCACTATCTAGCTGTACATAGGGTGTTGATTTTAGCTCCCATTGTGCTGCCATGTGTTTTTCATCTCAGAGATCATCTGTTATTTTAGGATTTCCCAATCTCTTAGTGGCTCTCTGGTGACCTGTCAAAGAAGTCCAATCTACCATCCTCCCACCCCCTCCATATTTTAAAATTTTCTTTATAAGTGGATTGCTCACTGGCCTGATATTGCAGCTTATTTAATATCAATTTTCCCAGATTTTAATGAGTAGCCATTCCCTATTCCATCTACTTCCAGACTAGTATCCCATCTTCATCTCACATTTTTGCAGCTTCTCTGTTTATGTGGTGTTAATAATACCCAGGAAGCCTATATCTGGATCCCCAGTAGAAATTCTTAGTTATCTGCAGAAAGACAGGAGTAGATACATGAATGCACTGCCATTTATCAGAGTAAATGAAGGCTGGGAGCTTTATTAGAAGGCTCACAGCTGATTTGAATTAATATTGCCAACTGTGATGTTTCACAAAGCCTCTTCCTGAAACAATAGCCATGTCTGCACTGTAAATTAAGGATGGTATTGAGATGTACACACTTTTGTAGCGAGGCATCAAACACAGATTGGGGCATGACCAGGGAAATAGCAGCCCTAAGCCCAGCTGGGGTGTTTGTGCCTCTCCCTGCCACCAGCCACCCACCCCCTAAGGGGACCGTGGAGTGAAAGGTCCTGGGCTCTGACCCCTCTATGAATCTCTGGTATTTACACCTTGTGCCTTGCCATGTGCAACCTGTCCCTGCAATAATTGCAATACTGCTGTCCAGCCCGATGGATAAAACCCAGGTGTGTGTTCAGAAGCACTTCTCCACTACTTGCCAGTGTGGTGTAACTGGGAACATGCCAGGGGTACGGAGGCAGAGAGTCATTCTCTCTATCCGGTGCATTTGAATTATGGGATCTGAAGTACACCCTTTGAGAAATTTGATGCAGAATTTCACAGAAGTTTCCCTTTTTTTGCCAGCTGGACCTGAAGCAATCAAGCCGCGAGACACACTGATACAACCCACGTTCTTCTTTAATTTGTAGTCCAATTTCATTGGACTAGAAATTCTAGCCTATTCTTTCATTACTTTTTTCTTGTTTCTTTTCAAAAGCATTTTTTAAAAAACAATTGCAAGAAGAGCAGTTCACTTGGATCATGTCTAGAAACCAGACAGCTACCAGTTTCACTTCCCTCGGTGACATGCGGTGAGAAGCAGGAGTGGTTAAACACAACGCTTGGTGCTTTAGGAGGTTTCTCACTCTGGGTCCTCGGGCAATACCCATGCCGCTTTCTCCTGCATCCCTGGCCTCCTGAAGATGCCCAGGAGAGGACCTCTTCCTCCGTGGACACTCATGGTGCTGCTGCAGCTGGTGCTGGTCTCATCACAGCTGGCAGGCTGCCTCCTCAGTCCCTGCTTGGAGGTACGTAATCTCTAAACGAGCACAAAATCCTTCTGTCTCTCTGGTGCAACTTTTCCTTCTACCTGGCAGATTTGTGCATGGAGTTTGTTGAGTGTTAGTTGTCTTAGAAAAGACTGTCTTCTTTTTCTTTTTTTTTTTCCAAGGCTGTTTGTTACCAGTGCAATTGAAGTGCTTGAAATAAATGCTGGTCTCAAAAACATCTGAGAAACAGAAACAGCAGCGCGAACCATTGCTTCTTGGCTTTCTGTACCTCTGAGGTTACTGCAGTGCAGTTAACCTAATAGATTATGTTTTCCTTCAGGAATAGATCTAAACCTTGTCTATATTTTCTGCAAAATGCAGTATTTTTGCCTGATTTTTACTGTAGAGTGATTTCACCAGCACCTCAAGTACCTGGCCCTGATCAACCACCTTTTGCAAACTTTTGCTGATGATTATTACTTGCAAAATAGCTGTGGTTAGAGCTGCCTGCTCATCTGTGGTGTGGCAGAGCTGAGAGCTGATCCTGGACACACAATGCATCCCCCTGTGTTTGTTGTGCTGACTCTCTCAAAGGTTGCTGCCAGTTCATCCGTAGCCTCAAGGAACACTCTCCTGTCGTTTTGCACCTGCTTCAATCAGCAAGAAATGTAGCTCTTCCTGGCGAGCAGGACTGGCTCTATTAGAATCAGGAAAGATGCTTAGGATATATAAGATTATTTCCTAGAACTCAGGGCAGCTCATTTAGAAATTAACTGCAAGGTTAGTCATTCTGCTCCTGCTTTCCTGAGAGTGTAATTTTCTGGCAGTTCATGAAGAGCAGATGTTGACTGTGATTGGATCTGCCACTGTTACAGGTCATCCCTAACAAAGCTTTCAGCTGCACGGGACTGAATGTCTCTGGGGTCCCTACTGAAGTCCCAAATACCACCCAGAACTTGGATCTCAGTTTCAGCAATCTGAAATCACTGGGGCCAAATTATTTTTCATCAGTCCCTGAACTGCAGCTTCTGGATCTTACAAGGTAATGAGCTCTTTTATGTGGATACCCGGTTAATCTTGCTTCACCAGCTGGTCCACTGTGGTTGCTTATTTTGGGGTCTGTTGGTCCTCACTGTTCTTTTTTTTTGGGCTTGTGACTTTGTCCTTGTGTCTCTCTCTGTGCACATCCCCGTGGTCCAGTGATGTGCAGCTTTTAGTCCATTTACACCCTGTTTTTAGTCCAGCACACCTTCTGCACAGAGCTGGGTCTGGCACTCTGATCTTGTAGGCTGGGATGTGAGAAGGAGGAGAAAGATGTTTTACTTCTCTCTGAACAAGAAAAATGTCAGACTTTTCACTGTTACAAAAGCTCTGAAGTAGAACATCTTGGGTGACCTGTTTTTCTAATCACAATTTAAAAAAAACAATAAAATGAAGGTACATTCATTTTCTAAAAGGCTATTTTAAAATATCAACATATTGTCTTTTCCCTTCTCCTCACTTATCTGGGGGAGGGGATGGGGGAGGCTTATTAGCAAATTTGAATTGATGTATAATTTCCATTGACTCGAGACAACAGTTTCTCTGGGTAAATTGTTTCTCTGAAAAATGTCACTCAGTCCCATCACAGTTACAGCTCCGAAGTGTCTGAGTGACAGAGCAGGTTTGCTGTAAGGCGCTGGCTGGATTATAAAACTAATTTTCCTTGAATTTATTGCAGAATGGATTTGGGTCTCACATTCTGGATCTTCCCGTATGAAACCATCTGTAGGTGGCCACCCTCTTTTTCCCCTTCTTCTTTTTCACCCTTGGAGCCAACAAGGTCTGGGGTCTATCCCCTCTCAGATGTCATCAGCAAAACTGCTGACAGAGTTGTGAGTTTTGCCACTGCTGCATCATGCTCGTGCCAGTGGGACTGCCCAGATGTGGCTAAGGCTGTGAGGGTGGGAAGTGTAAGGGAGTGATGAATCTGGTTAATTCTGCCATCGATGATGGTCATTACGATGTTACTCAGGCCTAAACAGAAAGCTAGAATTCTTCTTTGCTGCTGCCTGCATGAATTTTTTGCCATCGCCGTGGCTCAAGGTCTCTTGCTTTGCAATTGATCTTCAGATTTAGAGAGGGAGGAGGAGGAGGAGGAAGTGAAAGAAGGTCTCCTCTGGAAGGGTTCCCTTTGCACATTCAGGAGTGCTGGCTCTGCCTGGTACGGTAAGGCCAAACCAAACCCCAGCATGAAGTTGAGCCTGAGAATGTTGCACCAGTGCTGAGTGCAGTGATGTCAGTGAATCATGGAATCACAGGATCATCTGGGCCAGAAGGGACCTCCGAAAGTCATCTAGTCCAACCCCCTGCAGTCAGCAGGGACACCCCCAACTAGACCAGGTTGCCCAGGTTGAGCCTCACCTTGAATGTCTCCAGGGAAGGGGCCTCAACCACCTCCCTGGGCAATTTTTTCCAGTGCTCCACCACCCTCATTGGAGAGCTTATTCCTAATATCCAATCTAAATTTGCTCTTCTCCAGTTTAAAGCCATTACCCCTTGTTCTGTCATTGCCAGCCTTTGTGAACAGACTGTCTCCAGCCTTCCTGTAGCCCCTCAGGTACTGGAAGGCTGCTATTAGGTCTCCCCGNNACCCCAGCTCCCTCAGCCTGTCCTCAGAGCAGAGGGGCTTCAACCCTCTGAGCATTTTCGTGGCCCTCCTCTGGACCCACTCCATCAGGACCATGTCCTTCTTATATTGAGGGCTCCAAACCTGCACACAGTGCTCCAGATGAGATTTCACCAGAGCAGAGTAAAGTGTCAGAACACATGAACACGTAATGGAAGGGACAGTTTCATGCATATTTATTCTGTTTTTCCACCCAACAGGTCCCAGCTCCATATAATAGAGGATAACTCTTTTGAGGATCTTCATAAACTGACCACCTTAATTTTAACTGCCAATTCCCTCCAGTACCTGGGGGCAGCAGCCTTCTATGGTTTAACATCTCTGAAAAAGCTAGTATTGGTGGAAACCAACATAGCTTCTCTGTCTGACCTGCCCATTGGACACTTGCATACCCTGCAGGAGCTGAATTTGGGCCACAACAGCATTTCTTCCTTGAAGCTTCCCAAGTATTTCACCAACCTGACCTCTCTCAGGCACCTGAGTTTCTTCTCTAATAAGATCACATGTATCTCCAAAGGAGACCTTGGTGCCCTGAGCAAAGTGAACAGGCTCAACCTCACACTGGTGCTTTCCTTGAATGATATAAAATATATAGAGCCAGGGTCCTTCACAGGAATTCACCTTGGTGAGCTGGTTCTAAGGTCCTCTTTTGAGAACTTCATTGTTATGCAAACTTCTCTTCAAGGCCTGACTGGTTTACAGGTCAACAAATTAATAGTTGGAGAATTCAGCAACATTCAGAGACTGGAAGACTTTAAGACCGGACTCCTGAATGGACTGTGTCAGGTACAAATGCAAGAGTTTGTCTTAATCTGTTTCAGAGATTTTGAGAGGGACACAGACACTCTTTTTAACTGCATAGGCAATGTCTCCAGCATTCGGCTGGTGAATCTCCAGCTTGAAGAGGTGTCTGAGGTTCCTATGTTCTCTCAAGTGAAACAGCTGGAATGCAAGACATGCAAGTTTAAGGAAGTGCCTGCCATGAAGCTGTCTCTTTTCAAGGAGCTAAGAGTGCTTCGTATCACCAAGAGCAAATACCTCAATAGCTTCCGGCAGAAATTTGAGAGTCTGAGTAACCTGGAGGTCATAGACTTGAGTGAGAATCGCCTCTCCTTCACTGGCTGCTGTTCCCCTCAGTTTCGCAAGTGTCCAAATTTGAAACACTTGAATCTAAGCTTCAATTCTGACATCAGTGTGACTGGAGATTTCACTAATGTGAAGAACTTATTATATTTGGACTTTCAGCACACTAAGTTACTTGGTCCTGGCTCCTACCCTGTCTTTCTATCCCTTCAGAAACTCATTTACCTTGATATTTCCTATACAAGAACTCATGTTAAATCTCAGTGTACATTTTGTGGCTTGAACTCTCTGCAAGTGCTCAAGATGGCAGGCAACTCCTTTGAGAACAATGTATTGGCCAACAACTTCAAAAACCTAAGTCACCTCCACACCTTGGATATTTCAGGTTGCAAATTAGTACAGGTGGATCAAAGCACATTTGATGCTCTCTCTGGACTAAAAGAGCTAAACATCAGCAACAATAAGCTACTGAGCTTTGATCCTGTAGTTTACAAGCCTCTTCAAGCCCTCACAGTGCTGGATTTTAGCAACAACCAGCTGAGTGTTCTCTTGGACTCAGCCCTGGAAATCCTGCCTGAAAGTCTGGTCCTGTTGGACATCTCTCAAAACCTGTTTGAATGCTCTTGCACGTACCTGGACTTCCTGAAATGGATCAAGGAAAAGCAGGAGCTACTGCAGAACAAGGAGCTGATGATTTGCCATACGCCGGCATACGTGAAGAATGTCAGCCTGTCAAGCTTTGATCTGTCCTCCTGCCAAGTCAATCCAAGCACAGTGTCATGCTCAGTGATCATATTGCTCGCTGTAGTGGTGTTCCTCTTCCTGATTTACAAGTACTACTTTCAGCTGTACTACTCATTGGTGCTGCTCAGTGGGTGTAAACACTCAGCAGAAAGAGGTAGCACGTATGATGCATTTGTTATCCACTCCAGCAAAGACCACGAATGGGTGATGAAGGAGCTGGTGGAACCCTTAGAAGGAGGAACACCTCCCTTCCAGTTTTGTCTTTACTCCAGAGATTTCCTGCCGGGGGTACCCATTGTCACCAATATAATTCAGGAAGGTTTTCTGAGTAGCAGAAATGTCATCGCAGTCATTTCTACTGACTTTCTGGAGAGCAAGTGGTGCAGCTTTGAGTTTGACATTGCCCAGTCCTGGCAGCTTGTTGAAGGCAAGGCTGGAATCATCATGATTGTACTAGAAGAAGTGAATAAGGCCTTGCTGAGGCAGAGGCTGGGACTGTCCCGATACCTGAGGAGAAACACCTATCTGGAGTGGAAAAACAAGGAAATAAGCAAGCACATCTTTTGGAGGCAGCTGACAGGAGTCCTGTTAGAGGGCAAAAAATGGAATCATGAGGAGGTAAAGCTCATGTGAGAGAAGGAGACATCACTTCTGTCCTGTCTCCCATCCCAGTCTTGGCTGATGGCTGGTACTCCTAAGCTGGTCCTTCTCTGGCTGTTCAGAGTTGGAAAAAGTGGATGGCGACACTGTAAAAGCACTACAGAAATACCTGCCTTGATGGTCACCCATTCTCAAGGGAACTTGCAAGCTAAGGAGTAACAACAACTGGAAGAGCTGCCCATACCTGTGTTTCATGTTTATCTGTAGCTGTCAACCAAAGCTGGTCCAGCAATCCCCCCAGGTCTGGTGGGTTGGTGAATCAATGGACTGCTCTTATGGTCATTTGTCTGCCTCTGAAAGTGGATTTGGGTCCTGTAACCATTTATCCAGTGGAACTTCAGGGGCAGGATTCTTGGCTCTAAAAATGGTGGAAAGCAGAAACAAGATTTGGATCATGAAAGTTGTGGGTCCACCTCCTTGGGCACCTCCTCCTTCCTCCACTGTGACTTAGAGGAAAAACCCTACAGAAGGAAATGGGGTGTCCTGCAGCCGTAGACTGAGTGTCAGCTACTCAGTGAAGCTGAGCAAGGATGTCATCAGTGTGAGAAGTTGCCATTGGTGGAAAACTTCCCCAACGTGTTTATTTCAGTTCTCTTTAGACCAAGACCAAATATCGTACCCCCCAGATATTTCCATCCCCTGAAACTCTTATTTATATCCAGATTATATAGAATTTAAGAGAGTGCTTTAAGGTTTTCTTGTGATATCCCAAGATCAGTGGGATGAGAAAAAAGCTGCAGAAATGCTTGCTACCTTTGAAATCAAAGTATTTCTTGATATTTCCACATGTGTGGTCAGCCTTTCCAAGGGTTTGGCTGCTGTGTGGGACAGGACAGTCACTGAACGGGAGAGTTTTGCCTTTGTTTTGCTGAGAATGTGCCTGACATTTTGCAGAGAGAAGAGATAGAGGAGAAAAGTCTGGGTTAGCTAAACTGACTGTATCCCAGCACTGCCCTGAAGAAGGGGAAGGGAAATCTAAATGCCATTGAATCATATTAGAGAGCACTCCATTGATGTGTGGAATATTGAATAGTGCTGGAGTATTGCTCTCTATTTACGGAAGGCTTTGGTTGGGATTAATCGTTGAATTAGTCTAGTTTTAAACTTGCAAATCCTTCTATAATCAATGGCGTTCTACAGAGATAAAACAGAAGCAATTGAGTGGTGAATCAGATCTGATATTTATTCAGAAGAAAGGGCCTGATCCATCTCACTTTTCTGAGCACCAGCCAGCGACATCTCCGACTTCTCCGGGAAGCCGGTGATAAGGGAGATCGACATCAGACACTATTTGCAGAAGAGGGAGAGCTGGTTCTGGGGCTTGTTCTGGCAAAAGCTGAATCACGGTTCCCTCTTTATGTGCTGTGTCAGTAGTATATTGGGATAACGCTTCCCAAACACCCCACAGCCCTCTGTAAGGTGTTTTGTGACCCATGAGATGAAACCTTAGTAAAAATAAGCCCAATGCTTCGTTCAATTGCTGAGTGAGTTGGTTTGGCATCTGCTAGGTCCTGTTGCAGTGATTTCCAAAGCTCCTCACCCCTCTGTGATGGATGGGTGCTGAGCACCCCATCCCACCCTCTGACCTGGCTCCTCACCCAGGGGCAAAGGCTGCTGGGGCTGGGGAGAGGGTGCAGAAAATGAGGGCACAGCTCCAGGTTCACTGTATTGAGGTTAAAGAAGAGCACGGAGGGCAAAGCAAATATTAGCCTGGATTTCAGCAGCTACAAGTCAAATTGGAAAACAAATGAGGAAAAATTAAATGAGGTGGGAGTTCCTGGTCCTGAATTGAATAGCACTGAAGCAGCATTTCTCCCTCGCTCTTTCTATCCATGGTTTGTCTACAAACAATTCAGTGTATATGTATTTCTGGCACAAAGCAGAGAGTCCTATGATTCTTGATTGTAATTATAATAATGAGTTCCAGAAAGCCTGCAAGTGATTCCGGGCATTATAATAAGGATTTAGGACAGTATTGTTTAAAAAGCAAGTGTTTGTTGAATATCAATGCAACTTTAGGAGGAGAGCTGAGGTGATGCTGAGAGGAGGCTTCCACCTGCACAATTAAAAAAGAAACCAGTCACTTGGTTCTTCTCTTATTCAGAGTCTCTGCAGCAGAGATGGATATGTGAGTTGCCCCAGGCTTTCTTGCTGCCTGAGAGAAAGCACAAAACCCACCATAGCTCCTGGCAGGGGTGAGGGGGATGAGAGGGTGAAGTGAGGCAGAGGCTGGAGACAAGGGGGTTTGGAAGAGGTTCATCCTCTGCAAGACCCACAAGCACCATCAATCCCGCTTCCCCCCATACATTTAGATGTCACTTGGCCTCAGCAGTAGCTGATGCTTTGAAGACATGAGCTGATTTATTACTGAGACCTTCAGCAACAGAACCAGGAGGGTTTTTGCTGTGTGGCACAAGGAGGGTGAGGAGAACAGGCTAGCTGGTGACACAGACACCCCTTGATGGGACCTGGGTGGCAGGTGCAGCCATGTGCTGTAAATGTCCATCCTCTGCTGGGTGAGTGGCTCCCAGCCCTCCCTGAGGGGTCATTAACCTGCCCTGGCAGTGCTCACCTTCCAGTCTAGGAGTCTAGGAGGGAAAAGACTATGTGAAAAATCATATTTTAATAATTTAGCCAGCAGAGAAAAAGTAGATTTCTTTTTGGAAGACTCAAAACAACTTTCCCCTGTCCTATAAATGGGGAAAATATTGTGGTTCAAACAGAAACACACAAACACACACACATATTTGCCTGTGTTACAGGAAGCAAATTTCCAAAGGAAAACTCTGAATGTTCTCATGTTTCTAAGCTTGTTGGCATGCCTTGCTGTTTGGAAGTGTTCACTGTGCAGCAGGTAGCTTTGATGTTATTTACTTGTTTGAGGAATAACTGAGCAGCCAACCAAACATCCATGCAGGTCTGCATTCATCTCTCACGGAAACAGCAGAACACGTTCCAATTATTAAAGCATCTATTTTACTAAGGTCATAAAAACAGATGGAGATGAAGCTCCAAAAGGCTGTTGCGTCCAAGCTATTTCATTTCATCTGTAATGGGGATGTGCCCTGATTTTACAATGTATTTAATCTGACCCATCCAAAATACCAGGCGAGATGAAGCTCGGGTCTTGCTTGCCTTGCGGAGGGTGATGTCTCGGAGGCAAGGGCCATACGATGTGCCAGCATCCTCACCAAGATGTGGTTTGCAGTGAGGGCTCTGAATGGATCGAGCCCTCATTAGCATGATTGTGTTTGTGATCTCCACACCGAAGCAGGGACATTATGTGAGAGCTGAAAACTAGAGCCATTTGCATTGATGCCTGCCTGGACCTGGCTGGCTGTGGGAACAGCACAGCATGGATGCTCCCTTGGCCTCCCCAAGCATTAGCACAGGTTCCCAGCATCAGCTAAAAAAAAATAATCAAGAAAATAAAAAGAAAAAACAGCTGGTTTCTCTGGACCTACTGATACTTGACAGGAACAGGTCTAAACTTTTCTGAAAAAGCGTTAGTCTTTTGGGAAATGCTATTTTGTAGGTGGTTTATGTAATTTAATGAGGTAGCGTGGTGAATCTATGGAACAGAAATTGTCATAGCAGGGTTTCTGGTTGAGTATTGCATGGGGTTGTAATCTTGGAACAGACGTTCTGCATGGAAACAGTGATTTTTGCAATGTTTTGGAGGGGTTGGAAAAAAGGATTTCAAATAAAAGTTAAATTGCTCCACAACATCATTTTAAAAAAATGCCAGTTTAGGCTTATGCTGTTGTTTTTCAGAGCACCCTTTCATTTTGAAATTTTTATTTATATAATCTGACTAGCCTCCGGAAACAAAGCCAAAATGTAACAATCTTTTCACCTACCCAAATTATAAAACAAATAATAGCAAATTTCATTTTGTGGGAGAACTCAGATTTTCCATTGTGGTACCATGTTGAAAGGCAGAACCTTTGACAAAACGGAAATTCCACTTCTAGGAGAGCCCTTACCACAACCCTCTGAAAGTTATATCTCCTCCTGGCTTTATCACACCTGTTGTTCAGGCAGTAAAAAAAAAAAAGAGAAAACCAAACCACTGAAGAATCCCCCAAATGACTTTTGCTAAGTGCCTTTTGCAAAACATCTTGAGTCGGTGCAGTCAATCAATACCCACCGCCTGAGACCGAGGGTGAGGGAACGGGGTAGGAGAGAAGCAATTCCTTAACAAGCTGTTCTTTGCCATCGCAGCTCGGGCTGAGAATTGGGACAAATGACAGCAAAGCATGATTTGCAGAAGAAGAGCCCATCTGCCAGCAGCACTAACCTTCCTCAGCTTCAAGGTCATGGAGAGGGCAAAGTCAATAATCCACCAGCATGGACCTCCCTGTGCCGCTGTGAGCACAGAGAGAGACACATTGCATAATTGAGGACAGCGCTGGTAAGAGCCTTGAAAATCAAAGAAAAGTGGAATAAGAAGAGTAGGAAATAAATCGGTGCAGGATCTCAGGGAAAATGGCCACCATTTTACAGCTGGGTGAATCTCAGCTGCTGGAGGGGTCTCTGTGCTGTGAACTTAGGGGCAAAATGTGGGGCTCCGCTTCCCAAAAAGACTTTAGGCACCCCACAGCACCCTGCTGTACCCCTTCTTTGGCAGCATCCTGCACTGCACCACGACTGACGGGCTACAGAAAGAGGAGCATTAAGGAGAAGCATGAAAGGGCGACCAAAGTAAAGTCTTGACCACGTCTACAAAGGAGATGTGTAAGCAGGGAGAGGGTACACGGCCCCCACACACGCCCAAAATCCTCCCACCAGAGCTGCTCAAAACCCATTTATTATTGGCGGTGGGGCAGATTCTCGGCTGAAGAAAGGGGTCACCCCCTCCTCTAGGGCTAAAAGCCCCACATCCCTCCAGCCAGAGGGTCTCAAACCCTGCCGGCAGCTCAGCCATAAAGGAACAACTGCAGCCTCCTCTCCCCGCAGCTCCTTCCTCCTTTATCGCCACATCTTGAGTGCTATGCAAACAACAATGGGGTATTGTTAGGCCAAAGAGGTTTAATTGCAGCCTACACTCCCAGAGAGGGTAAAATAGGCTTTTCTCCAGATCTAATCACCAGTCTTTATCTTTTATTCTCCCCCTCTCTCATCCTTTCCCTCTCCTCAAAGTTTCTCTTTCCTTTCTTTCATCTCCCAGCCAGCAGCCAGTGATCAACCCAAAATATATGAAAGAAGGGAGGGGTGTCTTATTTTCTTTTTTTTTTTTTCCTCCACATTTTTTAAACAGTCTTTAAATCCTTTGGAGTGTTTTGGCCCGCAGGAAGGATTAGCAGTAATTCCCCTGCCATTGCTTGCTTCTGATGTTCTGACAATTCATTCTCCTTAGATCCCCTAAACTCACTGCTGAATACATTAGCAAGAGGACTCGAGTGGGCTTGATGATTCTGTTCTCCAGTGTCCCTGCTCCCTACAGCCTGGTGGTCCACTTTAATCCATCCACCAGAGACCTTTGGGGGAGCAATCCTTCTCTTTAGTAACACAAAACAAACCCAAACTTGCCCCACGTGGCAGGGCCGGGATGCTCTGCGGTGATTCAGCTCCTGCGCTGCGGGATTCGCAAGGAGATGATGGAAAGTCACTGGTCTCAGGGATGTATCTGGTGGCAGCCTTGCTCCCTCCCCTGCTCCCAGGGTGCAATCCCTCTGTTTTCTTTTCCAAGCAGTGTATTCTGTTGGGAAGGGCTCACTGCCATCCCTGCCTGCACCCCTGCTTGGGTGCAGATAAGAAGTGCTGCCTGTTGTCTTTGCCTCGCCTCGTTTTCTCTGCTGGTAAAACGGGGATCACGCCCAGCAGACTGTGATTTACTGGTGTGAAGCACTAAGAGGTGTGTGTCTGGATCTGGATCAGAGCCCGTGAAAGCTGCATTTTCTGTTCCTCAACTCCATTTCCCCCATTTTAGGGTTTTGAAGTCCTCCTCTACAGCTCTCCCCTCCCATGCCAGCAAAGGCCTGTCTGAAATCAGATTCTTCCAACCCCTTTCCTATCACTGCCCAGCTCACTTTCACTTTTGTTTTGTTACCTTTGAGGGAAATAAGTGCACTAATGGTAACACAAGAAAAAGCAGTATTTCACCACCAGGACCCTCTTTGCAATTCTGCCTCAGCAGCAAAGCCCTCCCGGCCCAGGTATTTCTTTCTGCCATCCATTCACTGATGCTCTAAGTATTAAAATAAGCTGTTAATAAGAAAACCCATGGTCTTTCCCCACTTTGCTCCTCCCAAGACTGTGGCCTACATATTTCTGACCTGCCCAGAGTCAGCAAGTTTCGGTTCCCCTCTGCTCACCCCCTCTAACAGCCTGTGCCTTGTGTGGTGCTGAGCTGGGCCAGCCCCACTTTATGCTCTGCTGGTCCCCCCTGCTCCCCTCCCTGCCCCACTGAAGACAGGTGGGTGGGATTCCCCCCTCAGAAACACAGAAACTGCCCCAGCTGTGTTATTCAGTGCCCTGATGGGAAGAAAAGGATGCCTGGCTGCTAAGAAGGACCACGGGTGGAGAGCAGCCCCCTGCTCTGAGCGAGGAGATGCCCAGGGAGGTCCCCATCGCACTGGGGACCTGCCCTCCAGGCATCCCTGGGGTTGCAAGGGGGGAGAGAAGGATGACAAGAGGCTGGGGCTGGAGCCTGAGCCAAATCTGGGGAGTTGCTTGCTCTCCTTGATAGCTGCTCCTTGGGGAAAAAAAAAAGGAATGTTTTATAAAGAGCTTCATGAAAGCAAAGCATATCATGATTTCAGCGTGAGCAGACAGCAGGCGAGATAGGAGCATCCCCTTAGATTTGCCTGCCGGAGGTTATTTACCTCAGGAAGCTGCTGAATAAAAGATATGAAAACACAGCAGAAAGTAGTACTATTTGCTCCTTTCAAAGCATGATGGGAGGCAGAAAAAACATTATAAGGGGTATCTTTGAGACTTGCCAGCCCGGATTTGTCAGGGCAGAGTTTTCACGGAGCACTCCCTGGGTGACCCAGTTTCTGAGACACAGGCACAGACACAGACACACACACACACACACACTCTGAGCCAGAATCCACAACTTTAATAACAGTGTGACATACAAAGGAGATTTTGATGCAAAGTGGAGCTGACAGAGAAGTGGAAGGAAGTATCTGGTTTTGTGCATTTTTTTTCTTCCCATCCAGTGCCACGCCAGGATTACAGTCAAGGTGGTTGCAACCTTCAGTGAGGACTGATGTTATTGTGGGTTCTGCTTTTAATGACATTTAACAAGAAGCGGTAGCTCAGGGGGAGGGGAAACAAGGGTTTTCTTTTCTTTTCAGGAAGACTTTACGAGGGCTGTCAGGATTAAATGCATGAAGTGAATGCGTATGGGGCTGCAAAGGGGCTGCCAGTAAGCACAGAACAGCTCTGAGACAGGGTTTTCTAGCCCTGTCGTGCATCTGATGACATGTCTGTGTAGGTGAAATTGTGCCTTTGAGGGTATGTCACAGCAGCGTGGTCACGCTGGGATGACTTCGCTGTCATCTATGGTTTTCTGGCTGCGGGTACGGTGTGGGTGACACGAAGGTATGGGTATGTAGCAGTAATCTCTGCTGGCATCTGAAAACTTCCCCTCAAGGATGGGGTGGTGGCTGCTCACTTCTCTCAGCATTGGACTTTTCTATAGGATCCTGTAGTGAGAAGGCACATATAACCCCGGGCAGATTGTCCAGGAGCCTGAGGCAGGTGAGGTGCTCCAGGCTGGGTAACCAGGTCACGAGTTCAGGATTGACCTGAAATGGATCCAGACATCCCAAAAAGCTCCCATCCTTCCCTCGGTCTTCTTGGATTGAGTGCACCCAGGTTGATTCCAGCTGTTTCCTTGTCCTTAAAGCAAAATGTAGAGTCTAGCTACTTTAATAGTGCAGCAAAAGGCTAAAAATGAAACTTTCTCATAACATCTGGGGCACAGGAAGGATCTATACATTGGAGAGGAAGGACAACAGGTAAAACCCTAGAGGAGATGGATGTTGGGCCAAAGCGCATCCTTTCTGGAGCTTTCTCAGGATTTGTTCATGGTGATGAGAGTCCTTGGAGCAGAGTCTTTTTGGCTTGAACCTCCATTTTGAAAACATTTTTTAACTGTAAATAAGCTGGTGATGCCTTGTGCCCCTCCAGGACATTGTAAATGGGTAGACTCAAACTTCTGAAAACACAGCCCTGGAGAAATGGGGAAGACAGCACTATTACAGAGCTACCACAGCCCGAATTGTATGAGCTGGCAGAAGGCAACGGGCATAACTCAGCCAAGATGGTGCCAAACGAAGGGGAAAATAAAAGAAGGTGTCATTGTCTGTGCTGTGTGGCGATGATGCAATTCCCACATGCATTTCAGTCACATGAGCTTTAGCAGATGGTGGACACGTTTGGTGGGCTAGGTTGGGAGACCTTGTCAGAAATTCCTCACACGTCTTGAGGCTTCCAGTCTGCTCCATTGAAGAAATCCAGATGCTGAGGCTCTGGCAGGTGCCTTCTCCTCCTGGGGACTGACAGCTTTTTTGTGAAGGGACCTGGCAGAAGGTGCACAGTCTCTGCTGGCACCCTGCTGAGATAGCCAACTTGAGAAAATGAGCACTCAGATGCCAAGAAGGTTGTACACCTTGAGCAGGGTGGTAGCAACTTTCCAGAAGGGGAATTTTGACTAATTTGGGGAAAACCATTTGTCTTATGGCATGGGGGATTTTCAATGGGCCAACATGGGGCTGCTGTGGGGAAGAGACAACCCTCAGTGGTGAGCAGGGCCACGTCAGTGAGCGTGTGACACATGGTGGGATGTGTGTGTGTGTTGGGGAAATGCAGCCTTGAGCTCCTATTTCCCTGCCCAGCCCCTGTTTGGATGGGGACCCCTCTCTCCTCACCTCTCAAGCAGGAGGGGAGGGCACCCAACCAGGTCAGGGACTCTTTGCCCCACGGTGGCTTGGAACAGATGCACCAGGCCACCAAATGGGCTGCTCTCCTCCAGCTTAGTGCGATGGAGAGATGATAGCTGCGTGCTTCATTGCTGCTCTTTGCATCTGATATCCAAACACAGCGCGGGGAAATGACAGCAATATGTGTCCCCCTGACACCCGGAGAATATAACGATATTGCTGTGAAAATGAGGCTGCTGCCGCACAGCTAAACTCTGAACCCGTCCCTCTGCCAAGGAGCTATGATTAGAATCTCATCTCGCTCTCTGTTGCACAGCACCTGCAGAAGAAAATCCCACCCAGCAGCATGTAACTATTTTTAAAAGCCTTTTTCTAACGGGCTTGGAGATGGGGTTGGTGAGAACCCTGCTGGTGACGTAGATTTCTTTCCAAACCCTTGCAGAAGAGGACAGAGCTAGACTTGGGGAATGTGTCTCAGGAAAAAAAAAAAGGAAGTGGCAGAATTATTTTTGCCAAGTTTGAAGCTTCTGCCAGCTCTTCACTTTGGAAAGCTGAATTTCAGCATCATCTTCTGCGTCTGTTAATATTTTTAAATTTTTTTTTTAGGTTTGCTGTACCTAAGTCAGCAAGATGCCTCCAGCTGTTTGAAACTTGCTGTGTGAGACTCAAGTGCTTTGAAAACATGTCCAGACACATGAGAGGAGAGCAGGGGCCCATTTCATGGGGAATGTGGGCAGGAGGATGTCCCAGTGATGCTCTGCTTGCCCATTCTGGGCTGTGTTGCGTTGGTTGCCTGCAGCTTCTGGGCACTACAGAGGAAGAGGTGGGGAAAACCATTGCCAATGGGCAGAGAAGACCAAAGGGCTCGAAGAGTCATACCCTTGGGGTTTGGGACATGATAAGATGGGATTTTTGGGCTAGAAGTAGCCATTTTGTAGGTGAATAAATCTACCCACAAGTCCCAGTGACAATGGAGAGGGAGCATGTGTGGATGGTCTGGAGAACAGCCCCACTTTCCACTTGATATGCTGTTCATGGACAGAGTTTTGTGCTGTTCAAACATAATTCTCTCTCTCTCTCTGAACAGAACCAGGGAAGTATATTACATTTATCTTAATAAAATAAGTCACTTCGTGAGCAGTGGAGCATGGGAAGCCTGTTTTCCTGTGGTCGTCTCCCTTGTGGGTTCTCTGGTGTCTCATAGAGTGCCTGAACTCATATCACGTCTTGAGAGTGGGATGGAAAGCTGAGAGACAGTAGGAAGAAGTGTTAATTTGAGTATATCCTCCCATATAAAGCTTGTTAGAACTTAATTCCTTTGAGATGTCTCTTCTTCCATCCAATCTGATTTTAGGCCAGCAGGTTTAGAAAGTTATTATGCCTGTGGGCCAGCTAGACCAATCAGAAAAGCCTTGTTTCCTTGGGAAAACTGTGTTAAAAAAATAAACAGACCTGACCTGAAATCCCTACAAATTATTTGTCATTATATCCCACAGAGTTTGACCGCCATACCTGTGCTGGCATTGGGCACTGGGACTCTGTAGCTGGGATGGAGATTAGCCTTAACCTCAGAAAAAAGTCCCACTTAGCCTGTACCATTGACCAGGCAGTTTGCAGATGGAGCTTGCAGCATTAAATAGATGTACCCAGCCACAAAACCGCTTCCCATTTTTATAGTACAGGCCAACAGAGATTTGAAAAATGTTCCATTTCTGTATAGAAAGACTATTTTTAAAATTGAACAGTAAGTTAGTCCTCTATTGACTTTCAATTTCCATCCTCTTACATTTCCATAGCAACTCTGGCCATTTATGCATTTATCTTTGTATTTAACTTCCCTCTTTCATATCATTTCAAGTGGATTCAAGTGCTGTGAAAGGGTTAAACCAGTCTTTCAAATACCTCCCCATTTTTAAGCAATTACTTGAAAATACATATATATATTTTAGGCTAAATTGACAAGTTTGTGGTTTAATGAAAACTGTCTTTAGAATATTTGCCCTGAAAAACCCTTCAGGGCGATAACAAGAACGAGTCACAACCTCTCTCCTCTCACCTTCCCTTCTATTATTACTGTGTTCAAAATTTTCATGCGGGATCTAAACTTGCAGCTGTGATAGCTGTGACAGCCAAACGTCTGGGTACTGGGTAAGCTTACACTTTGACAATTCTGGCTTTTTTTTGTTTTCCTTCTTATTTTTTTCTTAAGTATTTGCATGTGTATTTGGGAGCAGGGAGAAATCTTCACAACTTTTTTGATGGCAGAGCTGGGTGTTCATTGTGACCGTCTGCAGTGCAGGATTAAGGTTCTCACCCCCATCTGGAGGGTGGCACCAAACAGTGGCAGTGTAGTATCCTCCTCTGGGACCTTGCTGTCCAAGAGCACTTAGGTAGATGCCATAAGCCAAGTGGATACAATGGTGAATCTCCATGCATGACATTGGAGACCCCACCAAGCAGGCATTGCTGACTAAGCTCATTGGAGAGCAGATTGGTCTTGAAGTCTTGTGCAATGTCCCCATGGCACTCTGGGAAGACATCTTTCAGGTCAGTAATTTTCTCCTAAGTCCACACTTGTCATTTCCTCCCTATAGTTTCATAGTGATTTTAGCTGAAAACCCCGTTGGGGCTTTCACCCTGACAATCACTTAACTTCTGATTTACATTGTCAATGCTGCTTCTCCTTTAATGTCGTTCTGCCCCTTCTCCATCCACTTGATTATTCCTACCACTTGTTGAGGAAGGATGTCCCCTGTCCCCTGGAAAACAATGGGTGACTTAACTGCAGCACAGAGAAATATGGGACATGTTTCTCCAGAGACATGGTGACACGGTCAAGGGAAGCACCAGGGAGAACACGCACCTCAGGGTAGGCTTTTTTGCTGTGACTGTGTTCACCTTGGGCAAGTAAGGACCTACCTAAGTGACCAAGGTGCTTAAGTGCCAAAGGCATTTTTAAATTTTTCTTTTAATGGGCCTAGGACTCTAAATCTCATTGACTTTCAAATCGACTGTGCAGATCAATGCACAATGCCCTGACAAGGCAGGATGGTTTCCTACAAAGCGTCCTGCACATCAACCAGTCCATATTTATACTGCTCCAGCAGCTTGGGATTCAGTTCTAACCTTCTGCAACTGGGTGATTTCTCATGAGTCCTAGAGCCAGACCTTCAGGTTGTTTTGTGCAAAGGTAAGTAAGCAACTGATGGAACTGGTGAAACTAAGTGCCTAACTACCATTGACCTACTGAAATCTGCTCCCTAACCTGCTTAGGTGGATCTGAAAATCTTATTAAAGCATTTCCCTGCACCTTTAAGTGCCTAAACACCTTTGCAAATGCATCCTTAGATCACTTAGGGATGGAAGGCCAGAGTGCTTCTAGGGAATTTGTGTTCCTAACTCACTTGCTGCTCCCTAAAGAAAGCTCTGGCTTTGCCTGCATTGTGCTGATGTCCCATGTCACCTTCCCCTTTCATTCCATTGTTGTTCCTTGGTGAAGGACTCTAAATAATTCCTCCCCCTTCCTTACAGTTGAAACCTTCCTGAGTATTTGCAGGCCATTATTAAATCACCTCTTTACTCATCCTTTATCTGAGCTGTACATAATTAGTTCCTTTAATCTTTCCTCATAGGTCAATCCTTCTAAACCCTTAATCATCTTTATCTCCTTTTCCTGGAGCCCCTCCAATTTGCTGACACTTTTTTTTTTGCTTCCCATATTATTTTGCATCAAGAAACAGCAAAAAACACAAGTCCTGAGTGCTCTTCAGACTGTCTGATGGCAGTGTGGGACTGTGGGTTTCCCTCTGGGATTGTCCTTCTTTGCTTCTGGCACAGCCTGGTGAACAAAACTGGTGTTGGGAGGGAGAAAACCACCTCCTGAAAACAGCAATTTGGCTCAGCTGGCAGGGTCTGGGCTCTCAATTCTCTGTTCTTTGCCTTCACAAAACCTGCATTCCTTTCCATCTGAATGCTTTGGGTGGCAGAAAAAGGAGTGAGATTTCCAAGGGTCTCCAGTTCACTGTCCAAGCACAGAAGTTGAGGTGCTTCATAACACAACTGGTCTTGGATGCATCCAGATCCTCCTGCTAAGGATGCTGAGGGGATGGCAAGCTGGTGCTCTGCAAGAGGGACGAGGAACAGTGCTCTGGCAGCTCTGGAATGGGCTGGGGATGGGGAAAGACAAGAGCCAGCAAAGGCAGCTGGAAGGAGAGAAAGACTCTTTTATTGCTTGCACACAGAGGAGAGATGGTGTGTCATATGCCTTTCACCAAAAGGAGCTCTTTTTTGCTAGATTCTGTGTTATCAGTGCTGCTATCCTGAAAGCCCTTTGCAAGGCTGTAGGAGTCTGTCACTTCTATCCATGTGGGCCACACCATCAGACTGTTCCCCTGGGCAGTTAGTCCCATGCTTTTGCCAGGGAAGGATGCTGCTGAGTTTCCACCCCTGGGTGCTGCATCTCAAACACAGACACGCTGTACCAGCTCCTGTCCTGCTCTGTATTCCTGCCCAGAATAACATGGCCTCTTTTGCTTTGCTTATAAGGATACTATTTCTGTGCTTTATTTTATTTTTTTTTTCTTTACATTACGTTTGTCCTCAGTCCTTCCCTCCAGGGATCTGAGAACCCTTAGCTGATGTTGCGTTCACCTTCACTACATCCTTGGCTGGTAAGGACAGGAACAGGGAAAGGGAAGCATCGCAGAGGGGATGGAAGGCAGAGCCCTCCAACCCCTGTCTGTGGTCTGAGCTCCCCTGAAAGCACATGGCAAGGGCCCCAGGAAGAGCTTGTCCCAGGAGTAGGGATCACTTGGAGTTTATTTAGTGCTTTGCTTGGCTGTCTTCTCCTAAATTAACACTTTGCAATTTTCTCTCAGGGAAGCACGGCTGCTCCTTTTCCATAAGCAGGCACACCAAGGTGCTCCCCATCACTGCCTAAAAGAAAAGGCCACCTTTATCTCTTTTCCTTTTATTAACCACAATTTGCCTTCAAATCAGACCGGTTGCAAAACAAAATAAAGCCATGAGAGGGTGGTAGAATTTTTCAGCTCAAACACATGGAACATCGAAAGCCTCAGCCTGTTCCACAGAACTGGGAGCTGCAAGTGACTGTGCCCAGCCCCAGGGGACCCTCCCACCTTACAACTTGCTGTGGATTTTTGTGCAAGAGAGGCCCAACAAAGCCACCATAGTCACAACTTTGACAGTTCTCTGCACAGCACCCAGGACAAGACATTCTCGCACAAAGATGATAAATATGATAAATCCTGCATCTCAAGATACCTGTCATTCTGCAATGAGTTTTCTTTCCAATTTTCCACCCATTTCCAGTAAAACCTTGCAAATCATAGAATCATAGAATCATTTGGGCCAGAAGGGACCTTCAAAGGGGTCCTTCAAATGGTGCATGACACCTCAGAGGGTGTCTGGGAGTTTGACCTGGTCTGGCATGTCCCAGTCAAGGTGAGAAGTGGCTGGTTCTGTGGAAAGCAGTCAGTTGTGTGCTGTGGAATGAATCTGTGGTTTCCAGGGACCCTTAAGTGCTCCAGGTACGATGACATGGTCTGAGTGAGGGATCAGGCTGTGGCTCTGGGTGGAAGTGAGCTGGTGGAATTAAACAGTCACAATTATCCCTTAAATGTGCCTTGGGGTATCCACTTGTGCATCACGAGGATGCAAAGCTGCATGTTTATGATCTGGAGATCACTGGGGAGACTGCTGACAGAGATGCTTTTGCTTGACAGGGAGGTGAAATACTTGATCAATGTATTAAGGGTCACCCTGAGCCTAAACGATGGCTGGAAGAAAGGTGACCTTAGAGAGGACATTAGCAAAGCGGTCAAAGTCTTGCCACCTCATCCCTGTGCCCCTCCCAAAGGCTTAGAACACAGTATGGTGCCCTTGGGATCCCATAGAACCCACCCCTCACCCTCCCCTGACACCAGCAGCAGGGACAAAACCCTGGTGATGCTTCTAGTGCACCCTTTCAGTAGAGATTTCTGAGCCCAGTCCCTAAAGCTGCATGTGCCTTGTAAAAGAAAACTGTGTCCAGCTCTGGAGCCACCAACATCAGAAGGACGTGGCCGAGGACCAGAGAAGGCCATGAAGATTCTCTGAGGGCTGATGCCCCTCTGCTGTGAGAACAGGCTGAGAGAGCTGGGGGGGCTTCAGCCTGGAGAAGAGAAAGTTTCAGGGAGACCTTAGAGCCCCTCACAATCCCCAAAGGGTCTCCAGGAAAGCTGGGGAGGGACTCTTGATCAGGGAGGGGAGCCATAGGACAAAGGGGAGTGGTTTTAAACTGGAAGAGGGGAGATTTAGATGAGATATTAGGGAGAAATTCTTTGCTGTGAGGGTGCTGAGACCCTGGCCCAGGTTGCTCAGAGAAGCTGTGGATGCCCCAGTCCCTTGAGGTATTCAAGACCAGGCTGGATGGGGCTTTGAGAAAGGTAGTCTAGTGTGAGGTGTCCCCATCCAGGGCAGGGTGTGGGAACTGGATGATCCTCAAGGTGCCTTCCAACTCTAACCGTTCCATGATTCTTAGACCTCCAGGCTATTTCCAGTCTAGGAGCCTTGGAGGGACCCAGGAAGATCAAGTGCAGCTGTTTTCCCTGGGGTGTCCTGCATCCATATGCAAATGAGGACCCATATGTGCAGAGGAGATACAAACCAGATCTCTGCCCCCCAACACGGTGCAGGCACTCCATGCCTGTGTGCTCCCTCAGGAGCCATGCTGTGTCCTCACCCTGCTCCTGATGCAAGGACTGTCTGTGGTGTATCCTCAGAATGGCTTTTATGGAACCCCATACATCCATCTCATGCTGCTTGGAAGTGCCACAACCACTTCTAGCCCCCTCTGAGCTCTGATGTTTCCATATGGGACTATTAGACTCCCTAGGAGTGCAACTGTAAATATCTGCAGAAATGCCACCCGTGCACCGTAGTGTGCAGCATCCCTGACTCCAGAGCTGCCTGGCTTCTGCGCAGTTCTTTTCATTCACAAAAGAGGCTGTGACTCCCTGAGGGCTCCAAATCAGCAGCGTTTTGCAGCCGTTCTGTTATCAGGGCTTGCACTCCACAGCAAGGAAAACAAAGAGGTGGATGCAATTAGTGCAGGGCTGGAGCGGGGCAGAGCCTGTCCTGTCTCTGCCACTGATGTTTCAGGTGGCCATGGTCAATTTACTGGACCTGGTTGTTTCAGAGCTGGAGGCAGGTGAGTCCTTGGAAGTTTTGAACATTGTCTGCAGTATGAAGAGCATCCATCGCTGGGACAAGCCTAATTTTCAGTGGCCCCTTTGCCATAATGGTAATAATAACCTTATCGCTCTCTCTTTTCTGCTGATAAAAACAGCATTGTTGTGCCCTTCCTGAGATGCTTTTTCTACGTATTCCTTTTGGACGAGAAGCAAAGCTGTGTTGCTTCTTCCACCCCAAATAGATTCTGCTGGCACTGCCAGTGCTGGGCGTCTGGAGGCTGCTTGCTGAAAGTGAATCTGCTTTTTAACCAGCAAAACCAGCTGTGCCATTAACTGACTTCCTGCACCACGGAGCAAGCGTGCTCTGTGGTTTCCCTCCTCCTTGGTGCTCTCCTCGCTATTGCAAACAGTTTCTCAGAAAGGGTAAAATCCCACATTGTACTCAACTTGGTTGCAAAACTCCTGGTGACTTCATATCTGAACATTGTGTCACCACTATTTTAAGGAACTCAGCAGGGAGAGCCACAAGCAGATGCTTCATCCCAGGAACCATTTATTTGGAAGCATCCAAACTATCTTGTTATGTGTTTCCTGGGGTGATGTTTCACAGAGCTCCTCCAACACAGCATGCAGACATCAACACCCTTCCCTTTCCTCCATGCATCATGGTACAAAATGGGGTGACTACAACCTTCCCTTGACATGCAGGAGAGGGCTTCTCCCAGCCTAGTTATGCACCAACATTGCCTTGCCTTGCCCTCCCTGCGCTGCTCTGCCTTCACACACCTCACCTTGCTATGCCTCAGGTCCCAAATGTGCTCCCATCCCTCCTGAAATTGCATTTCATTACAGATCAAGGCAGACAATAGGCACTAGATGGTTTAGGAGAACAGTCATGGAGAATATACTTCCCCAAGAGGAATACACTTCCCAGATTGCCTTTCAAATGAATACCGTGACTGGCAGAAATTTAAAACTGATTTTAAAAATATATGCTGTCTTCAGAAGTCCATTAGGAAGGCAATTGAGACATGGTCACTCCAAATATTGTGAGTGTTGAATTGTCTCATGGAGTAGGTTGAAGTTTGAGAGTTTTCTCACAGGGAGAGGCAGAGAGACAGGGTGGAAATTGCCATGATGGAAGCAATCATTTCCAGGTGGGCTGGAGGGCTTGTCCTGAGGCTGATCCTTTGGGGACTGAAATATACATCCTGAAATATAAGGGGCATTTTCTAGCAGACTGGCCTGGCTGATGATTTGTGCCTTGGTTCTGTTGCTGATTTTGGTTTGTTTTGGGTTTTTTGGGGAGGGGATGTAAGGGAAGTGGTTTATTTCCTCTGGGTTTAACAGGTACCAGTTTGGAAAACCAAAGGGACCCCTACTGCAATAAGGGACTATGTTAAACCTCTGTGGAGAAGCCCAAAGTGGCCCTACCTTGGGACAGGAAGATAGAAAAGTACAAGGTGAAAAGTGTGCACTGAATCTCAAGAAATTTAGAGACCCAAATGAGAAAATTCCTCACCTGACTTCATTTATAGGCGACACTTCTCAAAATAACCTCTTTACAAATAAACTTCCATATTCTGGCAGCTTCTGCAGAGCTCCCAGTTCTGTCACTGCGGTCTTGACAGCAAAGCTACATGTGAAAAATAACAGCAGCAGCTCCGGCTTAATAAAAGGAAAAGTCACCCCTGAGCTCCCCAAATCCCTGATCCCTTCGATGAGGGACAGCAGTGGTGGCCTTGGGATCTACCCACCTCCCTGGAATGACTCCCCCTTCCTAAATACTTTCAAATAAATAGCTAAGCAGCAAGAGACTCCAAGCCTGGGAGATCTGATAAGCTGGCATTTGTCCCCTCCTTCTGGGTATTGATGTGCAAATCGCTCCTGAGGTTTCCAGCCCACAACTGGGCTGTTTTCCCTCCGACTCTCCCACAATCCTGAGAAGAGCTGCGGAGATCTCTGCGGGGAACCCGTGTGAACTGCCCCGCATTAGCAAACTACAGTCGAGATGGGGCTTTAAAGCCGCCCGTCCCTTTCAAAAACGCGACTTTGAAAACTCAGACTCCCTTGACTCTGTGGGCTGAAGCGAGACACTTTCACGCCTTTGAGAAAATGGTTTATCATATATATACGAGAGAAAAGTAAAGGATAAAGACTATTCTCTTGCCTGTCTGTTGTTTTTTTTTTTTTTCTTCCTTTTTTTTCCCCTTTCTTTTATTTACCAAAAGTACCTCCAAGGCTAATGGCATTTTCTCTGGCCGCTGGGAGCAGAGAGAGATTGAAGTCTGAAATATTAAAGCTTTTCTCTTGGTTTTTAACAACTTTGGATCACTCTAGTTAACTCTCAGTCTCAGTTCAAAGCCAAAATAGAAACTGAAAGGCTGGTTCTGTTTTCCTATTAGAAATGAGCAAGAAATGATTTCTCATCCCAGAAAGAAACAGAGAGGCTTAAAATTCCTTGTCCTGGATGAAGTCAAAATTGCTAAGACTTCCATGAGCTGACAAAAAATAAAAATGTTGGCTGCAATACCTCATTTTGATGATATCAAAGTGTTTCATGTGTGACCTCTTTTTCATTTAAAAAAAAATGTTTTTATTATAATCAGCTTAAATTTCAAAACAAAGTGACTTTGAATAAAAAGTTAAAGCAGGTTGTCTTAGTCTCATTTTTTTTTTCTTTCTCGACAGAAGAAATTCATCAAACTGACTCTCTTTCTGTGAAGCATTTCAATTGAGATGAATCAGCCCTTTTCAAACCACAGTAGATGTCTTAACAAGATATTCCTGTCCAGCTCTTGTTGTTCCAGAAATAGTGAGTTTCTTGGGACTCACGATGCTGGGCAGCACGGAAGACAGTGGTTTTGGGGCAATATTAGGCTGGAGTTTAAACAAAGAGAATATAAGTCTTAAGGAGCCAAATCCAAGGGTGATAAAGCTTTCAGCCTTTCCAAACTTTGAGGACTTGAAGGGCCCAATCAGTCCTAACACAGAGAGACCAGTGCGCTAGTGCTGCTGGTCATACAAGAGGTCTGGGATTCCCAGTTTACATGTTCCAGTGCAAGCAGGAAATTTGTTGTGAGTGGCCTTTGACATGTTATTTTTGGTGTTCCCTCTCAGGCTATAAAATTCCAGAAACAGCAATATTGGGCAAACTAATCAAATTCCTTTTAGCCTCTGAAAAACTGGTATTTCAATTTGAGCTGTCTGGATTTTGCCCTTGCTTTCTCAGAGGTCTTTTGCTTGCTCAGGCAGCAGCTACTGCAGGAAAATGCCAGTATTTGAAAGGAGGAAGGAGCAGTTTGCTGAAGTTCTTGTGTCTTACTCACCTTTTCAATAACAGAGGTAATGGATGGGGATCTATAGGCAAAATCATATGTTCGGTGTTAGAAGAATCATAGAAATTTTCTGGCCTACCAGCTGATTGTATCGCCACATTATTTTTAAAAGTCTTAAGCACAGAACAATTTGGCCAGGAGCTGTACCAACGATTCAGTGCTAGGCAGATGACTCGATGGCTCTAATCTTTGCTCCTCTGACCTTAATTTTCTCTGTGATCGTGAGCTGTTTGTGTAACCTCCCCTGGGTTTAGGTTCTCCGGGGTGGAATGAGCATTTAGTTGTAGAGGAGAGCTGGAAGAAACAACCCTGATGTTAACCTATCCAGCCAAATGGTGGCCAGAGAGGAATGAAACTTATCACTTTTAAACCAAATGTCCTCTGGATGTATAGCTTCAACTGCTAGTAGGAACTGACTCATTCCTTTATTATCTTCTTCTTCCAAGTTTCAGATGTCCCAGTATTTCCTAGACCTGGTGGGTCAGCTTTAGCTTTTCATGAGCTTGAAGCCTGGCAAAGTGGACAAGTGAATGAAAGACTCTTTCCCCAGGGGGCATTTCATCCAGGTGTTTCAACCTGACCATGACAAGGTCCTCTTCTTCATAGCATCTGCAAAGGGCAGCTGTATCTAGAGTCAATACATTCATTTTTAGTTCTGTTTGAGTTTATGGATGATGTAGGAGAAGTAATTTTAAACAAATGGAATGAAAAAACCCCAAAAGATTTAAGGGGGAATTAGTTTCCACTTAAGTCCTATGCTAGGAATAGTATGGAAGGTGGTCTTTGGGAGCTGGAAGTAGAAAGGAGACAAAAAATCTCTTCTTAAGGAGATGAGGCCTTAGACTAAGCTATGGAAAAGACTAATTTCCCAGTATAGATGGATAATAGGGATGACTAGGGAGCATGGCAGCTGGGTCTGGGGAGATTCATCCTGGAAAGCTGACACCAGTGAAGAGGTCACAAAAGCTTCCCCTCTCCTCCTCACCTTTTCCTTCCCCAAAGTTTAAAGTTTACCTGTTAATTCCCTTATCAGAATTTTATGCTGAGAACCTTTATCTGGATTTTACAGGCAGCTCCTGGCACCAAACCAAAATCGGAGGAAAGCATTTCATTCTTCTCCACTTGTTAAATGAAAGCAACATTATAAGCCAACAATATCATTCTCATTAATGGGAAGGGACTGTTAATGATGGGAACACGTCTGTTTGGCTTTCAAATGAGATTTGCCATCTATCCTTGCTCCTGACCTGGTGCAGCTTAGCGGGGCTAAATCGCTTTTTAAAGCTGAACAGAATGAACCTTAATTGAGGCATTAAAACCACGTTCATTTGATCTTCCTGGGACCCACAGCCCTGCTGTTGCTGAGGGGTGGTGTGGGCTCGCCTGGGGGGGCCAGGGGACCGTCCCATAGGACAAGTGCAGTGCTCAAGAGCCTCGGGGTTTGTCTGTGTTTTTCTTCTGTCATTCCCCGTCCGTCCCCCGCCCCCAGCTCTCCCCATTTTTCTCTTTCAAATGTAATTGAAAGTCATTCTTTCAACTTTATTTATTTATCAGCTTGATACATTTGAAATTGCAGGTGCCTTCATCTCAGCATTCATTTCCTTGCCCTTTAATGTGGACCTGACTCAATTCCCCATCTCCTTCAAAGCTGTTTATTAGTTCTGCAGTGTTTTCATCCCTCATCCCTTTCCCTAATTCCTCTCTTATCTATCTTCAGCCGTGGTGGAGACATGCAACCCAGCAGCTTAGGGCCAGGCTTGGCTGGAGATGTCCAGCTGTTCTGCTGGGGAGACCTTGGCTGTGAAGGTGGTGGCATCACCCTGAGCCTGCCATGATGTAGCTGAGGGCAAAGACAGCCCAAAACCAGCTCTCCCCAGGACATGTTGCTGATGAAATCACCTCTGTGCTCCATGGCACTCCATGCCCATCTTTTTCCTCCCTTCACAAGGTTTGGGGACTTTTTCTCACAGGTTAGGGAGGCAGTTAGGTCCCTTTTCCCCTCCATCAGCTGTAGTGTGCCTTCTTCCAAAATGATTCAGTTTTGTGCCCTTTTTGTGCCTTCTTTGCTCACAACACACGAGGCTTCTGCCATTAGCAGGGAGGCCATTTAGCAAGGAGGCCAGCAGAGGAGCAGACTACAGAGAAAAATTCAAAACAAGACCCCAAAAGTCCTTTATCCTCAACTTCATTTATGTGGAAGGATGATGTTAATTCTCTTCTCTCCTGGCTGGTGAAACTGAGGCTCTGATCAAGGAGGGGATCTGCTCAGTGTGGCTGGGATTACAACCCAGGTGTATTTTCTATTAAATATCTCTGCATCCCTCAGCAGGAGCTGAGGTCCAACTACAGAGCATCAAGGGGTTATTTCTGCAAAGCTTCAAGCTCTGGCCCTGCTCGGCTCTTCCCAGGCACAGAGTTAAACTTGTCTGTAAAAAGTAAACAACCTGCTTTGGATTTGTCTTGCTGGGAGTTGAGTTCCTTTTTTTTTTTTTTTGCCTTGTCAGCAAGATGTGGCGATTAAAGAGATCAACTGTGGGGCTCGGGGCACAGTGAGGGGACCCAGACACTTTGTGAGCTGTCACCTCACACTGTCAGGGTGAGTCTGGTGCAGAGGAGAGCTGTGATAAGGCAGCTGCATGATGAGGCATTGTGCCTAAGGCACTGTGAAAAAGTCCATGAACCTCTTCTTTCTGATGGAAATAGCTCCTTTATATTATTTTATTTTATTTTATTTTATTTTATTTTATTTTATTTTATTTTATTTTATTTTTATTATTTCCCTCTCCCCAAGCCTCTTTTCATCCCCATATCTTTACTGGTAGTTAATAGATTAATGCATGTCTCAGGAAGATAAATGCACTGTCAGATCTTCAAAAAGCAAGGCAGCCTCTGAAACCAGTGTTTACAACCTCTTTGGCTGGCGACAAGGCAGGCAGCCGGCATGACATGACCTTCGGCTCAGCCTCCAAGGTCAAGCTGAGATGCAAATCCTGGTCCCCAGGAGCAGAGTGGGTACCAGAGCTCCCAGTAGCATGGCTGGACCCATCAGCCATGCAGTGTATGGCTTTACTCTGGATTTTACTTTGGTTTTTTCTCTGCCTCTCTTGACCAGGCAGAGAAAACTCCCTCATTTTCTTCAAGAGAATGAGAAACTGAATGAGAAAACTCCCTCATTTTCTTCAAGAGTTTTGTGATGCAGCAAGAAAGAGAGAGGGAAGATGGAGTCAGAGCAGAGAGCAAGCCAAAATTCTCCAGGATTCAGGACTATACAGATCTTGACACTTTTACTCAGCCCTAAATCCTGGATCTGAACACACCAGTTAGGAAAGAGATGTCCAGATCCAGTGTGCAGTGCCACTGTGATATACTTCAGATGGGACAACAGCTGCTGTTCTCCACCAAGGGCCAGATCACTCCAGTCCTTGTACCCCTTGAAGAGCTCAAGTCCACTATATGTCTGTCTTGGCCACCCTTGAATATCCCATTAGTATAGTCACCCAAGGATCCATGATTCTGATCTACCCTGTGATTTCCAGGCATGCTTTGGTTATGTGATTAAGCTATATTCAAAACACTGAATTTTACAGATTATCTGAGTCCCAAGGTGGCTTTGAAATATTTATCCCTGTATCTGCACTTCTGGAACAAGATTTCTTCCAGCTCCTTCCCCAGCCGTCAGGAGTCACAGTTTGGCATCCCTGGCTGATGCTGCGAGGAGGAGGAGGGCTGGGGGAGGCAGGTTGTGCAGGGTCAGGATGGGTGTAGACAGAGCTTAAGTGGTGGCTCCAGGGTGGGAGAAAATGTAATTCTGTTTGAGCAGTTCGCAGGCATTTCAAAGCTCGTCCCTGTGAATTAGGGGCCGAATGAAGTCATTAAACCCTAATCAAAAGCAGCTAATCAGGAATCAGTGGGAGATCTTCCAATTAATCGTGGTTGGAGCTAGGGGAGCTGCGGCGCTGGCAGCTGGGAAGGGACAACAGCAGTAAGGAATTAGTGGCAGTGCAACCCCTTCTGCCATGGGGACACCCCGAGGGGTCTGCGCCAGCTCAGATGGGCACATGATAGGGCTGGGGGCCTGGAAACTATTTAGAGGGTCTTGGGAGATACCTTTCTACTGAGCATTTCAGTGGTTGCCAGTGAGAGGACAAGGGGCAATGGGCACAAGCTAGAACATAGGAGGTTCCACTCAAATATGAGGAAAAACTTCTTCACAGTGAGGGTGACAGAGCCCTGGAACTTCCCTTCTTTGGAGATTTTCAAGACCTGCCTGGATGCCATCCTGAGTAACGTGTTCTAACATGCTCTAGGCAATCCTGCTTCAGCAGGGGAGTTGGACTAGATGATCTTTATGGTCCCTTCCAACTCTAAAAATTCAGTGAAATTCAATGAAAATTTCAGAAATGTACTTCAAATCATCTGTGGCTTTGTGGATGTTCTGCTGACCCACCGTGATGGAGGTTTCTCACAAGAAAGGCTTCTTCTCACAAGCCAAAAGGCTTCTCTGCCTTTTGGAGGGGAAGAGCAGCTCCCACGTGCAGCTCCCTGTTTGCAGAGATCCATTACCCTACATATCTTTACATCTGAGAGTCTCCAAATGCTTTATGGATTTCATGGGTAAATACCAGCATCTTGACTTTACAGGGGTCTGAGTGACACACAAGAAGTGCTGTGACAGCCCAGACTTCGTACAGGCTTTGTCTGCAGCCAGCAAAGATTTAACTGCAGTTAAAATAACAGTTTATGTGCTGGATGCAAAAGTCATTCTTGGCTGTGCTGTGATGCCTCTAATGCCAACTCATGTTAGCAGCTAAAATGACAACTGGTCTCTGTGGTCAGTCACTGATAGACAGTTAATAACTTCCCCAAACCCCTCTGCACTAATCTTCTGATGGGACCATTAATGGCAGCAGCAACATTTGCATTGCATGGTCTCCTAAATTCAGCCATGGTTTCCCACCATACCCTTCTAGACCTGGACTCTTTTAGACTCTAGATTCTAGAGTCTTTCCTCCTCATCATCCCTGAAGTTAGCCATGAAAGCAGACAGAGTGTGGTGTGGAGAATTAAGATGTACAAAGGTGCCTGGACCCCTGGTCAACTCCTGTGCCACTGAGTCACCAGAACACAAAGCCACTTTGTGTTCCTTTCTATTTTATGATAAAAACCACCAAGAATATGGTAGACTTCTCTCACTGTTAAAAGCACCTGGGGAAGAGCTGAAGTATTCTGCTGCTTTTGGAAATTCCCTCCCTTCCCGCTCCAGCAAAATGTCTCTCTTCATAAATCTTATTATACCTATAAAATCCCTTCCTGTTCTTTAGGTTCTGCTTGACTCCCTCTAACGTGACCGTTACACTATTGCATTCAGGCTGCTCTATAAAACGAATAAAGTGCATTGTGTTGGATTGAGCATGGCTGTAAATCCTTGCCAGGTTGGAGTCGACACAAATTGAATTCTATCATGGTTCTTCTTCAGAGTCTTTGCCGGCTACCTTTTAAATTTGCCCAGGATGAGATGCAATTTGGTTTAAGTAACTAAAGTGAAAAGGTGCACAACATTGTTGTAGAGCATGAGCTGCTGACGTTCAGGTCTGTGGAAGAAGAGGCACTTCTCTGTCCAAAAAGAACTACCCAAAAATGGGGAGGGACTGTTTATCATCGAGGGTAGCAATAGGACAAGGTGTAGTTGGTTTAAATTGGAAGAGGGGAGATTTAGATTAGATACTAGAAAGAAATTCTTTACAGTGAAGGTGGTGAGAGCCCGGCCCAGGTTGCCCAGAGAAGCTGTGGCTGCCCCATCCCTGGAGGGGTTCAAGGCCAGGTTGGAGGGGTCTGTGAGCAACCTGGTCTGGTGTCCCTGCCCGTGGCAGGGGTTGGAACTGAATGATCTTAAAGGTCCCTTCCAACCCAAACCATTGTATGATTCTATAAATGCAGGTGAATCCAACCAGCAAGCCTGAGGTCACATTTGCAGATTGAACTTAACATTTAGACCCAAAGGATGTAGGCCAATATCTTCCCAGCAATCCATGATGCTGGGCAGTTTGGGGCTCACAAATGTCTCCGCAGACCTGGCTTGTCCTCCAAACCTGAAGGGCAGCAAATCTTCATCCCCGCTGGTGGGGCTGGGGGATTTCCAGGGATCTGAGGACTTCTTAAAAACATCACTTGCTCTATACTCTCCAGTGCCAAAGCTGAGGCAGAGCTCTTTAAACTGGCATGCCAAGCAGCATGAGCAAGGAGGTTAAGTGCTACCAGGGCAACTAAGCTCTTCTAGGGCTTTTCTTTCTGACTTGGATGCTTATGTCCTTCCCCATCTCTTGGTTTCCTGCAGCCAGAGGATTTGCCACCCCTCACAATGCACACTGAAATCTTCTACTTTGAAATTGCCCAGGTGTTGTCACAAGGATGGGATCCCATGTGACATCAGGTGTCACTCTTTTCCCTCCCCTGGAAGCTTGTTTCCCTGCAAGGTTTTCTTTCCTGATCTACCATCCTGTCCATCTGCTGCTGCTTTGCTCATCCTCTCTGTGACTGTGCTGAGCTATTGATTTCTACCTTGCTCATTTTGTAGGTTTGGGGAAGGGGGAGGGATGCCCCCAAGGGACAATCAGGATAAATTGGCAATTTGTCTCTGCCTTGGCTTCTGCTTCCCTTACTGGAGGTCTCCATTGCATCCTTGTCCTTGTTGCAATTTTTCTGCCAAAATGCCATTTTTACCTTCCTCACTAGTCCCAGGAGAGCTGTTATTCATGGCTGGTAGAACAAAACCAAACGACACAAGCTTGTTCCCAGCCTGCAGGAGGATATCCATCAGTGGGAATTTCAGAGAAAGCCTTTTGTTTAATTATGGGATCACTCATGTTCTCTCCAGTCTCTTGCCCCTCCTGGCCTCCCCTTGTATCACATCAATGAGAAGTCCAGGAGGTACTTCATTCTCTGCTGGCGACTGATGGTTTACTCAAACAATTTCTAGATGTTCTCTGTTCATATTCCTGCTGGTGCAAACTCTTCTTCATTGCTCAGAATACTTAATACCTGGGAGGAGAGGGCACAGGGTCATCCACTTCACAGTTTGGGAAATATAAATACTATTCTACAAATACTTTTGCAAAAAGACAACGCAGTGTCCCTGATTTCTATCTTCTTCCCCTCCTATGTAATCATGATTTTTTTTACTAAAAGGCAAAACAAAGACCCTAAGTGTTTCACTGAATGAGCATGAGAATAACTTTTAGCAAACACTTCCCTATTTATTCTGTTTCTTCTATGGCAGATGCCTCAAACAGTAGTTTGTTTTTTTGTTTTTTTTTCCAGAACCCAGAAAATACTGTGTGGAAATGCATCTTGAACAGACCAAAGTCTCTACCTGCCAGCCATAACGTGCAGGTAAAAACAACCTTGGTGTGAGTGCCTGAACAGGACTGAATCCAAGATCTCTCCCTGCAGAACTTGTTTATTGTGTCTGGTAGTTATGGGAATGAGGAGAAGGTATCTCTTCTCTGGACCACTCAGAGCCAGTAAAATTGACCATGTTGGATGGAGCAAGAACATTTGGTTTCTCTGAGGCTCTTATGCCTCCTGGGTAGTGATATGAGGCATCAGGAATGGAAAAATAGTTCTTCAGGAGAGGGAAAATCCTGTGAGCTCAGACTCCACAATAATTCACCTGTCTGTGTGTCTGGCCCTGAGCCTCAGGAACCCTTCCCAGCTCTGCTTTGCATTTTGCAAATTGTTTCTAGAAATGACCAGTTTTTCATGGGCATGTCGTGGTGTGATGGATGACTGAGGACGACCAGCGAGGATATCTGTCTCCACCGAGGCTCTGTGAGTCAGCTATCCCACGTCTAGCTGCTACTTTTCTGCCTTAAAAGCCTCAATAATCTCCACTCAGCTCACCTTCCTGCTCTTTCCTGGTCTCCAGATCCATTAGTCTGTCTGGGCTGGTACCCATTAAACCGCTGAACATGGGCTACTCCAAGCAATCTAATCAGTGCTGCAGCTATTAAAGGCAGAAATAGTAAGAAACCGAGTCAGGGGTGTGGGCAGTCTGGCACTGGGATTAAGAGAGAACTATTGTGAGGGATTGTCATTGTTTGTGGAGAACCACAGAAGCTGCTGTGGACAATATTTGATTGCTGTGACAGCGGTTATTAATAATACTTTTCTAATGCGAAACAGCAGTGTTCCTGGATCCAATAGTCAGAGTTGCGCAAGGTTTCCAGTACCAGAGCTCTCCGTGCCACCTCCTAAAAACAGAGAGGTTTTGCAATAGGGGAGTATTGCTACTTTACACCCACAAGTGAGGAAACTGAGGCACGGGGCTTCAAACCATTTGGTATAAGGTCCCTTGGGCAGCCTGTGATACATCATTCCTAAGGCGAGTAGATCTCCAGAGGCACAAGGGACCTTGTCCCTTGACTGAGATGCATTTTATATTGGCACATGTTTTTTGGTTTTTTTTTGGTTTTGTTTTTTTTTTCTTGTACAATTTACTGCAAGGATTTCCCGAGAGTTTTTCCTGCTGCTGCTAATGGTCCTGAAGACCCTGAAGCCCCAGAACCTTGGGACCACTTATCTGTTACTGCCCTGGGTGGGATGTGTTATGGTGGGGAGGAGGCTTAGGGTGAGTTTGTGGTGTAGCTGCTGGCCCCAGCAGGTTGCCTGGGCCACGCTGGCTGTCCTACTTTGCACACCGCTCAGCGCAGCCTTGTTTTAAAGTGTAAATGAATCAGCAGGCAGGAACTAGATGGAGAGGACTTGATTTTGTGTGCCTTAAACAAAAAAAAAAAAATTAAAAAATTATGATGAGACAACTATGATTAGAAGCATGTTTCTACAGCTCAGCACAAGCAGAGCCCAGTGAGGTTTCCTGGGCTGGAGGCAATAATTTTATAATTACTAGGTCTGATGTGAAGGCAGGGTGGAATCTGCCTTTTACGCTGAATTTTCACCCATGTTCAGAAGTTTACACTTAATACCCAGATGAACAGTTTTAGGCCTGAACCTCCTGGTTGTTCCGTGTCACCCTTATTCCTGTTTGGATTTAGATTAAATCCCACCTTTTCTTCACTCTGTTTCTGTGCTTATTTGTTTGGAACACCTGTTAAATTCCTTGGAATTAGACTTTTCAGAAAGGGATGTCTTTTTCTTTACATTGTGTGAAAGGGAAAATCTTAGTTGATGTCTCTCTGAAGGTGAGAAAAGCAGTTTTACAAATCCCAACTTTACCTCTAGATAAAGTTCACAGGTTTTCCTGGAAAGCCATCCTAGAAAGCAGTTCTTCTACCAACTTCTGCCCCTGGAAAGAAATTGCTTTCTCAGTTTCATTCTTTCTCGGTTCAGTGAGCAAACCATGTAAAACCGGCCAAGAGTTTTATTGGCACATCTAAGTTATAAAAGAACTTAAAAAATTAAAAAAGCAATTCACCCTTTTAACTGATACAGCTTATACTGGCCAAAATTTTAAGAGTACCTTTGTCTGGGAGTTCTTCAAAAATACAATGATGGAGTGCTGAAATGAAGATGTTGGACAATAGGTGTGCTCCTCACTTCAAAAGCTCCCAGGTAAGAATTTGCTCACTGGTGACATCCCATCCATCAGAGATGTCGAGGTTTTGTCACAGTTCCCAGGAGAACAAATTGTCACATAAATCAGAAAAGGTGGAGCCAGTCAAGTCATGGGATCTGGCTGCATTTATTGTAAAACTGGGAGTCGCACACTGAAAATTTCTGGTTTCTCCCCCCTCATGTTAATTTAAAAAGAAAATAAGGCCATTAATTCTCATTTTGGATGGGAAGAAATCTGTTTAGTGGATTGAAGTGACTGGGGATTCCCCCCCATGCCCTCCACTTGGCATATGCACATGATTTAGTTATTTCACACTTGGTGTTTGGGAATTGTTGGTATAAATCCCTTTACACTGTTTGGAAATACATAACCCTTGAAGCCTGAAGATACATTTTTCTGGCCTCCCAGATGGTGCCTGAGTTACCCCACTGGCTGGCTGGCTTCTTTCACAGCACATAGCCACAGCCCTAAGAGATTCTTACTGGAAAGGATGCTAGTTGCTGTGACACTTCATTTTTTTTGTTGTTTTTTAAGCACAGGGTATTCAGTGTTTTCTCAACCCCCTTCGAAGGAGCTGCTCTCACAGTTAATGGACTACTAAAAGCCCTCACCCCCAGCCAGAAAAGGAGTTTTGAAAGATGTACTGGGGGCTGTGGAATCTGATGTGGGGGGAGAACCTGGAACTGGATTTCCTGGTGCTTAAAAACCACCATTAAAGCAAGTTCTCAGACGTGACCGGTCTGAATCCAGGAGGAAAATTAGCTGTTAGTTTAGAAGCCTTAACGAAGGCTGGAAACCTGCCTAAAAAGGCTACTGTTTGGTGAGTGGTCCTGGACTTTTAATTGGTGTTCATTCAAGACTTTTTCACTCTTTGGGGAGTTTGCTTTGAATGCATATGAGATGCTGAAATTTGGAACTTTTCTATGGAACAGAAGTTGTCACATTTTCAGATTCAGAACAGCCAAGAGTTTCATCCAGCCCATTTGTAATCCCTTCATTTAGATGGAATGAAGCATTTCGTTCTGATAAGGTCAAAGCATGAAAATATGAATATATTAAAATACTTGTCAAAATGAAGGTAATCAAAATGAGAACTGGAGCAAACACTGTTGAAATAATTCACTCGCTTTTTCCCCCACTATAAATTTCAGTGCTGTGGACATATCCTTATGAAATGTTTTCATGGGAAAACTCTATTTTGCTAGTAGATAGCTACCCTGACCAAAATAATAACATTTTGACCAGCTCTTGGAAAAAATATAGGCTTTTGGGAGGGCAATGCTTGAGATTCCCTAGCACTGCCATCAATCACATCCCTGCCTCCAGGTTTGTTGGTTGAGCAAGCCATGGCACCGCCGCTGCTGGTGGGACTCAGAGGTCCCTGATGACCCTTAAGCTCAAGGCTTGTGCTTGGGGCTGCATAGGAACTGCTTGAGATGCCAAGATTTAATCCATAACTTTCTTCTGGCACCTCCATAAAGATATGCTGGCATCCTTAGACACCATCCCCAAGGTTGTGTTTACTGTCCTCTCCCCCGTGCAATGAGGCAATCGTTCAAGAGGAGGGAATGCGATCGCAAGCAAACACCTGAAAATTGGTCCAGACTATAATCATAGTATTTTAATTGTGGGACTCTCCCTCCTGATTCCACAGCAGTACATCACTCCCCGTCGAGTTGGCCACCTCTTCTTCTCTCTCTGCTTTACCCTCTTGGTTTGAACCCAATCTATATGCATTTTTGAGCAAAACAACGTATACACTGTGTCCTCTTCCCCGCCTGCTCTTTCCCCGTCACAAGCAGCATTTCTCTGCCGCTGCCGACTTCCACCACCGAGGGGATCTATAAAACTTGACTCATAAAGGGGAAGAGATGGGATTTGACTCATGAAGGGAAAGACATGGTGGATAGGTGAAAATAAGATGGATGCCCCCCTTCCCAAAAAATAAAGAAATATGGGCAGAAAATGAAAGAGATTTAAAGCAGCTATCAATCGGTTGCTGTTCCAGCTTTAAGAGCTGTTGAAACAACATAATAAAAGGTAATAAACGAGGGATTTATGACCTACCTGCTGGAAATAGCTTGCTGCATCTATTGTGTGGGGTGAACAGAGTATGCAAGGCTGTGGGGGGGGGATTGGTGCCTCCCTGCCTGATGTGTGCATGTGGCTGGACCCACAGCCCCTGTCCGGGACCGTGCTCTGCCTTCCCTTTTCTCCCTCCATCTCCATCTCCTCCCCTGCCTCTCAGCCCTCCGAACCCCTGAATTTATGGGCTTGGCATTTTGTGTCTTAAAGACCCGGTTTTGCTCAGTTTGAGTCGTAAGCCTGAGACAATTTGTTGCAAGACAACGGCAGCAGGCTGGAATTTTAAGGGCCAGGTATTTTACCACAGGGGCTGGACCCTCGAGCTAAATCTTGAAGGCAGGGAAGGTGAAAACATACAATACTGCCTTCAGCAGCCTCGAGAAAGGCTTGTAAACTGCTGGCACATATTTAAATCGCAGGAAAATCACCAGGGGGAGAATAAATCTACAAAACCAAAACCAAACCAGGAAGAAGAAAGTGAGTGACTAAACATGGAGATTTCTAATGCCTTCTTCAAGGCTGAAAACTGTCCTTTTAAAGAACAAACCAACCTTCCTTCCTGCCCCAAAACCCACAGAGGGTTGAAACTGCAGACATTAGCACAAAAAGATAGTTAGGCAGCAGGTGTCTGGTGTAGGATCTGGGCTATCATGCTGGTGGTGGCTTTGTGTGGTTTAAGGACCAGGGACACAGGAGATATATATCTCCCTATATATATCTCCCTATAACTCGGGAGATCTGAGGAGACTAAGTGACTGGAAGATGATCCTCTGATCTTCCCTGGAGACACACTTGCAGGAAAGAGTGTCCCATCTTTCCCATCCCTGGATGCCAGAGCAGTCTCTGGGTGTTGCTCTGCTCTGTTTGGAAGCCCTGGCACAAAACCATCCCCTGTTACTTGTTTTCTCCTCTTTCTTCCTCACAAGAAGTGAGTGTCATGGTGTGAGTGGTTAGAAACTGCAAGAAAATCCCCCTTTCCCTTCCTAATCACAAGACTTTTAAAAGATCATCAGTGTTGGCAACAGCCCTTGAAAAGATGTTTTGGGAATTCAAGTGGGGAGATATTTTCAGACCTGTGGACACCTTACACTTGGAGAAAGCCCTTGCTGATGGCTGTGAAATGAGGGTCCTCCATGCTCTCCTGGAGGAGATTCCCACCCCAGGTGGGAATATTCCTCCTTCCAGTTTCCCCCAGAGTTTCCTTCTCTGCTGCTACCTCTGGGATTTCCCTCATTTCAATTTCTCACTTCATGTGTAAAAAAATAAAAACAAATGAAAACCCTAGTCCTGCCCCAACCATTTCTCCCAGTCCACCTGCAAGCAGACCAATTTTGAGGCAAGAAGCATGGAGTTAATGGAAATTCTGTGAATTTACAAACAAGCATTTAGAGGGGAGAACGTGCCTATTTATCTCCTAATACAGTGGTTAAAAAAAGTCTTTCTTTAATTGCATTTGGAATCTATTCTAACGATTTACCCAGGAGAGTGGTAAGATGTCAAGGCTTTTTCATTAGTAATATATCCCCAAACAAAATCTTTGTTAAGATAGGTTAAGGCAGTAAATAGACCATTAATTTACAGGAACATAATTAGTACCTTGCAGTTATTCATTAAAATAGTAGGATTTCTTTTGTTGTTATTCAATGGCAAGATTTAAAACCAATATAGAATCAGCAGGTCAAAAAACACACAGGCCAAAAAGCATCAAAGGTATTGATTGAAGTTTCAACAATAACCTTAACTCTGCCCCAGTGCCTAAACCAACATAATTTATGCAAACAAGAAACGTTCTCCAAGTGGTAAATAATGAACCCAGAAAATAGCATCTAGAGTTGTCAGCAAATATCAATACAGAAGGGTAAAAATACTTGTTCTAAGGGTAGGGGACTATGGGACTATACCCCACGTCTGAAATGGGAAACAGTATTTGAGGCATTTTTTTCTTAAGAGACTGTTGATAATATTCAGACATAACATTCATTTCCAAGGAAAGTATTTTCTTCATTACTCATTATTTAGTTGACACTATTATCTTTGTAACATTGGCATCAGCTTGTTTAGAGGAACTAGAATGTTCCTCTAAAATGAAATAAAATATTTTGTAGTGTCAAGGTCTTCGACTTTAAATTATCAGAATTAAAATAATAATAATAGCAGTAATTTGAAAACATTTCTCAATTCAAAGTTAGTTTTGATTATTCTGAGGTTTAGCTTATTAAAACGAAGAAAATGTCAGTGGACTTCAGACTGACTGAAAAACTAATTTTACAAAGTTTTTTTTTATATCTCCTTACTAGAAAGCTGGGCTTCGCATGGTCGAGAAATCAAGTTTAAGCCAATTTTAGCTTTTCCATGTGCATTACTGCAACTTGCAAAGCAAAAAGGAATTTTCAGGGGTCAGGAGCTGTACTCATGGGATGGAAAGGCTATAAATCATGAGCATTGCTCAACAGGTAAAATATCAAAATATATTAGACAGCAGTTAATGTTGCAGTTGTAAATAATAGTGAATTATCAGACTGAAAAAAAGAAGCAGTAATAGGGTTATTGTGTGCCGGACCAAGAAGTTCAAAGTTCAGCTGCATCATGAGATGAATGTATTATTGCTTCCCAGACAAGACCTTTTTGTAGCAGCTGAAGTGAAAACAGAACAAATAAAGACTCACTGGCAAGAAGGTAACAAGAGCCGTTTCAATTTCTTTAATTAACTTCCCTTACTTGTTTGTTCCTACTAATAACAGTGAGGTTCTGTTGAGGTGGGTAAAAAATGCTGTGTTTTCTTTATGGGAGTTTCTCTTTTAAGCAAAAATATGGTCTGTTTTAAAAAAAAAGGATGGGAAAATGTCTGCCAGAAGAATTTATAGAAAAAGGTCTTGGAAAACAAAATATACAAAGAAATAGAATATTTTCCCTATTATTTGCATGAATTGCTCTTCCAATGACATTTAGAGGAGTCCAAACTTAATTTTCTCTCCTAAGGCTTGCATCTCTGCGTTTTGCTATAGAATGAGAGACCCTATAGATGATGCTATATGATGCTATAGAATCATGACATTGGAACCGGGGAAACTGAGGCAGGGAGTGATTTCTTGCAGGCTGAAGGAGCAGCACTCTCACGGTTGGGCACTCCTGATGGCACCAATGGTGACATTTGCCAGTGACTCCCTTTCACTGTGGTAGGATTGGTGAGAGACCCTCTTGGAGACTCCCCTGGCCGCTTTGGAGATGCTGAGATGCAAATTCCGGCTCTGCCTCGCCTGCCTTTGTCCCCTCTAATCCCAACACGTTGACAGCCCAACAGACTCCTACTGGGACAGTGCTACAGCTTGACCCTGCAGATGGTAAGGATCTCGCAAAGTCTCTGTGTCGTAAAGCTCTGCTGCAGGGTGGAGAATTTTAATAAGGACAGGAAAAAATAGCGAGACAGAGAGAAAGGGATACATTGCAAAGAACCTGACCTTATTTCCTCAGAGTGTGTGACTAAACCACACAGCTAAAAATAGGTAAGTGATTTGCTTTGATGCTGTAGGATTTTGCTGATACCACTTTTGTTACACATATAAATATAGAGATTTAATATAATATTTCCCTTACTGCAGTGTCGCCTATTAAGGCAGTGCTAAAGTCTGGAGAGCTGCTGTCTTAGAGACTTCCTGGCTCTGCAACTAATATGCTGCTGGCCTCTGGGAAAACTCATGAGAAATTTCTTCCAGGAGGGATGTTGATTGTCAAACATTGCCCATTCCCATCTCTCCGAGACAGCAACTGCAAAACCAGTGGGAACTTCCCTGTGTATTTTTTATGAGCCGCTGCTTTGCAGAGTTTTGGTCCCAGTCTCTCTCATCTTTCTAATGGGGAGGATAAACCTGATCTACCCCTGGAGGGCCTTGAGCAAATTGATACAGCTGTGAGATGCCCAGGGGTGGCCACTGTGAACCCATCCAGGTGATTAAGAGGAGGCCAGTCACTGGTGGTGCACCCTGGGGGGGGTGCTGGGGCCAACATTGCTTCACATCTTCATTAATGACCAGGACAATAGCACAGGGAGCGCTTCAAGAAGGATGCAAATAATACAAAATTGTAAGGAGTTGTTGATAAATCAGATGGTTCTGGCACCATTCAGAAGCACATTGGTGGGCTGGAGAAACGGGCCAGCTGGAATGCCATAAAGTTACATAGGGGAGAAATAACCCCTTACCATGTGAGGAATGATGCCAGGCACCAGCACATGCTGAGGGCAGTTTCACAGAGAAGGACATTATAAAGGTGGTGAGACACTGGAACAGGTTGCCCAGAGAAGCTGTGGCTGCCCCATCCCTGGAGGGGTTCAAGGCCAGGTTGGAAGGGGCTTGGAGCAACCTGGTGTGGTGGGAGGTGTCCCTGCCCAGGGCAGGGGGCTGGAACTGAATGATCTTATAGGTCCCTTCCAACTCAAACCATTCTATGATTCTATGACATGGGAGTGTCATATCCTGGTGGGTACCAGGTTGGGTACCAGGTTGAACACCAATGTACTCTTGTGGCACAGTCAACAGGCACCTGGGGACATCAGGTAGAATGTGGCCAGCAGGGAGGAGGTCCTGCCTCTCTGCCCAGCCCTGGTGAGACCCATCTGGATGGTGGACCTGGGGCAGCCTGCTGGATGAGATGATAGTGCAGAGGTCCCCACCAGTCTCAGTGGTTTGGTGAGTCTATTACATGGGGATTGGAGAGAAGGCAAAAGCCTGGACTCTGTTGTGAGCTCCTCTTCAGGGCTTCAGCTCGGCTCTCCTTGTACCTAAATGTGTTTTTTATTTTCTGACAGAGCTGAGAGTGTCGGCTCTGCCAGGGGTCTGAGGATTGAAGTGTACAAATGGAGAGAATTATATAATACTAAACAATTATTCTGTTGCCTAAAACTCTTGTATTTGTTTACTGAGGAACCTATGCTGAATGCAAACCTCGGACAGAACTGTCAGGGAGCAGGAGAAAAGAGATGGAGGTTTATTTAAATTCAGAGTGGAGTGTCTCACCAGTGCCCATATTTTTTCTTTCTTATTTCCCTCTGTGTTTCTGCTTTCCCTCATTCCCTTCCACTTTTCCTTTTATTTGGGGAACTCTCTGCTTACAGCCAGAGGGACCAGACTCTCCACTTTTTGGAATGGACTCTGAGAGTTAGCTTTACATGGGGAAACTGAGGCGATGACCGCATTTGGAGGACTTTGATTTCCCGGGCTCCAGATGTTGTCTCTGCTCCTCCTGGCTGCCTGGGAAAGTCTGAGAAGATGCTGCTGCTCTCCCACATCTCCTGTGGACTCCTCACCATCAGGAAAGAGCAGCACGAGCTCGGGTGAACGGTGCTCCTTGCAGAGAGCTGTGTAAATAAAGGCTCCTGCTGGGGGATGCCAAGAGCTGGCACGGCAGGGATTGCCACTCTGTCAACATAACCCTGCTCCTGACAGGCCCTGTTTCGTTGAAACAATTCCTTGCAATGGACCGAGTTTATCTCTAAGTCCCTGGATTTACACCAGAGATCCCAACAGCCTGGTAAATCTGCCACCGAAGCACCGGGGTAGCATTTATCTGAGCATCCCCTTGCGCGGCTGGGGATTCTCCCTGCCCTGCTCAGCCTGGACGTGACTCCCTGCCCGTGCAGCAGGCAGGCTCTTTGCCTCAGGGGGACTCTTAGCAACCATAAAATGTGCAATTAAACACCCCCCCCCCCCCCCCCCCCCCCGCTTCCTAATTCAAAGTGACTCATCAGGGTCCCAAGCCAGGCCAACGTTACAGCTGTGAAGAGATGACCGTGCTGTTTTCAGCCTGCAGCTGCAAAGCCAGCTACCCGAGGACAACCAGCTTTTAAAAAATACAGCTCTTCCCTTTCCCACCTCGCTGTGGTCAGCCCGTGCCCCCCGACCACCACGTGCCATCAGACAAGACTCCTGTCACATCCCTTCCCCTGCTGTCAACATTCCTGTACCCCCTCTGGGGGGGGGGCAGAGCATCTTGCCACGGTCCTGGTGCTTAGCAGATAGAAAAACACTAAATTAGTTTTCATAGAGCCTTTTGCTCAAGCAGCTCGAAGACTTTTAGAGACTTTAATTGAGCCTCGGAGTTAATGAAGCCTCACTAGCATGCCTGCTGGCTAAAGGAGTGTTTGTTATCCCCTGTTTTACAGAGGTCATGCAGAAAGCTGGGCAGGTCTGCGTGGGGTGGGTAAGAGTTGCTTTCCCCTAATCATGAAGCACAAAATGGCTTGTCTTATCAAAGGAAATATTTTCAGAGTGTTTTCAGAATGCAGGGCCTTTTACCTTCCTGGGTTCCTAAAGAAATTGCAAAGAAACTGTGGGACTGGAATGGATCTTTTGCCTCACGGGACTTTTTCATGTAAACTAAGGTGACTTCTAACTCCCTTGAAAAGATCAGCACCCAAGAGGAGGGATCCTCTGCGTTCAGAGGCTCCTGACCAGCCCTTCAGAGCTTTCAAATTAATGATGCACCAAATATGAGGGTTAAACTTCTAAAACCCATGCAGTGAATTGACATCCCCCCTCCTGTCCCCCAAACAGGCTTGTCCTTCTCCAGCACAGCCGGAGTGTCCAGAGGCCACGTGTGTGTGAGGGCCTGATCCCGCACGGTGTGTCACACTGATGGTGGCAAAGATCCCTCCTTTCTCAACCACCTACGTGTAATTTCTTGGTACTTATGGGCCAGGACTGTGCTGGAAGTGCACAAGCTCTGGCCAAATGCAAACTTTCTGTGTTTTGCTGCTCCCTCCCAGCCCTTGGCGGAGTCAGAGGCACCGCGGAGCAGTGAGGCTTCTCAAAGCTGCTCAAACACGCTGACCTCAGATCATTTCAATCAACACCTATCAAAGGGGCTCTTGTTCTTCATGCTTAAAGCTCAGAAAGCTTGGTTAAAACTTGCCCTCCTTGTACTTTTAACTCCAGCTGCTGCAGGGTGACCCTGCAGATGATGCTCGCCGAGGCTGAGCAGCATCCTGCACCCCGTGCCTGCCTGGCTGGCTCCTGCCCCCATCCCTGGTGGCTTCTGCCCCTGTCCTTGCCTCTCCCTGTGACTTTCCTTAAGAATTTATTCTCTTTGCAGCCCTATTGCAAATTTGGGCTGTGTGGGGTAAAGGGGACATAGGCTGCCTGGTGTTTTTTTCAGGTGGAAGCTTATATTGAATCAATAAAATGGATAAAGTGGGTAAGACAAACACCTTTTTTCCCTGCATGATTTGAAAAGTGACCCTCACCAGGCTCCCAGTGGCTCATTTTTCAGTGTGGGCACAAGCAGAAGACAACATTTTGATGCCATGGGGTTGTTACGAGGTGGGCTGGTCCAAGCTGAGAGCTTTGCAATAAAGTTTACAGAAGTGTGGAAACCACCCCGGCCCAGAAAATACGCAAAAATCACAGGAAAAGCCCTCTCCACAGAGAAATCCCTGTTTTCCCACACAGGTGGGGAAAGATGTGCTGTGTGGGGTGCAAAGATGTGAGCAGAGCCAGGCAGCACCTCACGGAGGGAGTTTTCCCACCCCTGGGTGAGACTCAGCCTTGTTTTTGGGGACACGTTGTGTTAGGATCAGCCCTCCCATCTCCATCTGCTCTTCCCGCTGCCTCCAGGATTTAAAGGAAATCCTTCAGATAGAATCATGTGGGGTAGGAAGATCATCTCTGGAGATCATCTAGTCCAACCCCCCCCCGCCCAAGCGGGTCCATAAGATCCATAAAAATAATAATATATATGTATAGGTATAAACCCAAAGTTGGTGGTGCTTTCTGGTTGCCCCAGGAGCTGGCAGACGGCATCCTTGCATTGCAACGCACAATCCCGCACGGCACTGCCTGGGAGAGGAGCTGGGGAGGGGGGTTGTGGGGGGGTGGGCTGTGGCCTGAGGGATTTTGGTGGCCTCAGGACCTGGTATTTCAGCCGAGCCCCGCGCGCGGCAGGTGGCGTCCCTGCTCCACGGGAGACGGGAGAACGCGGGGTTGGGGGGGGATGGATGCGCGGGAGGGGGATGGATGCGCGGGACGGGGATGCGCGGGAAGGGATGGATGCGCGGGGGAGGAGGGGGGGGGGGGGGGAGGGGGGGGGGGGGCGCCGGGGGCGGGGGGGATGAAGGGCAGGGGGGGATGCGCAGCGCAAGGGGGGATGCGCGGGGAAGGAATGGATGCGCAGAGGAGGATGATGTGCGTCGGGGCGATGCGCGGGGAGGGGATGGATGCGCGGGGCGGGGGGGATGAGCTGCAGGGGGAGTTGCGCGGCGCAGGGCTGCTCGCTGCGGTGATGGGGAGAGGAGATGCTCGGTTGTTTGATCCCTGGCCGAAGCTGTTCGGGATTTTTTCAGCTAAATCAGAATGCTATGGGGTTGGAAGGGACCTCTGGAGATCATCCAGTCCAACCCCCTGCCAAAGCAGGTCCAGCCAGAGCAGGTCCCACAGGAACGTGTCCAGGTGGGGTTTGAATGTCTCCAGAGAAGGAGACTCCACCACCTCCCTGGGCAGCCTCTGCCAGGGCTCTGCCACCCTCACAGAGAAGTTCCTCCTCATGTTTAGATGATAAAAGCCTCCTGAAATGAGCATTAAGTTCCCAGACCATTCCGTACACTCCCACCCCTCACCCCCCCCATTTCACATGCCCAACCTTAACTCTGTCCCCGTTTTTCTCCGGGCTGGGTGGCATTTGCACACAGAGAGGGCCCGGGGGCAGCTGAGCGATGCAGTGCTTTTTTTCAGCTTTCTGGTGCTTTTAAACACTGTTCAGTTTTCAACTTCAGAAAAGCTGCAGGGACTTTGCCAGAACCACTGCAGTAGAAATTGCACTACAACTAAATATAGGAATGATATTTTGGATGAAATACAGGCTTGGGTGCATTTTGGCAGAAGTCCCAGTGTTTTCCTCACAGTGCTGGCTCTGCGTGGAGCTGACTATTCCCAGGAATAGATGTGGATGGTGCTTGGGGCTGGTGTTTTGAGATGTGTAGGGTAAGTTTGCATCAACATGTGGGGAGTTAGCAAGTAGAATAGAGCTGAACTCAGATTTTATGTCCTGTGAAATTCCCAGGACTTTTTTCATTCCAAAGTAGAATAAAACTTATTTATATATTTATTTATTTTTGTCTCTGTAAACCCAGAATAATCCAGAGAGAGATATTTGCCTTTAGAATTATTTTCATCAGCATTGAACTGTTTTGGCTTTGGAAGTTGATAAACTCACTCTGACACTTCCATCTTGACTTTTAGAGTCTTTTACAAGTCATGATGTGGTGAGAATCCAAAAAAGAAAGCCAGAAAAAGAGGCAAAGTAGAACAGTAGAACTGTATCTTCTTCCTTTTTTTTAAAGAGGAATAAAATGTAAGCAGAATTGTCATACTCCCACAAGCCACTTTGCATTCAGTGAATAGCATCCGCTGCCTGAAAAATCTACTGTGGAGTAACTTCTGACCCACCTGTGCTCAGATTTTTTGTTTGTGATGGAAAGAGCAGTGTGCATCTGTAATCTTCAGGTCAGGAGGAATTGTAATTTGTAATATTGCTTACAAATTGAGGTCCATTCATATGTAAATATTTGCGTATAAACATGGACGTATCCATAGACAAATTTATAGTGGAAATTTTATTTTTTTTTTCCAACCTCTTGCTTATGATGGAACAGATGTAATGCCTGGGGGATGTCCCGCTGGGCAGTTGTTTCTGTAGGTTCATTGACTCCAGCCCTGCTAATGAGGAGTTAGGGGAGCCCTCGCTCAGCCCTGGTTGCTTCCTCCAGGTACGTGCTGTGTCTCAGGCAGACCCGGCGATGCCATTAGGCAAATCAGCTGGTCTGAGCCATGCAGATAAGGCTGGGAAAGGGCTGCCTGAGCCTTCCCAAGGAGCAGTTCTTTGAAGGAGTTTCGTGGCACTGGTGCTGCTGGCAAGAGATATGAAGGACCTTGAAAATCAACCAAATGAAGGCCTGTCCCCTAATACCCCTGAGCTTAATTTTTTCAAGGAAGTTTCTTTGTGCAATAAGCACTCCCTGCAGGTTGCAAAGGCACAGGGGAAAGCTCCTCTCCTGCTCTGCCCTATCTCACTCTTCCTGTCCCCGTGATACAGGGCACGTGTGTGTGTGTGCGCGTGTGCGTGTGTGTGTGTGTGTGTGCGTGTGTGCAAAGGAGAATTTATCTCCGCTGTATCCCAGTGGGCTCCAAGTTGTTGCAGCTGGTTTGGGATTTGGTTCTGCACACCCATGCCCACCCCCTGGGAGTGCAGCCTTCCCTGGGATGTAAGTTTGGTGCATCCTTAGTTGGGCTGAGTTTGTTCATGCTCGGCGTGTTTATTTCTATATTTACCCATTTTAAACCCCAGCTCCTTGACCAGCTGAGCTGTCGGTGAGGCTGCCAAGGGGACCTTTATCAGGGGGTTGTGAAATTCTGGGGGATATCTCTGCGAATGCTTCCAGATGTGTGAGAAGGAGGGATCTCCCTTTTCCTTAAATGCTCTGTTTTTCACCTTACAATGCTGCTAATTCATAGGGAGGTTGTTTCTGCTGAGTAGTTCTCTGGGGAGGGCTGATGGAGACCTTAGTGCCTTCACCAGCAGCAACCCCACTGACTGCACGGGGACTTCCTTGGGACTGCAACTCCTTCCTCACTCCTCGTTTCTCTGCTCTCTCTCTCCTGTACTTCCCGTGCTCAAAAAGACTGTGACCCAGCTGAACTCACCAGGGCTTTGATATTGAGAAACTGGGAATCGAGCACTTCACCCATTCCCTGAGTTTCCCCGCGAGCCGGGAAAATGAACTCAAATTGAATAAAACAGCCAAGGATTCATTTGTGGCAAGCTGCAAATGAAGAGACACGATGAGGAGGAAGCAGATAAAATCTGGGCAGAGAGGAGAGGCTGGGGTTTGCTGAGCTTCTATGGCACAAAGAAGACTTCCTGCAGGGACTCAGTCTGGTGATAACTTTTTCGCTTGCGTGCCTTGGTTTCATATCGCTGTGCTTTTCCTCAGCTCCTTCACAGCCAACAGGATGGGGGAAATTGAAGGTTTCTGCTGTTTTTAGGCTGCCTGTGAATTAATTGAGTGCTGGTGAATGAAGCTACTCTCTTGTAGTGTTTTTTCACCTCCTCCAGGACAAGTAACATGGGGCCTGATTAGGAGGAATGGCTGAGAAAGGCTCGGGGTTTCTGTGCTGGTGTGAAATGCAGGCTCAGAGTCCAGAGCTCATGGGGGACTCTACCTGATTCCATAAGTTTTTACTGGAAAAGGTTTCTTGTGTCCAGTGTCAAATTTCTGTTAAAGGAGACAAGAGAAAGAGGGAGTAATGTGGCTGAGAAACTCTGGAGGGAGATGTTCACCTGGTACGTAAGAGAACCTGCTTCAAATCCTTGGTCTTAATTAGAAGAGAAGAGGAAATAAATCTGAATCTTTCACAACTCAGCCTGTCCCTCTTTATCACCAGCACACTGGACCAGTAGCACGGGTAATCTCCCTGAAGTGTTACAAGAAAATTGAAAAGGTCTCATTGGAGTCCACACTGTGAAAAAAAAAAAATTATTATTATTATTATTATTACTATTATTACTATTATTATTACTACTACTGCTACTTTGTGCATCTCTCAGAAGAGAAACAATTAGCTTCCAACTATAGTCCAAGGCTCCTTTTGCTGGAAGAAGACTGGGAATCTCAGGGTGGTGCCTCATGATTCTTTGCTGTTCCCCGGAGCCCTCGTTCTCCTCTCGGTGCTACGTCCTTCATCTCAGCCTGCGCTGGAGAGACAGGCGGCTCTGAACTGATCACACATTCCCTTTGCTTCCATGGGAGGTGGAAACGTCCCCTAACTGTCCTTGACCTACCTCGAGAGGGGGGTTATGAAGCATAATTAATTTCAGTTTCAAAAGAGCTTCGAGTTCCCCAGAAGAAAAGTGCTCGAGAAGTGCAAATCATGATTAATCATTATTGTTATTTCTGTAAATTCCCACCTCAGCTTGATTGGAAAACAGAGGATATTTAGGGATGCCTGTGAAGGTAGAAAAGAGAGAGTGGCCTGACTCTCCCCTTCACCCATGGGGCTGCCATCACGCCTGTGGAGTTATACCCGATTAGCATCAATGCCTGTGGGAAGTGAATCAGACCCCGTGGTCACTTTTCTCTGCACTAATGGATAGTGCTAAATTGCTGCTCGTCTCTCTCCCTGGAGCACGCGGGAGACAGTTGAGTACTCGCTGTTCCTCTCTTCCTCCCTTGTGGAGGGGTTGGAAGGTTTAATTCAATCATATTCCTAAATGGAAAATAAAAGTACAACGAGAAGAAAAAAAAAACAAACCACAACACACGCAGATCTCTGTGAAAAGAATTAAAGAATTTTGTTTTCAAACTCAAAGCGAGTTTTGATCTGGATCCTAAAAGAGCAAGACAAACCCCTGTGATTGACACCCTTGTTCTGCACAAGGTACCTCAGAGGAGGCTTTCAGAGCAAAGAGTTTCCTTTGCTGGAGGGGGTGTGGAAAAAGTCCAGGTTTCACAGCTTTTGGGGTTTTTTTGTCTTTTTTTTGGTGATTTTTTCCCCCCTATCCACTGTGTAAAGATGTGAGACCCTCTGAAATTCTATTTTTTCTGGAAAGAGCAGCTCACCTTTGCAGAAAAACAAGGATTTACAAATCAGTGCCTTTCTCACTCCTGGCCACTAATTCCCCTCTCAGGAAGATGCTTCTACTCAGAAAGGCCTCTCTCCCTGAGGGATCCCAAAGCACCCAAACCCCTCTCAGTCCTGTCTGGGCTGCGTGAGCCTGAAAAATGATGGCAGGATGAGTCCAAGTGACTCTCCCAAAGTCTGCCAGCAAACCCTCGCACTTGCCTCCCAGGGTGCTCCTCCAAGCATCAGCCCTGTGCAGATGCTGGGGGATTTTTATTTTTATTCCCCTGTGAGTCTGCTTGAAATCACAGGCACTTTGGCTTTTGCTGTAAATCAGAGATGTTTCATTTTAGTGATGATGACACTTTCCTGGCTGGGTAAGTGGCCCTTGGCTCGGGCTGGCTTGGGTGCAGGGTCAGCAGGGGTGCACTTTGCAAAATACCCTGTCTCTGGCCTGAGTTTTCACCTTGGGATGTTTTTATTCAGCCCCATTCTCTGGCATGGTGGAAGCACCAGAAAACCCCACGATCTTCCCTCTCCTGTGCCAGCAAGCCCTGGCTCTGTGGGGAAGGAGGGAGGGATGCTCTGCTGGGAGCTCACCCTGTTCATATATTACCGAGAAAACGCCACCAATAAACAGCGAGATTCATTTTGGTGCCAGACGACCATAAATTTATTTGCTTGCTAATGCATATTTTCCCTAACTAGAAACATCAAAATTTCAACCTGTCCTCAGGGGTATATCAGCCTCCCAAACTGGAGTCAGTAACCAGATTAGAGTCCACGTTATTCAGAAGCCCCGTCTCTCCTGTGTGCGCTCCCACAGTCACTTGCACTTATTTTTTTATTATCTGTTGGGTTTTTTCCCCCCTCACCCCCCCGCCTCCTTCCTCTCAATTCCTCTCCTCCTCAGTTCTCAATGAAACAAATGTGAGTTGACACACACATGCAGTGTCACGTCCCTTGTCCCCATTTGTCATCTCTCCCCTGCTTCTTCTGCTGGCTGCCCAGCCAGACATCGGCCGGGGGACAGGGATGACTCCTGCTTGGATCATGGTCCTCACTGAAAGTCTTTGCCCTGGTGAACCCTTTCCATATGAATGTGGAATGAGATGAAGAGCTGCTTGAAATGGAATAAATATGCAAACATGCAGTAGCTGGGAGAAGGGCAGGTTTGTGGCCAGAGGGAGAGGCAGGGAGGACATCCATCCCCCAGCTGGATGCAGTCTGTGGGGCTTGAGGATTTGTGAGCACTGGAAGATCTTCTGGATGAAGAGATATGACCATGGTAAGGCAGGGAAACCTCAGGAGGTATCTCATTCTGATGCAGAAAGGTTTGAGAGCAGAGACAGGAGTGAAGGGTGCTCAGGACATAGTGACAGCCCCATCCAGCTCAGAGGAGGGGAAGGGAGGTTGGATGCTGGTGGTCACAGTTTTGGGCACACACTTTGAGGAATAAAGCTCCTTACTTTGTCCCAACAAAACTGACCAGCTCCTGCTGCCTGGGGAGGAGAGGGAGTGTCTGCTTCTCATCACACTTCGCTTTTGGATTTGATTTCAAGCCCCATTTTGTTAACCTGTGGCCACCTGCTGCAGCAGCGAGCTGTGTGTGTGATTAATGACCCCTGAAATATTATCAGGTTTGAAAGGTTGCTTGTTTGAAATTTGCACTAAATGTAATTAGTTGGATTTTTTGCAGCTCAGCAGCCATTTCATGCCACAATTGCCACAAACAAATAAAAAGGGTGCAGGTAGAGGAGTCCGGTGGCATAGGAATAGGATTCCTACACCAAGGACAATAGCTTGCAACTGTCTAGACCTTAATCTTTGCAATGTTCACTCTTCCTAAACATCTGCAAACTCACCTTGGGTATGTCTGTTGGGACTAAGCAAATAGCAAGCCAGACCCTGTTGGAGGGATTGCCCTTCTGCAGGCAGTGGACCTGGACTCTAGTCCCTGAGCAGGTGACTCAGAGAGACATGAGAGGAGTGTGGCTTAAATGTTATTAAACTTTTCTTCAAGTAGAAACATAAAAACATTCTTTTCCTAAGAATTTATTTTCCTGAGTTTTTTAATAAAATATTTGACCTTCCAAGGTGAAGGAATGAAGTTTTTTCTCCCCTTAAAAATAACTTGACATTTTTCATGGAAGAAAGTGTCTTCCATCCAGATCTCATTTGGTCTGATACCTGCAAAGCACACTCATACCACTAATTCTTTGCTTTTCTATGCATGAAATTCACCCATGAAATGAGGGAATTATGAAATTAACTGTCTTGAGAACTCAGCTTGACTTGGTTCAGTCTAATAAGATGAAGGTACATGGTAGGGACCTATATAGGTATTTTTAAAACTATCTGTGCTCTGCAGCTGGGCTGAAACCTGGAGAACCCTTATTTGCATCTCTTATTTAACTCCTCCTTGAGCAGCTGTGCTGATGAAAGAGGACACGTATCACAATAACTCCTTTTTTTTGTAACCCCAAATCTCTGGCTTGGAAAAGCAGCACAGCCCAGGCATTCGTGCATGAGAGCAGGATCCAGGGTCCCACTGACTGTGCTCTGAAGATTGATTTTCGGTGGCTGGTCCCCAGGCAATACAGCTTCTCACCAAGAGATATCCAGTAGAAGCTGCAGTTGTTGCTGAATTAGGATTTCTGGGCCACTTTTCAAGCTCTATCAGTGATGTACATCCTCCTTGGACCAGCCTTTAATATTTTCTCCTGCCTTTGTTTCCTCTTACTCCTTTTTACCTGTTTAAAACTGTGATCTCCCCCGGACAGATGTCATCTCTGCACAACACCTGGCAAAAATGGCCCTTAATTCCTAATCTGTGTCTCATTGGGCCACATTTTTTTTCTCCCTCCAGTATCTCCAAAAGACACTGACCCCACTAGCTCCCGGGGGGTACCCCACACAGTCCTTCATCCCTTAAACACTGCTGATGCCTCTGGTCACCAAGCAAAACCCCCTTCCTAACAACTTCCTAGGTTTGACAGCTCTAAAGGCAATATAATATGAAGAGATGACATAAAGTAACCTTGGAAATAGGGGTCTTGAATGATGCTTGGTGATTTTGGCTACCACTATGACCTGAGGAGCATCATCTGCTGTTCTTCTAGCTCATAACTAGAAACTGAGTGAGAAACAAGAGGAGTCTTTTGCACTGGGGTTTGGAGAGATGAGGAAAAAGAAAACAGATGTTGCATCTAAGCTGGGATTTCCCTGAGTAAATAAATTATAAAATTACATTAAACCATCTTTTTAGTTGCATATAAAAGCTAGGAAATTAATATCTCCTCCATAATTGCTGCAAAGGGCCTAAAACAGCCACTTCTATTTGCAGTTTCTATTTCAATGCATTTTATTTATTTCCATTTGAGTGAATGTTCCTGTTCATGAATATTTTGAGGGATTCAGAGAATTGCCTGAAACTAATGCTGATTTTCACTAGGGTAAAGCCATATTCCCCCTTGATCTATACAGATCTTCCTCCCTCTGTGCCCGTGGGAAAGCAGTAAGATAACTATAATAAACATCTCCAGACACAATTGCTTTAGCTCAAACACAAAATTAACTTTCTGATAGGTTTTAAGAAAACAAGTGAGCAAGGAAACAAAATCTTTAGCTCTCTCCTTAGGACTAGATGATCTTAAAAGGTCCCTTCCAACCTAGGTGATTCTGCGATTCTGTGACATGATTTGAGCTGTACTTTTTACCCTCTTTTCTAGGGGAAACTATATCATTTGTGGATGGAGCAGTACCTTCTGTGTTTAAATTGAAACAAAGTTTTGCAACTTTCTTAACTAAATTAGGAAATGGAAGAAATTGCTTGCATACCTTGTTCTGAAAGCTCCAAGCCAGGATATGAGAAAGCTATACTGGTCTTTTTTTTCTTTTTTTTTTTTTTATCCAGAGCTGAAATAAGAACTTGTTCTTTCAGATTTTTCAGAGGGAAAGAGTTTGGTCTAGCAAGAAATCAGCTCAGTCAGGGGTGTGAGAAAGACCCAGTTTTAGATTCCTGCTGTGAATCATGCAGTGGATATTACCTAGCTTCCCTTATCCTGTAAGGTTACTCATTCTTTTTCTGAGTTTTGGGCAGTAATTTCACCTTGAGAACGTTTACTCCTGAACCTGAAACATATCTGCAGAAAAATCTCAGTTTAATAAATTTCTCAGTAAATAAAAGCAATTACAGACTGACCTATTTGGTGATTCAGGTTATGCTGTGAAATGCCGGACCCATGAACTTAATGTTTTCCTTCAGATTTGTCATTCAAGCACCATTGAATGCAAGAAACTCCCCCTACCCTTGCCTTCAGCAATAGTCCCTTTTTTCCCTCCTTTTTTTTTTTAAAAAAAAAATATTTCTTCTGGGGTTGTCCTGAATTGGGACTACAGGACTTTAAATGTTCACTTAGAGCCCCAGTGTTGATAGAGAATTAGAATCATAGAATCATAGAATCATTTGAGTTGGAAGGGACCTTTAAGATCATCCAGTTCCAGCCCCCTGCCCTGGGCAGGGACACCTCCCACCAGAGCAGGTTGCTCAAAGCCCCATCCAGCCTGGCCTTGAACCCCTCCAGGGATGGGGCATCCATGACTCCCCTGGGCAACCTGTGCCAGGGTCTCACCACCCTCACAGCAAAAAATTTCTTTCTGTATCTAATCTAAATCTTCCCTCTTCCAGTTTAAAACTGTTGCCCCTTGTCCTGTCACTGCAATTCCTCATAAACAGTCCCTCTCTGGCTCTTCTGTAACTCCCTTCAGATATTGAAAAGCTGTTATAAGGTCTCCCTGGAGCCTTCCCTGTTCCAGGCTGAACAACCCCAGCTCTCTCAGCCTGTCTTCATAGGGGAGGTGCTCCATCCTTCTGATCATCCTCGTGGCCCTCCATTGGACCCATTACAAGAGGTCCATGTCCTTCCTGTGTTGAGGACTCCAAAGCTGGACACAGTACTCCAGGTGGGGTCTCACGAGCACAGAGCAGAGGAGTAATTATGAAAACTTTATTTTGCTAAACTGCCCTGTCCCATGGGAAGCACTTTAGGACTGAGAAGGATAAAAACATGATTCCATTCCCATCAGCCAGCTGAGCTGCAGTAACCAACTCTCTGCCTGGTATTAGCCCATTGCTGCTGTAGAGCAGCTTTCGTTAGCTCCAACCACTTTCTTGGAGATTTGCCCAGCTTTCCTTGGCAATTAAGCTAATGTATTTCACTTTGCAAGGGAGCGGGATTACCAGCAAGCGACTGCCTCATGGAGGAGGCTTGGTAAATCAACGACTTCAGAGAATATGCCCCATGTCGGTGACTTTTGATGGAGGGTTGGTCTTTCTTTTTTTTTTTTTCTTGTGAGGTAGACCCGATTTGGGGGAATCTGCAGTGGAAATGGCTCAGGAGCAATAGGATGGGAAAAGACTGAGAGATGGAGCCATGGAGAGACGGAGGGGAGCCATTCTGTATATTTTTATCATTTTTTTTGAGGAGAAGGTGCGTGACTGCCTGACGGTGGCTCTGGTATGGCTGTGTGGAGGCTGAGGCTCGTTGCCTGCTGCCAGGGAGTGGAGGGGTGCAGGGAGAGCAGGGGCTGCTGGAGTGAGCTCGGTCCATATGTCCGCAGGTATCACGGAGATTGGTGCAATATGGAGCGGTTCAGTGTTTGATGAATGTTGTCATTAGTGTTCGTGGCACTTATAGGCTTCCATTTATCCTGAGCAACAGTGATTTATGTCCGGGGCATATATCCAGGTAAAAAGTATTTGAAACACTAGGGGAGGGGCTCTCAAAGAGTTTTAGTCTCTTCCCCTCCTCCTCTCTGCTGTAAACTAATCATGGTTAAAAATACATGAGGGTGACACAGCATGAGGGAGAGTTCCCTCCTCTCCACGGCTGCCCTCACCTCCCCAGTGCTACAACTGGTAGTTCCTTCATTTGAGAAGAGCCTTTACCCCTAAAAAAAAAGGCTTTTAAGGGTTTCTGGCATCTCTCCTTTCCTTCAACCTGCCTCTCCATCTCTCCACCCTGCCTTGCATGCTGCTCAGGGTACATCCTTCAAAGCTGCCTGATCCTGCTCCAGGGAAGGTGCAGGAGCTTCCAGAGCCTGGCTGGGGCAGTAACAGGCTTGGGAACTTCACTGATATGGCTTGATGGTAGAAAATGCAGGAGGAAAGAGGGTTTGTGTGGACAGGCAGGCTTGACTGTTTGGTTAAAAACAGATTTCTGTCCTCCCTAGCCCCAATTAGGTTTTACTTGGGCAAAAAGAAAACTCAAAGCAAATAGTTTCATTATGACACTAGGAAAAGTTGGCTTACCTACTTTCATTATATATGAATAACATTTTGAAGAGTCAAACTGATAAATGGCAGGCATTCAACACCAAAGTTTTTATTGAACACAAGTGGGTTTTTTTTCACCCTCTTTTGGTTCCATTTTAAGAAAAAATAGACCATTTTTGTCCTGATTTGGATGGGGAAGCTGATCTCAATCTTTCACAGAATGGGAACTCGGCTTTCTGATGAGCTCTGCCTGTGTATGGACTCCCCAGTCAGCAGTTTAATGCCATTCCATTCATTTACACCAGTGTAAATCAGGAGTAATTGTCCTGAAATCAATGTCACCGTGATTGACCAGATTTTCAGAAAAGCTCAGCTCCCAGCTAAACCCCTATGAGATGTGGCCAGATGTATTTATTTATTTCATTTAAAGAGTTCTGTAGATACCTATCCCCTGTGAAATTGGGCACTGAGTGACAATATTGAATGCTGATTGCAGCTTGTCAGAAAATGAGGGAGGGGAGAAAAAGCAATATTTGCAAAAACCTTTGAAAAATAGTTGTGGATTTTTTTTCCTTTTCCTTTCTGAAGATCGTTCCGCTTTTCTCAGTTAACTCCCATCTTCCTCCCCCTTCCAAGAACATGTGCACACATCCTGCTTTCTATTCCTGGTTCTCTCTCCCTGCATTTGACTGTGTGGTGGCATCTCTGCACAAAACGTACAAGAGACACCCCATGGATTGAGGAGGTTGCAGAAAAAGGACAACTTCCCCAAATGAGAAGTGTTGCCCCATAATACCTCTACTAAGGTAACAAGTAACCTCTTTGGGTGCAATCCTTTGTCCCTAGCTCAAGGTTGAAGCATGCATCAAAATGTAATAGAGTACTTTTAAAGGTTTTGAGTTTGTTTTCCTCAAACCAGCCCATCAGGTGTGGCTCCATGATGGACGTGAAGGTTGGGGATGGACACTGCTAATGACAGAGTCATATGCCCAGAGAAGCTGTGGTTGCCTCATCCTTGGAGGCCAGGCTGGAGGGGGCTTTGAGCAACCTGGTCTGGTGGGAGGTGTCCCTTCCCATTGCAGGTGGGGTGAAACTGATCTTATGGTCCCTTCCAACTCAAACCATTCTATGATTCTATGTGCCTTGCCCAAATGTCTCTAGTGTTGCCCTCAAAGCCTCACTTGTTTGTGGTGGGACATTCCCATGCTGGTTTAATGAAGTAGCAGGTTGCTTATGGCCTTGTCTGTGCAGAAGGACTGGTTGCAGGTCTGAGGGTCCACTCTGGGTAAGAAATGTGTTAATCACTTCTTCGCTAACATCCTTGCTATTTTCTCCCTCTCCCCTCATTTTGGTTTCTGAATGAACAGTAGACACCTCCACAATTCAGGCCTTCTGGGTGAGGACATGCAGGGAGCAGGCGGGGGAAAGGGGTGGAGGGGAGCATCCTCAGGGAAGGAGGATGATGTGTGTGTGTTGAACCACATGTTCTCATCTGGGTTCTCATTGAATATGAAAGGCAAGCAGAAACCCAATTAGTAACCTCTGAACTAGCCCCGTGTTATCTCTGGGAACACATGCCATCTGCCAGCTCCTCTGCCACCTGACAGCCCCCTCCCTCTTCCCAGCTAAATGAAACAGGTGGTGGAGCTGGTTTCCGGGCTGGAGACACCGCACAGGGACCAATATTTAATAAAACAAAACATAGCCACCTCCCAGACCCCCAGATCAGCCCCCAGCCCATGGTTATCTGCAGCCTCCTCTCTTCCCCTCAGTCTTCATGCTTTGCTCGCTCATCCTGCAGATGGGCTCAGACGCTCTTTTGGCTTTGCTGCCCTGGAAGGGATAAGAGTTACCCAGGGCTCAGCTCCTGCCAAGGGCTACTGTCAGTGCTTTTCTCTCTGCTGTGGTCAGAGAAGGTTGACCCCAGCCAGAAAGAGGAAGATTTCCAGGGAGAAAGCAGCTAAAATGTGGCACCTAAGTTTGCAGGATCTGGGCATTGCTGTGACAGAGGTCAGGGACAGGCAGAGTTGGTTGCAAATACACTGCTGATATGAACTGGTTTTTTCTGTGGTGTTGACCTTGCTTTGGGGATGGATGCTGCCACTGGGACATTTACATGGCTGATATTTTGTAGAATGTAGACCTGGGCAGGGGTTATAGGTGGCTGTGCCTGGGCTGTCCTCCCTGGTGTGACATTGGCAGAAAAGGAGGAAAGTGGAAACATCATGACTTGGCTGCAATGACCTGGGTACTGCAAATGGAAGAAACGCCCTCCCTCCCCGACTCTGGTTGAACTTCAGGTTTGCATCCTGCTCTTGGAGGCCCAGGGCATGGATGGAGTGGTCCAATAGCTCATCCCTCACTGGGAGGAGAGAATCACCACTGCAGATGCAGTGATGAAAAATGAAAAGGTTCCATCCATTGAGCTGCCTCGGGGGACAGTGAGAGGGCCACACATCCCAACTCGGTCCTTTCCACGAATGGCCGAGGTTTGGCTGTGCTGCTTTTCTTCCCCAGCAGCCTGGATAATTGTGTGTTTACAGTAAAATTGACAGATGGGAGTTTCAGCGTTTCACGGAGGCAGATGGTGTCAGAGGAGGGTGGGAAAAGTCTGGCAAGGAAGTGCCAACCAGCTCTCCTTGTGCCAAAGCTGCAACATATGCCTGCCTTATGCAAAGCAGCCCCGTTCTCCTCCAGAAAAGTTCAGGGAAGTGGAGCTGTGAATCAATAACCTGGGTCTCCTGTCAAATGCTGCACGTGCCAATCGTCTCTGTCTTTCCCAGCTAGAGAAAAGCCTGTATGTGAACGTGGGAAAATCTGGACTCTGGTTCCAGCTGTGCATGTGGCCCAGGTGGAGTTGGAATGATGTTGACCCTTTGGTAGATTTGGGATGGTTAATGACAGTCCTCAAAGTCCTTTTTTCTCTCCTCCTCCCTTTTCCTCATGACTCTTGCTGTGGAGCAAGGGTCCTGATTATCCTGAGGTCTGGGTTTTTCCCATGCATGGCAAATGGTAGGGAGAAAAGAGGAAATTTTGCCTCTGTACGGAGTCAGCTTCAGTGCACTGAGGTGTGATTGCTTAAAGGAGTGACAAGCTCAGGGTTGCTTTGGATGTGTTTGAGGGTCACATTTACCTACGAATATCTCACTCCCATACCCTCACCTCTCACTGCAGGGGTTGGGCTGTGTCAAGGGGTCCATGAACATGTCACATTTGTAACTACAGCCTCTGATCAATTTGTAGACCTATAGATTTTCTCCCTTATGCTCCCAGTGGCCACCACCATCCCTTCTCCATCCCCCTCTCCTTGTTCCTATAAGGGGAATATCTCTAAGTCCTCTGTGACAGCTACAGGAACAGTTTTCCATTTCATATTACGCACTAGCTCATATGAGGGATATCAATTGAAGTACCAGTGTAGCCACTTCTAGGTCACAGTGGGGGCTAAGCTTCAGACAAAGGACATTTTGTACAAAGCACCCTTCAAATGTAAATTGCTGAGCCCCTCTTGCCACCAGAGAAGTAGTAAAGAAAGTTAGAGTCTTTACTGGAGCACAGACATCAGCATCAACTTCTTAAAATCTGAAAAGGGAAATTTATTAGCCACAAATGACCAGGACTGAGTTTTAAACCTCCTCTGAAAGTGGTTTTCTCCACTGTGGCTGCTGGCAGAGTGTTCATGCTGCGAGACTCCAGGTTTTCAAGATCTTTCCAGGTTTTCAATGTCTTCTTCAGAACACTTGATATTAAGTTGTCAACAAGGAGGCTGGTAAGTGAGGAGGACTCCACATTTATGAGGAAAAATAGCAGATTTGGGAATTATCCGGCTACTCAAACAGAAGATAAATCATAGAAAGAGGAGGAGGTTTCTCTATTAGGGGCAGACCAGTGGTGGCTGCGTGCAAGGGGAAGATGGGGCTGATGCTGTGCCAGGGCTTAGAGCTGGATCCTACACCCAGGGAACAGCAGGAGGTGCTGGGCCCCCTCAGCTCCCCCCAAACCCAAGGGGGAGATGGTGCCTCTATACATCACAATGAAATTTTTCAGGCCAGCTTAAGCTTAAGCTCAGTGCTGAACCCTTTGACAGGGAGATCAAGGGAGCCTGTTGCAAAAGAAAAATTGAGGTTAATTAATTGAGGGCTGCCAAGTAAATGGAGCCAGCAGTGGGGGGAACGGAGGAGTTGCCCCGATGGGACCATTCCCTAAAGGTGCTTTGCTGTGTCTAAAGCCTGGGTTTTGTTACCCAGCCGAGTTTCTGCATCCCGCATGTGCAGCAAGAGTTCAAAACAGACAGAAAAATGGCCAACCCTCTCTCTCACAAAATATAATTAATGGCAGTTAAATGAGTCACCTGTGCTGATGCATCACATGCAGCAAGGAGGCTGAGAGCCCATTTGTTACAGATCTGGGCCACCTCTAATGCAAGGTGTGCAGGGGGCCTCATTCGCTCTGCGGTGTGGGCAGCTTGGGGAAGCTTTGGAGGTGGGGGGCAGGAGAGAGAGGATGATGTTGCAGGTTTGCTCTTCCTCTCTTTCCCACTCACCCATTTTTATTTGGAGGAGTTTACGCAGGAGCCCTGGCCTGGGGGCTGACGGGTGGTTGGGGCGCACTGTGCTTGGATGCTGCAAACAGCCTGGTGCTCCCTGGGGAGCCACCGAGTGTCTTTGTCCTTTGTTCAGGTGGGGAGACAGGTCCTGCAAAGCAATGCCAGGCTGACACCTCTTTTCCAAGCCTCTAGTCATAGTTATGGGGTTTTAACAAAGTAAGAGTATCAAGATCCCCTCTGCAGAAGAAAATAAAGTTCAGTCCATGCCTTCAGAGACCCCCCTGGTGTAGAATGGGATGCAGGATATGATTCATCACTAAGGACAGCCAATGGAGCAGCAGGTGATATATCAAAAATGCTGTTATGGCTTTCCATCAAGCATCTCAAAGGGATAGAGGCCTCTCGGAGGGGCAGCAGTCCTGCAGCATCACCCACCGCCCCTGCTCCTACCCTACAGCAAATTCCCTCAGGCATTTCAGCTGCCCTTAGGTGCTGATCACAGCTTCTGACACTCCAAATTGTTTTTCCGTGCGGTGCTGGCAGTGCACACGAGCAGCATTTATTCTGCAGAGAGCAAGCTGGGGCTGAGAAGAGCAAGGGAACAGGCAGGAGGAGAAGGAGAGCTGGAGGAGAGCAGGAAACTCTTTAGATCACGCTTGACTTATAAGGCCAGAGTCATCCTTAATGAAACTCTGCTGCAGTCAGTGCAGAACAACACCCTTGACTGATGGCTGTTTCTCAGCGGTGAGGAGATGGATATCTCCCAGCCAAACTACTACACCCTGGCATTTCTGCCTCCCTGGCTGCTTTCAGCATCCACTGCTTACAGCAGTTCCAGTGTGACCATCGTGCTGGGCCATCTGGGAAGGGTGACCACCCTGAAAGAGTGATGCTTGTTCACATTACTTATCAGGACAGCAGCAATTCTGAATTTGCTGGGGATGACACATGCACCCTATGCTGGAGCAGCATGGGTTGGGGGCACAGAGGCCCTAACCCCCAGTGCCAGTGGCTGTGGGGTCAAGACATGTCCCCGCAGGGCAGCAAGTGCCCCCACTCAGATCCTGGCTCCAAAGGCCTGTTTCCCACAGCCCCAGTGCCTGATTGTTCAGTCTGATCTGCTGCATCCTTTCTGTTTCTGTCCTTTCACCTCTTTTTCACCTCTGGCTTTTTCCCTCCCTCCCTTTATTCTCCTCTTTTGTCCTTATCTAGTAAGGTCCTATTACCTGCTTTTATCTGCAAAAGTGTCTAATCTCTGACAGCACCTGGTGTTTAGCTGGACGTGGACAGAACACATCAGCTTGATTTTTTTTATTTTTTACTTTTTTTATGTGAGATTTTAAACTGCCTTTCGGCTCTTGGGATCCCTCTGGCTCCTTTTTTTTTTTTTTTTCACTTTGCAGTGACATTTTCACAGCTCCTTTCTTGCAGGCAGAGGGCTGTGCGTGGAGGATGAAGGAACAGATCCCTCTGTGTTGGTCACCTTGTCTGTTTGTCCAAATAAGTGTCAGCCATGAGTCTGGACCAGTTAAGGAAGGGGCTCCAGAGACCGGAGAAGCATGTTATACCTGAAGGGAGGAGGTGGAGAGGGACAGTGGGTGAATATCCTTTCCTTGCACTGTCTGAGACCAGCACACCAGTCTCTGCTCTCCAGTGACCTTGGAGAAGGTGTTTGCATTTCTCCTTCAGGCTGTCAGTGCTTTGTCACGCGAACAGTCTCTTGTTACATACGTACATATAAATATATCATTTAGCACAGTGGTGGGTGTCTTTATTGCTATTATGGTAACAACCTGTCTCCCCCCTCCTAGCTCCACCTGAGAAAAAAGAAGTGCTTCTTTGTCTCCAGATATGAGTAGCAGGATGGTGTTTGCTCAGGATTTTCACCTGAGAAAGGACTCAGTGTTTCCCTTTCTCCTTTAAAAATGAGTTTGGTGCTGGTTGCCAATGCCAGGCTAAACCCTGGTGAGTGGTGGTTGCCCTCTGTATCTGTAGATACTTACAGATAGGTTGAGAATGAGCAGCCCTGGCTATCCTCATGAAATGCTGTCTGACTGTGTGTCTCAGCCTTTCTCCCCCTTTTGCAAACCAGGACACAAAGATATCTCTAATGTATGAGCCATGAGGAAGGGACCTGCTCATTTCTTGTGCCAACATGTCTGGGTCCTCCCCCCAAGGAAGTTCCTCAATTTCCCTGTCTATAAAATTATTGGTCTATTATCAAGGTTGTTTAGGAGTGAGCCTGCTGTGCTTAGATTGCCCTTGGGTCTTCAGAGCTGCACCTGAAAAACTTTCCTCTTCATTTCTGATCCCAGTGGGAAAGCAGCACAGCGGGAGCAGGACCAAAAGATGCCGGAGCCCCCATTCAGGGCTGCAGCTGCAGCAGCTGCCAGGAAACCAGGCAGAAGTAAATCTGCCACTGGCAGAGGTGAAGGGTGCACGAGAGAAGGACACTATTGTTTCTGCCCCAGGAGGGGAGAAGAAAGGGAAGAGATGGAAAATTCATTTTCTGACTCCTGACAGCTGGAAGAGAGGTTCTGCGTAACGTAGAACAGGGGAACAGTAAAAGAGAGTGGAACAAGGGGGAGAAGAAAAGGACCCGAAATTGGTGGGGTGGCTGAGTCTGTGAATTGACTGTCCAGGAATCCTTTCCTTGGACCAAACTCTGGCAAGGCAGAAACTCTGCCCTGTCGGACATGGGACTGAGAGGTTTCATGGCCCAGGTTTCAAGAGTGCTGCAAACACCGAAATGCAGGAAGGGTAAGCAGAAAGGGAGGGAAGGCAAAATACACGAACCAAGGAGGTGGGCAAGCAGGCCCCGCTGTGGAAGAAGGTTAAATTCATATTGATCTGTACAAGGAAAACATATTCTTGCCGCTTCTCATCCTCCTTTCAGATGATCCTGCATCAAATAAAAAGAAGGGCTGTTTTCCAAGCCTGGTTTTAGAGATCTTTCCAGTGATATAGCAGATAAACAACCTCTTGCTGACAGTGAAGTTGCCAAAGTGATTTTTTGATGATATAAGCTGGGCTGAGAGGGAGGAGGGAAAGGAGAGGTTGCTGAACATGATAAAATGCAGAGGAAGGTGATGGGCATGGCTGGAGCCAAGGACATTGGGCTGATGGAGACATGGCAACTCCATGCAAGGTGAATGCTGGAGGAGATGCGTGGCAGGGAAGGGAATGATCAGTGCCAGGAACTGGATCTGGATAAGCAAATCGTCCCCTCAAATATGGGAGGGGCATCCAGGCTGCTGTGCCTCTGAAAGCTTAGTTATTTAGGAGCTTTGGAGCTTAGTCATCAGGCAACCCTAAAAATAACCCCAGACCCCAGTGCATTGCTCTTGGCCCATTTCCCATCACATATTGGAAGAAGAATGATCATTTGGCTGGAAGTTCACCCCTGAGGGGGCAAATGCTCATTGTTATTCATGGCTCTCCTACTTTTTAGGCACTTGTCATCCAGCCAAAGGGGGAACTAAAGGTGTGTAGGCAATTGTTCCCAGCAATGGAGGACAGTACCAGTAGTGCCCATGCCCCATGGGGACTGGGGCAGGTGCTCCTTTGAAGACAAAGAACAGCTCTAATGTCACTCCAACCCCAGACTTTGGGAAAAGAATATGCTTTTGATGGGCCCTGAATATAGATGGCAGCATCTGTGTCTATGGCCAGAGCAGGCTGAGTGGTGGAAGGCAGCAACTTTCAGCATTGTGTCTCAACACCAAATCCAGCAGTCCATCAAAAATCCAGCTGCATGATGTCCCCCAGGAGATGTCTGTGTTTCATGTAGTTCTTTTCCAATTGTAGCTCAATCTCAAGCAAACAAGGAAAAGGAAAACCTTACAGCAGGAAGGTGGAAGAAGGTAGAATGTTTCTCAAGCTAAGTGCAAGAGCTCAGGCAGGAACCAATAAAGTTTAAAGAATGGTCCAAGATTTAGAGTTATTGCTAAAGAATTAAATGTATTCTTGAAAGTACTTCTGAAGAGGCAACTATGCACTTTTGGCTAGTTATTCTAGGAAATCCCATTCCTATAAAGAACACAGCAGCATTCAGAGCTCTGTCCCTCATAGAAAACAGGATCTTTACTCAGCTCTGCTCCAGGCCAAGATCCTCAGCTGAGCACAGATATTTTCATGTCAGGAATAGGCAGAAAGCATGTTAAAAACCTTTTACCACTTCCAGGTTTGGAGTGTTTTATTCCTTGTGTCACATGCATGTGTGAGTAAATAGGATAGATACAGAATGGAGACTCATCCCAGGACAAGGGAACAAAGCTGTATTTCCTCTCCCCAGTGTGGCTGCTCCGCAGGACTGGTGTGGTGGGCAATCATCTGTAAGAAATACATTAGGAGCAAAGAAGGGAGTTTTTGCGGGGTCCTGGACTCCATCACAAGCCCTGCATTTTCCTAATTCGTTTGGGTAAGTCTGTTCCACATCTCTTGCCTCAGCAATCCCAGCTGTTTGATGGAGCTGAGTGCTTCTCTCCCTACAGCACTCTGAGATATTCTCATGAAAGGCTGTGTATAACTGTGAAGTATTATTATTGCACACCTTTTGGAAAGTGCCTTGAGACGTCTTGGAATGATAAGGTGCTATAAGGCGGAGAAGTTGTGCAGAGATAAATTCACTGTGAAATGTGTTTTGCTAGAGACATTTATGTAGCATATCATCTTATCAAGGAACTTTGCCCAAGAAACAAATTCTCATGCCTGTATAAAGAGACTATAATTGAACTGTTGACTCACAGTTTTGGGAAAAGATAGAGTGGGGGCCTCTAGGACCCCAAGGAGGAATATAATTAAGAAAGACATAATTGGAAACCTAAAGCAACCCCATCCACTCAGAGTGAGTGCTGAAACAGCAAGCCAAAAGAGCTGGGTTGAGGCTGAATTGCAAAGCAGATGGCTGAGGATTTGTAGGTCAGTAGTTCTTGGATCTGCTAAGCCAAGACGGGGGCAGGGTACCATATGGATGAAGGGCAAAAAAGACAGCATATCTGAGCAAGCCGTGCCCTCTGCTTACCCAGAAAGGTCCCGATCACTCAGAAACAAACCCTCATGCAATTTTTTGCATATTCTCAACAAGTCAGCAAGTCCTAGGCTTCTTCAGTGACACTGGGGCCAGTATAACCTTATTTGTTATCACACAGCCAAGAGGGAAACAGAGTCCATGAACAATACTTAATGGACATTAACTCTGCCCCTGCCCCTCTTTTGAGTTACCTTAGTCCTGCCAGTTTTTGTAAGAGATCTGGTTGATCTCTGTTTTTTCTCCTCGATGAGGATCTTTATGAGCTTCAATGTTTTTTTTTTCCCCATTCTGTCATTGTGATGAACAAATATTGAAAGAAGTTATCAGGAAGCAGGAGGGAAAACCTTCTCTTTATCTCTAACACCCGATTTATGTCATTGGTTAAAACATAGCCTTAGGATGGGGGAAGTGCCACATTGAAGGCCCTGTTGGGGTTTACTTAGAATGGTTTTCTTGTTATTGGTACCCAAACTCACCAGATCAGCTGGAGCATCAGCAAACCCTTGTGATCAGTTGTAGCTCTCTCCACTAAGCCAGAGGAGGTGGCAGAGCAGATGTAAGTCTCCTGCTCTGAAGTTGAGCCCTTGATCCCATGTTGCTGAAGCTGATCTCTATTTTCTTTAAACTTTACAGACAGCGTCTTCAGAACTTAATATGATTTTGATTGATTTTTTGAAACTTGAAACACTTCTAAACTAATTTTCACTATATTACTCTTGTCAACTCTTAAAGATTTTGTCAGTAAGAATTTGCTGAACAGACACAGTAATTTTGTTTCTCATTTTGGCAGATTACCCCTAAAGAGGAAAGTGGGGAGGAGGGGGTGTTATTATAGCTGCAGTTATTAGAATACACGTTGCAATTACTCTGCTCCTATTTATGGGACATTTCAGAGCAATTTCTGAGAGCAGCCACTAGGAGCTCAAGCTGTACATATGTGTGTAAAGCTGACTATATAAAGCCTCACAATTTGCTTGTTACCCTACTCTGAGAGTGATTTTTAACTTTGAAGGGAGTCCACACCAGAGGTTGGGTTCTGAGATCCCTCAGACCTAAGATCCACTTCCTACTGGCTGCACCACCACTTTCTAGGACTAAGTCCCACAAAAGGGCTAGGGAAAAGAGGCTGTAACACTGTTTGCAAGAGTGCTATCTGGGGACTCCTGCAAATATTGTTCTCATATTCTCTGCTGCTAACCAGTTGTGAAACGCTCCCAAGTGACTTAGTTGTCCCATCATGAATGGTAACATGAAGAAGCCAAGGTGAAATGGGACACACATTCTCTAGGGAGCAAAAAGGAGGAAGAGGTTGTTACATGAGAAACATTTTTAACCATAAACACTGTGAGTGATCTCCTATTAAATGAGGTAAATTGACACATTTTTGAGGGGCTGTATTAGTCTTCTGCTGGGTTAGAGAACTGAGCTGGCTCACTGAAGAGTCTAGTGAGCTCCAGAGCTAAGCAAAGGGATGTGCACAGCCAGGACAGAGGCAGGAGATCCTGGATAGCATGACAAGGACATCAGTGAGTTGTTAATGCAGCTCAACTTTCTCTATGAAGCCTTCCCCAATGAGGAGAAGCAGAGATATCACCTCATTGAAAGGCATCCACTTCTGTGGTACAACCTGACAGCTCTCTACCCATGGACCATTTGTACAACCAGGAGATGTAAAGCTTCTCACTGCTGTCCCTGACAAGATAATTATGTTTTCTTTGATTTCTTTTTTTTTCCTCCTTCACCTTTTTTATATAGGGATGTTCTCCCTTGTTTATGAGCTTAATTGCACAGCAGAGGTAGGCATAGAAACCTGATAGATCCAGTGACCGCCATGACATGGTCTGCATCAGCATGCATATGTTTTGCTCTTATGGTTGCTGGTAGCTCACAACTCAGTCCTGTGCCTTTTAGGCTCTTTTAGGATGGTGATATTAAAAGTCCATCACTGAGCAGCTAGAGAGGAATAGCATTAGGGAAATAAAACAACATGCCCATTGCCAGCTGGGGTATTAAAAGTGAGTGAGGAGAGTAACTCAGTGCTGGAAGTCTGGATGGGCGCAAGCACTGACTCTGCTGCAGCAATCCCCATTTGATGAAGCACTTAATGAAGGCAGCTTTTCAGAGATGCTTATTCCTCCTGGATGTCTCAGCTGTAACCTTTAACCTTTTCTTCCTTTAGCCTGTTGCTTTCTGAGCTGGGAAGTTTAACTCTTAACCTTTTGTCTCTTGTGCTTTCCAGATTACCCTCACAGGTAGGATGTGGAGGGAAGAGATTTATATTTAAAAAATGGGCAAAATCCCTCCTGAGCTTTAAGCTCAGCTGATAATTTTTTTTATCTCCAATGGCATGTTCACTCCCCTTTGTTCCCTCCTGCCCTTCATTGTTTTTCTTTTTTCTTTCTCAGGGAAAAGCTTTTAAACTCAAACTCTCAAATATGCTGATTGGCTTGAGCCATTCATGCAAACTGGACTCTTGAAAATTGCAATGTCCTTTTCCTAAAAGAACTTAAAATATTTTTTTTTCCTTTTTCCCTTTTGAAATACCAAATTGAATGGGGATAAGGCACAGTGAGGGGCTTCCTACTGTCTGGGCTGGAGGATCTGCTCAGCATTGCTCTCTTCACTCTTCCATCACTTGCATCTCTCATCAATTATCATCATAGAGCTGGTCGATATTGAAATGAAACTGCTAGGGATCGATAGCAGAAACGTCAAAGAGTGTTCTGTATGAATGACACTTCTCTCATTTTGTGGGCAGGGAAGATGAGTCAGAGATGGGGGATGCAGGGAGGGATGGAGGCTGAGAAGAGATGCACACTAAAATGTTTGCCATCTCAGAGAACTTTACAAAACATTCAAACTTAACAAGCTACCCCAGGTATCACTGGTGTGCTTGTGGGGGACATTTTTTGCTCCTAATGCAACATTTCTCTGAGCAGTTTGTAAGCCCTCTAGTGGGGTTTGCTATTTTCTCTGTTTTTTTGAAAGCTGCCACAGCCAGGCAGAGCAGATAAATACATGTAGATAGGTTAGGCACGTTTGGGTTGAGTTAGTAAACACGGGGGTTTTAAGATGTGTCTGTGCTCATGTAAGTTCATTGTGTTTTTATTGTATAAAGGATGAAGACACCATGCCTGTCTGCACCAATGATTTTCACATCTTGCAGTTTGTTGACTTCCCTAAGTCTTTCCCCAAGGGAGGCATAGACCCTGTGTAGCAGATGTGAGCTCTGTCACAACAGGCTTGATCTCTGTAGTTACCACTCACGAATCCGTTAGCAAAATAATGGACGGCCTCCAAGGATTCACAAACTCCAGACTGAAAACCACAGGACTACAGATTTATGGTCAAATTGCTTCCCTGCAGCAGCTTCTTCACAGAGAGGTAAAAGGGAAAATTTCTTGGGCTGAGGGCAGCTCCCAAGCAGCAAAGTCCTGCCTCTCACAGGCATGTTCCAGATGGGCTTTACAGTGATGGTTCTGCAGCTAAGCATAATTTGGACCATGAAGCTACAGAATGTATAGTTGCTTCCTATGTACTGCCTCCTCCCACCAAAGGAAACGGAAATGTTAAGTGGAACGTTTGGAATTTCTTTTTCTCTGAAAACATACTTACGAATCTCTTGTACTTACAGAACAAGACCGAGAGGTACCCATTAAAAAGCCCAAATGTTTATGATTTTTTTAAAATTGGAAATTTCAATATAAAATGTACAGAGCTATCAGAAACAAAGGCACAAAAGCATTTGTCAGGCTTTTCCCAACAGCGACACAAAGCCAACCACAACCAGAACATTGGCCTGATTCAGCCTCACTTTCTACGCTGGATGCACTGCCAGCACAGCCCTAGCAATAGATAGTTTCTGACTCAACTAACTGTTTTAAACTCTCTTACAAGGCATTGGCTCCCAACTTTTCATCCGTGTAGTTGGAAAATTGCAACTTAAATATACAGTGCTGTTGGTGTCTAGAAACCAAGCAGCAGACCTGCCTGAGCTCAGGGCTGTATGAGCTGGGACCAGACCCCTGATCTCAGTTAAATAATTAAATGCCATTTCTCAGCTCCCTAGGTGTCTTTGCAGAGCTGGGCCACCTCTCTGCTCTTCGCAGGGGCACTGAGTGACGTACACTTACCTCATCTATACTAAATGATAGCCTGTGACCCAAATATCTGTCATAATATTAGTCCCTGGCCTGCTGCTTATTACCAGTGCCATTGGCAATGGAAGGAAGTGATTTTGTTTTAAGCACAAGGATATTTTTGTCTCTGGCATCATTATGCTGACCTCACCGGAGATGGAGCTGCTCTGAACTTGGCCTGGTGTGTGCCTCTGAAGCTGCCCGTTTTCCTGGCCTCCCTCCTGCCTGCTTATTCTGTGTCCCCAGTGAGGGCTCCTCAAGCATATGCTACTTCCCAGCATGGTGCTTGCACAATATAATTATTTGAAGCTGTCTCCTCCAGTGCTTAGTTTTTCATTTTTCTGTCTTTATTTTGCTTCCAAGGGCCTACTTCCTCCCTTTTCTTGTTTTGTTTTGTTTTCTCTTCTCAAGAAATTGGGTGTATACAGTGATTCGATCTCATCCCTCGGCTGCATTTGAAAGATTTTGTCTATTTTCAGAATCCTCAGCTGTGTTTATGCTCCAGGCTCCAAACCTCTCTCTCCCTTTGAAAGAGGGAGCAAATCCTCTCTTTGCCTCCTGCCCTGTAGAGCCACTGGCTCAGGGAAACACGGTTCTAAACAACCATTAACCTCCCCCAAATGTGGGTCACTTTCTATTGCAATGACAGGTCTTTCTCTCCATCTTTTCTGCCTCCTTTTCTATTTTTATGCTTGCTACAAACACACCTGTACAAAAGTCCTCATGAGTTTTCCTTGCTGTTGGGCAAACAAATTCACCATGAGAGGGGATGTGCTTTGTTGACCTCAGAAGACAAAACCAGGTTGATTGTGACCATCAGAAAATACCCAGGTCGCTCCCTGTCAAAGTCCTTGTCAGCTGCATTGGAACAGGAAATGATGGAGGTCTATAGCCTCTCCTGGCAGACCACATGTAGGCAGAAAGCTGTAGGTTGGCCCTTCAAAGGGTGAGATAAATTGTTTAAGGACATCTGACACTGATTTTTTCAGGGATAAGAATCTATGGATAAGGATTTATTGCATAATCAGCAGCTCCTGCACACAAAGCCAATTTCTGTCACCCAGATGGGTAGTTTGGCTGCTGTTCTCCTTCCCTAAAGAAATGTGCTCTGTCTCTGCCCATACAGAGGGTCAGTGATTAAGGGGCCTATTGGGTTCATCTACTCTTTTTGTTTCCAAGGACATTTAAAGATGGGTTCCAGTGGATCTGAGCATGCGTTGTTGTTTGTATGACTGGTTGATTGTAGATCTAGGGCATTGATGTGGTTTTCCATGAGATTTCCATTTGCATTAGTACACAGTGAAGTGTGTGAATCCCTCAGGATCACACCAGAGCAAGAAGACCCTCTGTCAACCGGTTGTTTATCTGAGGTTAAACCAACCCTCAGTCATCCTCCCTGATGGATTTTGGGTCAGATGGTTAACTGATAGCCTGGGAGGTCACCAGGAACTGAGTAACCTTCTTCTCTGTTCCCTGGGATATCCACAGACTCTGGAGCAAACCCATCCTCTGTGTTCTTTCGTGCTTTGTGTCCCACTCCTCCCTGAGGATGACAGGCAGCCATGGCAGTACTCGGAGTGAATCCCAGCCCCTCGCATTAATTCTCTCTTACATCTTGAGAGGAGTATGACAGCAGCAAACCCTTTGAGTGAATCCTAGCCCTATATTAATTCGCTCTCAGGTCCAGCTCTCTAATCTGCTGTCATCTGAAAGTGATACTAATGCCAGGTTTCCATATCCAGCATCCCGCTGTGCCTCCCGCTGCAGTCAGAGTCATGCTGGGAGAGATCAGCTCTGCTTGAGAAGGGTAAACCAAGTGCTTGATTTCAAACAGCATCAAATAAGTCAAGAGAGCATATGGGGCCAGGGAAGAGGAGGGAAAGTGAAGGAATGAATGGTTGGGAACACATTCCCTTGAAAGGGGTGAGGTGGAGGCGGGCTTATTTCTATTTCTGATCTCTGTCCATCTTCGCTACCACAGCGCCAGCTCTATTCCTCTATTGTCCCAGTTCTCTCTTGCAAGACCAATTTCCTTGCCCTACATGAACCTAACTAGGCTTTTTCCACTGCAAAGACAGCCTAATAACCCCAACATATACAAGCACCCCAGTTCTGAGGAAAAAGGATGTGGCTGTTTCCTGCAAAGGCTAGTGTGCTCTCAGCCGCAGAGCTACTTTCGTGCTCAACTGCACAGGATTTTCCAGGGAGATGGAAAGTCCAGTTCACCATCAAATTAATGGGCAGTGGACAGGTTGGGGTGGACTGTTCAGCTCTCTTGCCAGTTGACAGCTTCTGACACCCTCTTCATCATGTACTGCCCAACTAAGCACGGGGGAGGAAGGTGAATGCTGATTTAATTTGATACACTCCAAGAAAAGAATAAAGATACCTCAATATAGACATCATCTTTCCTTCAGAAAGTTCCCTGAATATTTTACTGGCCAGCCATGCTGTAATATTTTTGTGAAGGTCAGTAAAAATTACTTAAGAAAGCCCAGAAAAAAACATTCATAACAAGAAACAGTCACTTCTAAAAAGAGCAGGAAGGAGCTTTCAACAAATCCAAAGTGATTTGTAGTAATGCCTGCTTTGGGCTGGTTTCTTCCCCCTTGTGTTTTATTTGCTCTGTATCTGGATAGCTTCAGAAATATAATTTCTAGAGATTTTTTCCAGCACTTTTGGAGAATCAAACTCTTGAAGGGGTCTCAGATCAGGGAACTCTCAGGATAATAACTTCCAAACCCTCTTGTTATTTCTGGCAGTGCTGCTGCAGAGGTCCAACACACTCCACCGCAAAGGTGAAGCACTGAGTCAGGAGTAATGGTTTTGGTCCCAAAAATGCTGCCAAAAAAGGACTAAAGATCTCTGCCAAGTGGACCTGTGGTGCCTCCCTCCCCTAGTATTGTCTGGGCAATTACCACCTCGACTGAGTGGGAAATGTGATTGTGTCTGAGCACTCCTCACCTGCTCCAGTGCAAGGTCCAGGGGTTCCATTTAAGATGTCAGAGGAAGGATACCCATGATGGTGTGTGTGGTCTGGAAGGGGAGAGAGACTGAGATTAAGTCTCCACTTCCTCATGGAAGTGGTCATGGGATGTACATGCTTTACATTCATCCATCTTTTTGGGGAAAATGTGAACCTGCAAGACAGGGTCAATAGAAAAACAGTAGGAAGATGATATATCTCCAGAGAGGCTTCTCCAGAGGTCTCCAGACCTCCAGAGGTCTACCTCACCTGAGACCTCAAGGTTGAGTCTCCCAGAATCCACATTAAACCATCCCTCTCGCATGGAGAAAACCTTCTGCAATCCTCCATGGGGATGTTCTGCAACAAGGAATGGTCTGTCCCCACTCTATTTGGTGTTTGTGGGAGTGTGGCTCTCTCCGCTGGCTGCTGCCTTATGCTGCACCACTTCATTTGCCCTGATGTTCCTTTTTCTAAATGGTAGGAAATCAGTGCTTACCAAGTGCTGGCCCAGAATTTATTTGACTTTAATTTCCCTTTATGACCCCATTTGCTAATCTCTATTGCCCAGATAAAGAGAGGTAACCCAGGCACCATTACCCACACTGTGGAGAATTTTCTGCAGTTCAATTATAATCTCTTTTTTTTTTCCCCTCTAGCAATAAAACCTCTCTGTCTCCCTCTCTTTCTCTTCCTTTAAGCTTGTTCTCATAATTCTCCCTCTCTCTCTCTCAAGATGAGGTTAGGTACTTTTGTGGTGTCTTCTTGGTCAGCAGTTAGTGTTGGAGCGGAAGGTTCAACAGGGTGCACGTGTTGCTCAATGTGTTGCTGGGAAATGCACAGAGGTATGGTGCAGGTGAGACACAAGAAGTGAATGGAATAGATTAGCACATGGAAAGGACTTGGAGTTCTGTGCAGACATCTCTTTCTGGATTGTTTTTAACCTTTCTTTCTCTAGAAATGCCAGCGTGATGAGTAGCAAAGATGCTGCTGAATTGATGGTATAATTTGACTCCTTTTTTCCTGTTGCCTTCAGAGACATTTTAAGGAAGGCATCTGGTTGTAAGCATGCTGTCCCTTTGAAAGGCCGTACTCATTTGTCTGCAGCTTCTTTGAAAGGTGAGTAATTCTCAATGTATTCTTCTTGGGCACCACTTACCCTAGCAAGGAGATCTTTCATGTGTGCTTGTGACCTTTAGGACAGCAGGGCTCTCGATACATCTTCAGGGCCTGTGTCGTGTTTGTCATGTGGCGATTATTTGCAAGGGTGAAAGAGCTTTGATTTCAAAGTTTGGGCCCCAAGAAAAAGAATGTTTCTATTTCTTCTCTCTGATTTTTAAAAATTATTTTATTAGGATGTTTCTAATCATTTTTTTTCATTTTGTAATTTAATTTACATTAAATTCAAACCAAAAAGGAGAGAAGATAAAAAAAAAAAATATATATCTCTGTCTTTAAAAAAGACATCAAATTACATAGTCCTGACTTGTAAATTTTATCATTAATAACAGTTACTGTTAAAATAGATCATCATTATTTAGAGATGCTAACTAGACCTCCTTAAAACACAATCTTCCCAGGTTTGTATTTATAATGAAAAGATGCCCAGCCCATTAGCAAAGATTGGTTGCACCTGAACTCAATTAGGCAATTAGTAGCTGTCTGGAGATGGGGCTAAACCCATATCCCCAGATTTATGCTGGGTCTATCGGAAGTCAATCTGAGTGGCTGCTGCATGTCTCAGCTGTATGTTACAGGTCTGAGTCAAAAGCCAATATCTACATGGTTCCAGACTCATGGAAATATGGTCTGAATCCAAAAGGTCCTGTTGCATGTGTAGGAAGACAGATGGTGCCTGAGTTTGTGTCCTTCTGGTAAAATGAAATGATTTATCCCTAAGCTATCTCTAATGAAAAAACATTTGAGGGCAGTCTGAAACACAGGTGCTCTGTGAGTGACCAGTTACAGGGACTAAGCTGTTTTTATTTTCCCATGGGTATGGCTAGAAATAAAATGCACTTGTATTTCCACAAATGTCCTACAAGCTTGCTTTATAAAGCAGCAAGTTTTTAGCATAGGCAGCACAAGATACCCACATACTGATCCCTGTCCTCAGGCATTTCTTCCAATTTCATTGTAGGATTAACTTCTTTGCCATAAGATTGGCCTATAGCATTTATTTCTTCAGTGCTACTGTGAGATTTTTCTCAGCAAAAGCAGCAAAACAATGACCTGCTGTGTATTCTCAGGGTATTTTAATGATCCTATCTCCATATCTGTTAAAATTTACAATATAGCTGAGCTCTGACTGGCATATGGTTGTCAGCCGAGAGAAAACTAGGAAGCAGATCAATGTTGACATTGTGGAGGCACCTCTGGAAAGAATTAATCGAGTCTGATCTTTGCATACCCTCTCAGTATGGATTTTCATTAGATGTGGTGTTGTTTCCACACAGAGAGAGTCCAAGGTGCTTTCCTCAAGGTCAGCCCACTGAAGCTGATGAAAGCTATATAGACTGCAGGCTTCTTTGGGCAGAGACCTTGGCTGTCTCGGAGCTCCAGTTGCATGCTCTAAGGGGGCTATGGCATCTGGGCACGACACTGTAGTACCTGAACCAGGTGTGAAAGTTTAAAAGAGTCTTTTAATGCTTGGGAAATGGCTGTGTTGAGGGAAAAGGACTGGGGTTTGAACTTGTAAATAAATTCTTCTTTTAATTAGGGGATAAAGGGAATCATTGGGCCCCTGGTTCAACCTTAATACAAGACCATTAAGTAGACTTGACTTCAGGAGATCATCTGAACTGGGATCTAGGTTGCCTTCATCTCATCAGTTGGCTAATTCAGGCTATCCAGACTGTATCATGACTCGTCACCGTTTATTTTGGCTGGTAGCACAGATATACGTAAACTCACACTGCATCTACAGCTCCATTGCTCCTAAAGGTAAAATCAAGACCTTCATTAGTGTTTGTTATTAGTAGCTGTTAGTTGTAATTGGGCTTAATGATATGTCCACAGTGAAGCATAGAACAGTCGTATTCCTTAGACAGAACTTAAAACACCCTAATAGGAGAATGCACAATGTACCATATTTCACATATGTTGTGTTTCAAGACAACGTCAGAATAAGCAACATGAATTTGGAATCTAAAAGGTATTATTAATTAACAAAACTAATGCTATCTAGTAAACAGATTCTGAATTTGTAATAAATAATTAGTCATCGCAACAATTTCTTAATGGGCTATTAAGTGACATAGGGTGGAATTCTCAGCAGCTGACACGTAAGTATCTAAAACAAAAAATTCTCTTTTCCAAATAAATAATTGTCTAATTAATATTGAAAAGAACAGACTGCTTTCACTATTTCTTGTGTCTTTAAGAACAGAACAGGCTTATAAAATAGAAACCTAGCCAACACATGCTAACTGCTGCCAGAAACCACTTTTTCAAGAACTGTCATTTAGAGTCATTAATTGTCTGCAGGTCCCATTCGCTCTGAATCAGTGACAAACATTGTGAGATTTTGGGTGGTTTTAATTAATGCATGAATATGAGCTGTAATATGCTTCTTGTTTCAGCAATTATTGTCCTAGCACAACCCTTGAATTAAAGGATTGGAGGGAAGGGGCGGGGGGGAAGAAGAAAATGGGATGCTACAGACCTCTGATCAGAACCCACCTATGGAGGAGCATATGGGATGGTGTGATGAACCTACAGTCTGAACCTCTTGCCTGGGAAAGCTCCTGTGACTATGTGGACCTCTTCCCAACAAGGAAATGTTGCAGCTGTACAAGGGCAATGGATACTAAGATGCAAAATGCATTTTTTAAAAACTAATGGGACAAGTATCTTATGCTTCCATTTCAAGTTTAGTCAAGATGCTTGTAGGTTTTTTTTCCTTTTTAATTCAACGCAAACTTCTTTCTTTCCTCCTTTCCTTTCCTTTCCTTTCCTTTCCTTTCCTTTCCTTTCCTTTCCTTTCCTTTCCTTTCCTTTCCTTTCCTTTCCTTTCCTTTCCTTTCCTTTCCTTTCCTTTCTTTTCTTTTCCTTTCCTTT
>BJBW01003469.1:0-68639 GCA_004320125.1 Scolopax mira
GGGGAAGGGCCATCTGTTGGTCTGGTTGCAGTGATTTCGGCTGAAACCACGACATACACACACTCCAGAGTACTCAGTTAAATCTGATAACAGCAGAGAAAGCATTCACCTTCCCATTTCCCACATATTGCAGCAGCTACGCTGATAAACCCTACGTTGGAAAAAAACCCAACCCAACACCCAAACCCAAGAATATGGAAGTTGTGGGTTGGGTGTTTTTGATTCCAAGAAAGAAAAGTGAGTGCTTCCTGATGAAGCTTTACTCTAATAATGATAACACGCTCTAAATTAGATCTAAATATGTGTGGTTCCCGTTTCTCAACTACCAGGCAAAATGAGCACGTGGTCTTTTCAACTAGAAATCCAGACCTGCCAGCTGTACTTGTGGGCTTCCAGCCATTGTCAAAGTGGAATTTCCAGCTTAATCCCAGTTGGGCTCCAGCTCTCCAGTACTACTTTCATGCTACCTCAGGAGGCCCAACTTACAGCTCTAACACACGGCAAAGGTAAAAATTTCCCTCTGAGCCTCAGCAGCAATTTAGTGTGTGTTTTTAAGCTTGCAGCAAAAGTGAGATAGCTAATATTTGTTCAACCCTACTTTTGATTGCAGACTAACCTTACCATAAATGCATTGGTCTATCTTGTGAAGTCAGAACACACACTGAGTTACATTTTCTGGTTCATAGCATTTGTGTGTGTACCAGATAGACAGGGGATCTCTGGTCCTTGAAGGACAACAGAAAGGGCAGGAGAGTGGTTTTAAATTGGGTAACCATTGAGATAGTTAAGAAACTTACAGGACACAGCTAGAACATATTTTTGTCATGTGAAAAGAGGAATGAAAGATACAGCAGTCTATTCCCACCAGAAACTCACTGTTGGCATATGCCAAAGTCCCAGATACTCAATGGGCCACATGTGGCTTTGCAATGCAGCACATGATAGTACAGAATCAAGGGGGGTACACAGAGAGGGTTGCTCTGTGGATCCAAGGAGGAAGCTCTCACCTGGTCAGTTTATTCTGGACCAGTAATAAGAACTTTAGCTGTTGCTGGCTTTTGGTTCTGGTGCAGGTGCCAAGAATTCATCAAAAATCATCTCAAGAGCCCATCCAGCCAGAAGAAAACATCACTTTGAACCAGACAGGACCCTGATCTTGTTGGGTTCTCAGTAATATATTTTTCTTTTTCCATTTTCTCCCCCTTTTCCTGGATCTAAGCTTGCACTTAAGAGATGTCTTATTAAAGAAGTTTCCATTGTCAAATCAAGGCACATATTCACCTCCACTCATTGTTCACAATATCACAGATCATCGTGTAGCAGTTCTACTGATGCTGGCACTCATTTTGCAGGTAGCAAAAGAGATGACAAGCAGTTAATTCACCATTCTTGTGTCCCTGCCTGAGCTACAGTATTATCTGGAATGCCATGAAGCAGCTTGTCTCCAGTTTCTCACCCAGAAATGGATACTTCTTCCTGACACAGACTTTAGGTACCTAACTAGTGCCAGTCTCTAACAGGAACAGAGCAAAGCCTCTGTATTATGTCTGTCTTGAGGCACCAGATGCATTAAGAGTACTTAACGTACATCCACTTAAATATGAATAAGACATTTAAATAGATGTTTATTTAGAAGTTAGACTGTCTATCGCTACATAAAAGCTGAAGTGCTGTGCTTGATAAAACCCACATAACTGTGAATATTTATACCATAATAACAAAGTGATTCGTTCCAACTTATTTTGAGCATAGTTTCATAAAGCTTACTTGTATGAACATTCTGAAGATTTCCTCTTGTTAAAAAAATTCCATTTTTAAAGAGGATTTTATAAGGTGATGATGTTTGCAATTCTCTCATCCCTTCTCCATCCTTGGAAAGAGATAAAATCTCAGATTTTAACAACAGTATTCATATGACTTAATGAATGAAGGGAGCTGTAATGGATATGAAGGAACTCTAAGGGGATTTTTTGTAGAAAAGATTATTAAAAAATAGTGTATTTGCTTTTATAACTACCATAAATGCCTGCTCAAAGCACTAGGGTACTTCGTATGATTAAAAATTAAGAGAGCAAGGTACTCTAACTGCAAGGGACAGAGCAGAGTTAGTTCCAGTGTGCTTACTTCTGTAAGCTGACTCGCAGCTGCCATCAAAATACTCTAATGACAGTTCATCATGGAAGAGTTTGAATACAATTAACAATTCTTGTCTAGAGGAAGATAGTTGATCTGCCACCAGCACATTTCTGCCATAGACTATGATTAATACAGAAATAAAAGGTAAAGATTTAACCGGACCTTTCAATTCTTATACCTCTAAGCAGTTTCTATTCAGAACTAGTAAACGTTAGACAAACAAAACAAAAATCCATCTGAAGAGTGCAGTGTTTGTCTTCCCCATTTATGTTTTTATATGCCAAACTGGAAGATTTAAGAGGGTGAAAGAGATACAATCAGGATTAGCAAACCAGTAAAAATCTTACAGTGAACAGGAAAGCCTGGAGATTGGTATAAATATTTGCAGAAACTGAAAACAGCAGATGCGCTATCCAATAATCCAGAGTACGTGTGTATACTTGCTTTTAAAAGAAAACAAGTCTGTCCCAGTCTAAAAAATAATTAGAGAAAGAGAATGATTTCATCATCTGGACACCTCCAAAATCCTTGAAGATTCTGAGTTTGTTACCAAAACAAAACACAATTAAAAAAACCCCACTGAATAGAGAGAGAAAACATCATTCTGGAAAGAAACTTCAAAGCATATTCTTGTCAATGTACACTTGAAGGTCAGTTTTTCTAAACAGGTGATTTAGCCTGCATTGATAACTACTAGTAAACAGCTTTAAAAATAACTATTGAACAAAAAAAGTAGTAGTAAAATCAGGTGAAATTCTACTGGCAGAGTTTCAAATGTTTATACAAACATCAGCTCCTGTTCCCTGAAAGGCTGTGCTCCTGTATAAAGGAGACGTCCAATTCATGTGTCTGCATCATTACTGTTTGCCTGTAATATGATTTTGCATAGCCATGCCAGTTCCTACTGAGTGTGAGAAGACTCAGAGAGTGTGAAATCTTGCAAACTAAATGAGCCATAGGAACAGTTTGCACAAATCTCATATGATCAGCGTGGTAACCTAGTCACCTAGTATGTTATTTCCATTATTAGTAATAGCAATTATTCAGGCAAACAAATGACAGAATAAACCCCTTGGTCTCAATGTTTGAACAGTGCTGAGCCTGAAAAAGGATTATTATGTTTTTCCATGCCCAAAGAGCAACTGTATGCTAATGTACCCCCTTCTTTGCTAAGCTGCAGGGAAAGAGGCTTGTCAGGACAGCTCACACTAACACAAACACGCTCTCCTGAGCAGGCAGGCTACAGAAAATGAACTAGAGTGTAATAGAAATTTGATGGCATTTGGAAGAGAGTAACTTGTCAGTCAGGAGAAGCCTCCAGGTTGGTGCGCAGCGCTGAGAAAAGGGATTTAGTGAGAGCTTTTTGCTTCTCGTCACTGCCCAAGGAGAGTCCAGCCTTACTTTCCTGGAATGGAGAATCCTGGAGCTACTCCCCTGCCTCTCCCTAAAAGGCACCAGCATAACCAGGAGGTTTCAGTTTATGTTTTCTTTGCCCCTGTCCCTAAATACTTTGTGCATTGCCATTTGCAGCTTTGTTGTGTTGCAAACAAAAACAGTAGAATATTCCTCTCTGTCTCTAAATGCTGCCCACAAAGAAAACATCACAGCAGTCATTAAAATGCACAGCAAAACAAAAGAATTTACCTAGATGAATAATAAAAAACCACAGAGAGCAGTTAATGTGTCCTATTTCTGAAGAACTGATGAGAAATGAGAAATTGCATTTTCACAGTTGAGTTGACCTATCCCTTGTCAAGCATGTTGAAGCAGGTTTTAGTTCTACTTCATTTACAGCTATCTTCAAATAGACTATTCTGTACAGTTAATGAGCAAAACTTTCTTTTATTTCTGTTTTTTTGAGGGGTTGGGCTTTTTTGGGGGTGTTTAACATTTTGAGAGGTTTTCTTTGTTGTTTTGGTAGGGTTCTTTTGAGAGTTAGTTGCAGTTTGTTGGGTTAAAAAAAAAAACTAAACATGATGTACTGTCAAAATTTTTCAGGAGGGGGAGAAGAGAAAACCACAACCCAAGTTAACATTGAAACTTTTGTCTACCCAAATATAGACATTCATTTGGCTAAGTAAAGATGGCCTGTTTGCAATTGCAGTCATATATGACGACAAGAGAAGTGGAAGGTGTAGCACAGAGACCCCATGGCAATCCATCACCATCTGCTCAAATTTCATCACAAAAAAATCTGTGCAACCAAACCTTGAGGAGACATTATGAGAAGATCTTCAAACTCTTTAGAACAAAGATATAAAACAGTGATTAAAATTCATTGTGAGTCCAAGTATTCTCATTTTCAACCCACCGCTATGGGGGAGTTTTCAGAAATGCTTGACACAAAACCTTTTAACCTGTTACAGATCAAGTGTGAGAAAATTAGCAGTTTTGCCCCTGAAGTTAAGAACTCAAGTAGTTATATATCAGGTGAGTGTAATAACACTGTTTAGGATGAGATTTATCAAGACAGCTTCAAGATTTACTTCTCTGGGGACTGGCATATAAACAGTAAAGAAAAATTTGCAGAGCTGAAACAACAATTTTTGATTCTTAGCTTCAGCTTGAGACCAACATCTCTTTGGCACTAACTTTGGCCTTCTATATTTAATTATGGATGCACTATTGCACATACACCACAGATTAATGATTGGTGAGGAGTTCTTGTGAATCATGCCATGTACAACAGAGTTCCTCTTTCTTCTACTCTTAATGCCTTCTTCTGATGCCTGCTAATTAAGTTTCCCTGTCAATATCCTAAGAAAGTATGATGCCTAGACTGAAGGTGATCTTAGTGATGACATCAATACCTTTAATGTAATGAATACAAGGCAATGAACAACTCTAAGATGAATGTCAATTTTCTGGAAGTTTCTGCTGTTTTATCAAACTTTTACCTCTTTTTGTATGCATAGGGTTGGTTGGACCACAATTAAGTTTTTTTCTAATTAATGTAGAACTCAGCCAGGAAACATCAGGATTAGGGTTACAGGACTGGTACACAGCACCTGTCCCAGGAAGGACCAAGCAGTGAAACAACACCCACGCACATGCCTTAGGGGAAGTCCCACAGCTCTGCTCAGCCTGGGGAGACATCTCCCTGCTCCCAGCTCTGGCTACATCCCAGCCAGGTGCTGGAGAAAGACCCACGTATGCCTCTGGGAAGGGGCTGGAGCACACAGGCCAGGAGTCTGAGCTGCACCGCAGAGCCCATCACCCCAGAACAGTCTTGAAGCCACAGCCACAGACAGCTATGACATAAGCTCCTTTGCTGGGTCATTCAATTTTATTAGATCTCAAGTATAGCTTCATTACATGTCCTAAATAGAGCTTTAATACTGAGATGTTGTCTTGATCCATCTTTTGTACCAGAAGGTAATCATCAATTGCTTTCACCAGCCTTGTAAATTAACCCCAACATTAAAAAAAGAACATTAGAAAGATCAAAGAAAGATCAGAAAGACCTTTCGGTGGTGGTGAAGGAAAAAACCAAAATAACATGTTCCTGAACATATTTTTTAAAGCCCCAAGTTTTCCTACATTTCAAAAATAGTAATAATACAGTTATATATTTTTCAAGAGAGGTAAAAATTATCCTTTAACTGAAGTTTTTAAAGCAGATTGCAAGACCAAACTTTCTCCCTAAAATAGGTGCTATGCTTCAGTCATAATTCACTGGGATTAGTGAAAAGTTTTATAAATCCAACTGTATTTTAGGTCAAGATGGATCAAAATGGTTGAAAGGGATCCTTTCCTACTTTCATATCTATGGCTTCAAAATCTAGGAGCTTTTCTCTAGTTCACTTGGAATCAAATTATCAGGAAGCAACTATGCTTTCTTGAAATGGAAAAAGGCTATATCATACTCACTTATTTTTAATACCTCTTATCATATACAACAGGGAATACTGAGGATCAAGGGAGAAAGATCACTGCTCACAAAGAAAAATCATGCATTAAGCAGACACACTATATACCCCAGAAAAACCCACTGCTGTTGCTACCTCAGGTTCATAGTGTTTAAAGATTTTTGGCAACTGGTGCCCTGGAAGTCTGCTTATAGCCTTGAGAAATCATATTGAGGTCTCCTTGAGAACAAAGGACCATAACTGGATTACCATACATCTTTATCTTACACTGATGTGCCTTTACAAACCATGACCACTTCATCCTAGGCATTATAGAAATACAAAATAAAGGAGACAGATGCAGATACTCAGAGATGGGACAACTAACACTGGCCTCTGGCGGCCTGTGCAGAAACTGGCCAGCTTCTGGTAATTTCTGAGATGGAACTATGCTTTCCTTTCGGAAGAGCCCACCCATGGTGCCTGGGCCCATGATGTTAATTAATCACCTGCCCCCTAGAACTGAATGGGGAAAGAAACCTGAAGCTACAGCTTATTTTCCTAGGCCAGCCAAGTCACTTTTACTGATCAACTGCTCCAATCCTCTGACCCCCCCAGCCTCTCTCCCATCTCTGCTCCTCTGGTTTGCAGAGGGAACATCCCCTTCCCCTAGCCCTATTGTATCAGGCACTCCTTTGCCCACAGCACTGAGACAGCCCACTTTGAATCAGGCACTTCTACAAAGCCTTAAAGGTTTGGGCTTTTGGATGAAAACTGCCATTTTCCTCCAAGAGCTGAAATGTAAAGGTGGGCAGCCGGAGGGGTACACCAGCATTCCTGAGTGCCCTTGCTCCCAGCAACTGGAACCTGTTTCAGGTACCTGGTTTGGTCTGCTTCCTCGCCAGCTCACAAGAATGCCTGCTCCTCCCCAAGGGCATGGCACAAATTTTACCATCACCTGCAGCCCCTGTGTAACCTCAAAGAATGATAGCCAGCTTTGACACTCAATTTGAGGTGAAGGGAGGTTTTGCACCAGGGACTAAGTTTATAGCAGACTGGCAAAAATTTTGGAACTCATCCGAGTGCTCTGGAGAAAACACTGGGAATGCTCTTGTTCTCTGCCACTCCTGAAGGGAAATTTCTTTGTCCTGTACATTGATTTTAACTTTCCTTTAGGACATTCAGATAAGTAGGCTTGCTCCATTGTTTTCACTGGATGCATCTGGTGGAGTTGCAGACCACTGATACCCCGTTTTATCAGGGGGAACAAGAATTACCCACTAGCTGCCTCATGCTAACCAGAGAGGAAGGATGTTGACAAGGGCCTTCATGCTACCCCATCCACAGCACCAGAGCATTGCAGGCTGTTGCATTTACTGAACCTTTTGTGCACAGCAATGGTCAATATCTTTGCTCAGCTTTGCAATAGCAGTGGAAGAACTCAACTCATAATTTACTATTCATTTCAATGCCCTAGGCATGTGTTCCTTTGAAGTAAGAGTTCATCTTTTGCACAGGTCTGCACCAAGATCAGGCAAGAGCACTATCAGTCAGATAGTGGGGGCTGGCTGTGACAGAGCTTCAGACCATCAAACACAATGATTCTCCTGGTGTATCTCATGTCACCCTGGGCTACTCGTGTTCCCACATGCCCCATATCTCCAGTTCAGGCATTGCTCAGTGCATGGGAACAACATGTCTGCACAGCCACCTGGTAGCTCACAAGAGAGTAGTTGGGAGGGCCAGAGCCCACTGGGGCAAGGCCAGATCCAGCACATGGGCTTCACAAGCCCAGCTTGGTTCAGGGGTATTCATCCTTCTGCTACGCTGACAAAAAACAACAGGCAGTCACCCAACATCCCCATTGTTCATTTCGGAGAAAAACAACCTCAGAATGGCTACAAAAGGAAAAATATGTATGGGTACTCATGGCCTAACATGTGCTTTGTCTGGTCAGTGATACTGCCAAGAAAAATGTGGCATTTGGCCAAAAAGCCTTGGAACACCAACAAAATGCACTGAAAGCTCAATTATGAGGTGGCAAAAATGGTCACGGGTGTTTGTGATGATGTGACTGTGCGCAGTGATGTATGGTATGACCACAGAGAGCTGTTCAGGAATGACCATGTCCATCTGTCAGAAGGTTGGATACACGACTGGATGACAGGCAATATTGGTCAGTGTGACAGATCATGCTTTCAGCACTTCATCAGAATTGCTTTCAAAGAGCTGCCTAACAACTGTCAAATATCACCGTATCGTAGGAGTTATGAAGACATTTTCAAAGGACAATAATGAAGTAACTTTGTGAATTACTAGGAAGAGCTCCACTCAAGCATGAGGGGCCTGGCAGGGAAAAAAGCATGGAAAGGAAAATACAAAAAGCAGATGAAAATAAATCCCTTCCTTCTACCAAGCAGATGTCATCCTGAATTGTGAAGGAGACATCAAGGTAGATGCGAGGGTACCTATATATGGGGCATGTAATAACCACACAATTGTTGGACTATGGATCTTTTTTACACCACTGGAAGTGCACATAGGTGCTACTGGTGGGAACCACTAAATTTTAATGCTTACATTATCACTTAATATAAAAGGATGACTACTGGATTGATGGAAAAAGCTCAGCCTATACAGAGGCCTCATGTCTGTGTGCTATTGAAACAGCCTTTACAAAAAGGCTTTATTTCCAGAGGCTTCTATCTTTTGTGTTTCAAAACCTTCCCCAAATAGCATTTAGAGATAGTCGTCTTCATTCTCTTTTTCTTACAGCCACAAAGAGTGACCCCTGATATTTGCCTGAGCTAGACTCTTGGTATGTTTGTGTCTAGGGAGGTCTTTGCACACCCTGTGCTTCTCTGGTCCTGACTCATAGGCTTGGCCTTGGATCCAATTCATCATTTGGGGTTGGGCTGGGAGGCAGTCACCCATCACTACCACTGCAGCCCTGCAACCAACCTCGCTGCTGGTACTGCGGGTCTCCACCCACTGGTGACACTGCACGAATGCCACCCTCTGCTCCCAGCTTACCTGCCATTGCTACTGCTGGCAGGCAGAGCAACCTCTCTCATGCTTTAACCTGCCCATCATCTTTGATATCACAGCAAAATTAGCTGTGAATTGGTTCAGTGAATGGACAATACACATTGGGTGAGGAAGAGTAGCATGCTGTATTGCCCTGGGCATACCTACGGTCAAAGCTAAAAAATACTATTTGTCTGGACAATCAAATGCAATGGCTTTAGTCGTAAAACCCTGCCCTGCACACCCCATAGAGAACTGGCTGGCACAGTCAATACTTCATCATCCATTAAATACTTTCTACTATTACAGCCAAAGGTGAGCCAGAGCCAGTGATCTAGAGTTTAGCAGATTAAAAGCATTCATGGTTCCTTTAACCATTCTTTCCTGTAATAGTTTAATTTCTCTAGTTTATCATAACCATATAAACCATTTTCATAGCCTTGTTTATTAGTTTCTTCTACTTTCTATACACATGCTTTTATTTCTCAAGTCTTGCTTTCATTCTATTTGTCTGTATCTTTTTCAGACTAAATATTTTTTGTTACATCTTGCAAAGAAAAAAAAAACTATGCATGTATAGAACCAGGATGAAACTGCAACTCCATATATTTTCCATATAAATACACTTTCATAATATGCATAATGGTAAAACAGCCTACTCATATAAAGCTGCTTCACAGTTCAGACACTGTATAAAAGTTAGTTGTAAATGTATCCAAGCATTAAAGCATTTATATGAACTTAAATATGTGAGGCTAGCCAAAATATCAAGTGAAAGAAAACATTTTCTGATAAATATTAGTTTGATAGAAGTCTTACTGCAGTTTCAGTTTGGATTATAGATTGGGATTTTTTTTCCTCCAAGTCTTGTCAAGAACTGCCTGTCCCTTCTGATTGCAGCTTTAATCCTCTTGAAATTCATGTACTACTTCTGAAAGTAATTCAGCACCTGAAACTGTTCTACCACTTCTCCAAGGATAACAGGAGAGTCAGTCAGTGTGTGAAAACATCTTTCACAAAGGAAGTTACTACCTACTTGTAGTAAAAAGATTGCAAAGTAAACATTTGTCTGTACACACACAATACTGTCATATGTATTAATGTATGTATACACAAATACAAGTAAAAATATCTCATGAATGACATAAATGTTGAGTTCACCTAACAGTTTTAGTAGATGGGGTTAAAATTTTCTGCTTTTAGATTCTGTGTAAATCCCATAGTCCTAAACAGTCTGTGGTTTTTGCTGTTGTTTTCAAAAACCTTAGCTTTCAGATATTTTTAATTAAAAATAACTTTTTGTGAGGAAAAGCTGCTATACATTTGCCATCTTCTGTAGAGACCTGCATCAATGAGTTAATCTGCAGGAATACTCAATTATGAAGCCAGGAATACATTTCTTTTCCTGCCCATCATGGTACTTCTAACTAGGCTAAAATATTAAACTAAAATATTAGAAATTTTGGACACATAGAAGCATTACCTCAGGCATTAGATGAGTGCCCTCATGGAGAGAAATTGAGAGTTGTTCAAGTTACAGCATGAAGAATAGTGCTAGCAAATATAAGACTGAAATCCTGATGTGCAGTTTCTTGACTCCTTCCACCCAGACTTTATTCCATTTTAGAAAAAACATTTAAACCAGTGTGACTTTGGAAGGGGAGAGACAGCCAATAAATACAGAGTCAGTTGCAGAACTGGACCTAAATGGACAAAATAAAAATGAGGGAAGAGGGCATAATACGCAGTTCCACCCTACAGAAAGGTAATTAAATGAGAGTAATTTAAGAGACTTGCCCTATTATCAGAATTTGTCTGTGAATGAGCTGTGAATTAAATCAACACCCAATCCTGTAAGTGACAAGCCATGCGCTTATTAAGCCAGCCATAAACAATGATGGATTTTCTGAACAGAAGCATAACTCAGGCATTTCTATGGATTAGGTAATTTCTGATCACCAGAGTAATATGAATATGTTCTCCCTAACGAGAATTTAACAGAAAAGCAAAATAAGTTTTTTCAAGAAGATATTGAATTAGTAGTCAAAGCAGATATGTTGAAAGAATATCTTAGGCATCTAAAGCTGTAAGTCTAAATAACTATTATGGTCTCTTTTATGAGATCAACAGGTCCTATTTTATTGTGGATGTGTTACAAAGGAAGATAAATAATTTGACATAATAAAAGCCAAGGAACCACAATAGAATATCATCACTGAAATAGTCTCTCCACATGAAAATTAGTCTCTCATCTTTTGCTTTGCCTTTCTTTTATTTTGAAAAAGTGTCTGTGGAGTCTCTATCCAGCTGAACAAAGTAATCTTACTACTGTACATTTGAACTGATCAATAAATGATTTATTTTGAGACAGTATGCCCCAGAACTGAAATAAATCTGTTATTATTTAAGGAAGAGAGCATTCTTGGGATTTTCTATCTCATACAAGTCTCGGCAACATTTACTTTTTTCAGTTTTATCCCGTAACTACACAATTAATAGAGAATTCCTTCATATGTTTTTCATATGAACTAGAAAGGGGAAATAAACTTTTCAGAGGCATTTAAAAGAGAATCCAGTTTTAAGCATTAACTTGGCCAATGCATCACATAAATTATCAATTAATCGACACCAAGTTACAAATTACTATTTAATTTTCACTTGATGACCTCCAGGGATGTCTCAATCTTGTTGTGCTTCAGAGCTCATATACTGATATCATGTATCAGTGAACATCATCAGAATGAGCGCATAAACTTAAGATAGAAAAGCTGTTATATAGTAGACAATCTGGAATTGTTATAGACAGTTTGTACCAATTTCAAAAGTTCAACCAGTTAACTAAATACCCGAGGCTATCTTTCAGCCTTCAAATTTGGAGAAAAGATGTATTTCAGCACCAAAGAGTAATTATATCCAGCCTAGTGACTGGTAGTTGAGTTTACAAAAAGGTTAAGAAAGCCCTATAGGTCAGCATAGCCAAATAACATTAAGGTAACTGCACTGAGATAGCTTAGAAGAAAACAATAATTGAGGAACAGAAATGTCAGCACTTAATCATAGTCCTTACAATTTTTACTAGGTTGGAAGAAAACATTTGATGCCAAGCTACCAAATAGTGTTTATAATCCAAAATTAACTGCATTTGGAAGAAATCTAGATGTTATGCTTTCCTAAGGATACTGGCTTTTCCTGCCTTCTGACCACAGCAACTGCAGGACATGTTCATATAACAAACAGCACAAATTACTAAGTGTGAAAAACTTCTGCAGTAAAGAGTTACCTCCCCCAATAATGTCAACTTCATCAAGCTTTATTAACAACCAAAAGCATTCCCTGAAAGACCTTAAGAAAGTCTTGGAGAATTTAAGAAAAACATGGCTTGAGTCCATAAGAAGACTATTTATTGCTTAATAGCAATCCAATTGCCTTAGATATTCTCATATCATTGTCCCTTCCTGTTTCATATGAAAGAAAAAGGTCGTGCGCCCACATTACCATAAGACTTCTGAAAGAAGAGATGACCTATTGAGCAGACGATAAACCCACAATTCCAGCCCCATCCCATCTTACAGAAAACAGTGATTGGAGAAGAAAGACAGTCACAGTAACTTAGATAATATAAGTTGTCTTATCACTGCTCTATCACAGCACAAAAATATCCCCTTTCCCCTCTCATTACTTGCACATTCACAAAGGGGCATTACACCTGCTAGATATCCCTGCTGTCCCACATGGGGCAAAAGGGCAGAGCAACTCAAAACTGTGTTTGCAGCATCAGGAAAATGAAGAAATAGCCTCCGTTTGGCTGAAACAGCAGAAGTTATTTTGAAATGTCTCCAACATGCTATTTGCACTAAGATGGCTACAGAATCAGAACAGGTATTGCTTTCTTCTCACTGAGCTCATGGGATACTTTCAAACTCAAAAAAATGAACAGGAATGGAAAATATTGCAACATAATTCTGAGACTATAAGGAACTCTGTAACATTGCCTCAAAGAGTGAGCTTAACTGATTTACTGCTCTTAGAGCAGGCAGGGGAGAAGGCACCCTCATGCTTGATGAAGAAATTAAGTGAGGAAATTACCATTATAGAAGTGACTTAATTTTCATTGATCTAGTTCCTGACGGACATACCATCAGTGAAGAGTTTTCTAACTGTGGGTTCCTCCTTCCTCAGGTATGCCTTCTCACATTTTTTTTTCAAAAATCAAAGAATGGAGGAAAAAATTAACATTTCTCTCAAATTGCCAATTAGTACTCCTCTTGGGTAAAAGCTGCCTCACACTGTTCTGCCTTTATAAAAACTTTGCTGAATACCAGTGCAAGAATGGCATCATAATACAGAAATGTTGCTCAGTCAAATTCCTTTGGTAAAATACTGCGCTTCTTTCTCTATTGTTTTTTTAGTCCCCTTTAAAGTGTTTTAAGCGTAGCTCAATGAGTTTTACCTGAAGCCTTAACTGCAAAAGTAGACAGTAATTGCAAATATTAAAGCTTCATGATATCTACCACTTACTACCTAAGGAATATTTTATTATCACCATTTTGCTCAAATAACAGCAACAGGTCTTTTCTGGCTGTATATCCAGAGGCACAAAACTGGTATTGGGGCAGAAATCAACAGACAGACATATAATTCAAGTGTCATATCTTGATCAAAAATGGGCTTTGTTGTCAAAATAGATTAGCTGATCTACTTAATCAAAATGGTGTAGGACTGTTGGACTTGGTCCCAAGTAAGCTGGTGTGTTTTAACGGCAATAAACTTTTCAGTGGCAACAGGCACAAGCTGGAACACAGGAGGTTCCATTCAAATATGAGGAAGAACTTTTTTTAAAGTGAGGGTGACAGAGCACTGGAACAGGCTGCCCAGGGAGGTTGTGGAGTCCCCTTCTCTGGAGATTTTCAAGACCTGCCTGGATGCAGGCTTGAGTTATGTTCTCTAGGGAATCCTGCTTTAGTTGGAGAATTGGACTACATGACCTCTAGAGGTCCCTTCCAACTCTGACAATTCCATGAAACCCATTCTGTTTACAGCTTAGCTCTTAAACACAGCAGCCAACATGGCATTCACGACATGCAGAAGGAGAAAGCAAAGTCCAAGTGCACTAAATCTATTTTCCACTTTGCATATTTTAAGCTGTAAAAGGACAAATGAAGACAATAAAAAATATCACCATCATTATTTCCAGCTAAAATCTGGTGTCTGGGTAAATGTGTATATCATATTTTGACATGTGCATAGTGACATCTGAGGAAAGATTCTGCTCTCTTAATCAGAAACATGGCCATAGCAGAAAATCACCATACATAAGCAAGAAAAAAATATTCACTTTGTGGTTCTATATCCATTGCTGCTGACACATGACATCAGCACAAAGATTTTTAAAATTCCCAGCTCTTGAGAAAAAAAAGAAAAAAAACCGAAAAAAAAACAGGCAATGGATTTATTTATTTATTGCATTTCTAGCTACCTTTTTTTTAAAAGAAAAGCTTTAAAATCTAACTTGGGTACACCCTCAATATTAAGATACTAAAGGAAAATTGATTGAATCTATGATGACTTTTTATTTTATATCACCACTTTTGAATGGTCGCAAAGCTGGTTCATGGTTGAAATCTTAGTCTTTCTGAACTTTTCTTTTTTGAGTCCTCCATAAATTTTTAGTGTGAAATTTTGGCTTAATTCTTTTAAGCCTACTCTGCCTTCAAGAACACAAAAGCAGCAATTTGTTTTGACAGTGAAATATCTTAAGTATATCTGTAGAATTTCTTGTTTAAACATACATAGATATATGAAATGAATGTATGGAGCCCATTGGTCCTTATGGATATGAGATGGTGGCAACAATAATTTACCATCACCATGACTATATGAAAACTTAAATAACTTGTATTGTCTGTCAGGAACTGATGACAAAACGTCTTCCTCACCACAACATTAGCCAAGACAGGAACTATTGTATTTTCTCCATTTCCTCTCCACGAGGCTGAGCATTCCTGGTAGGGGAATGGGTTATTTACTCCAGCCATGGCCATCCCCATGCCCTGGAACAAACTACAGCATTGTCTGTCATAACTTCATATTAATTAGCACATTCAGACAGAATTTGGTCGTTACAAATCTATTTCCATTAAGCAACTTTGTAATAATGGTCAAATTAATGGTGCAAAAATTCTCTTGCACATCATTCACTTAACTTCAGATCTCACTCTGCCAAAATAGATATCAGTAACCTTGCTGCCTCAAGCAGCATCACCAAAGCCAACGAGACCACCAATATCATGCAGACTGAAGGGAAGACTTAAGCCTCTCATTGTGATATTGGGGATATTTATGTACATGACTGTTTAAGTAAAATAAATCTTACAATTCAGCTGTTAGTTCATTAATTCAATAAAAAGACCTGCAGTTGTACATGCTAATAGGGAAGTCCATCTCTGAATTAATTCTTCTCTAGTAACCAGCAGGTCCAAGTTGGCCAACCATAGAACAAGAGTGAATCTTGAAACAGACCTCCCCTTCTCATTAACTCCTAATCTTTGCAAATAGGCAACTTGTAGTACATGACAGGAAACAGAGGCATTCTATTCAGTGCACCCTTACACCAGAGAGTATGACACTACTTGGAGATTTAGGAAAAATAAGCTTTGCAAAGCTATATCCTTAAAAAAAAAAATTATGTCACAGACTTCATAGCACATTGTCTCCATATACCAAGCTATTTCTGAGCTAAATGTGACACATCATGAGTCTGATGACAATTGCAGGGGGAAAAAGAACAAAAGTACTGTTTTTTACTAGTCAGATCTAGAGCAAAAACAAGAGTGTGTTTTGGGGGCTGTAGAGGTTGGCTATTCATTTTTACTTTAAGTAGAATAATTAAAGAGCTATCTTACTGCTTTTCCTTGTGTTTACTTCAGATACCAAGACAATGCTTGCAGTGACTCATACAAAATATGTGGGGCTTATTCATTAGTATGGAAGTGAGGGCTATATTTGCAATTCAATCATTGACCTTCTACATGAGCTTCAAAAATAGACCACACTTCTCCATGACCAAGCCTTCTGTATGTGTAAACTTGCTGAAATTTCATGTATTTTATCCTACAGTGTTTTAAAGACTCAAGTTTTCCTTCATGAATACTCCTGAAAGCAACTTGCTCTCTAGGAAAATAATTAATGTAAATTCAACTCTTAAATAAATGTGGAAAGATGTTCACAGAGTTCAGTATTTGAAAATCTTCTCAAGGCTACTCCATGTTGTTGCCTTTCATAATAACAGCAAACAAAGAACACTTGACTGGTCAGAAGGAAATCACGAGTACTAGATTATCACATACGCACACATCGCAAGTTATAGTAATGAAACAAATTTCAGTTCATAAACCTAAAGGCTGTACAACAGCCAACACAAAAAATAATTTAATTAGGTATTAACTGGAATTCCACTCTTGCGGTAGTGGTTTTGTCCAGAAAATATACTTGAAATATACACATATACTTGAAAAACACCTTATTTCAAATGTTTCCTAAGAATCCTTCATGCCAAGGTATATAGAGTTGGCTACAAAGGCCACATATATCTTTACTGTGAAATACACAGGGAAATTCCTGCTTTAACTCATCTTAACATACAGAAAGAGAAAAAAAGTAAAAATAATTGGCATGCCAAATAAAGATTAACTTTAACATTAACTGCACAGCACTGAGAAGAGAATGAGTAATTATACTTAACTCATTGGTGATGGCTCTGGTCTCTAGTTCCCCATTGCTCTCAATCAATAGCAATTCTGTTCAAGTTAGCCAAACTAACTGAGGTGAAATTAGTGTCAGATCAATATCCAGTTTGAGAACTAATGAAACCTAGTAGACAGTTTTTGAAGGGTCTTTTGTTTTCAAGAAAGAAGGTCAGTAGGGGAAAAGGTAGTGGTTTATTGTAGACATTTAAAACTTGGCTCAAGTTCTGCCTGCCTTTCCTTGTAAAATATAATAGAAAAAGTGATGTCTCTTTAAAAGTACCACCATTTTTTCAGTGTTGTTTTGGGTATTCTTGCTGAAATTTTTGCATAGAGAAGAGGGGAGAGGGAAGAAATGGTTGTGCCACTCCACTATTTCGTGTCATTCTAGAATGAAAAAAAAGCATTTGAAGATAATTTGGTCTAGACTGAGGATTTAAATACAGTTATCGAACAAGCTTTTATGCTTTACCATTGGAAAAATACCTTATGTTCCACTCTAGGCACTTTCTCTAGTCTTTGTAATTTTATGTATTTATTTACTGGAACAGTTTAATGCATTTCTGAGTCTAGAAATAAAAAATGGGGTCACTTAACAAGTTTAGTGCCTTCCCTGTGCTGCACTGCTGCTACTGCACCACCACTACTGCAGACAAACTCCCTCACTGGAGATAGCTACCTAACCTCCTGACAGCATTGCTCCACAGACATTGCAGTGTGCCTACAAACAGCCAGGATCCAGCACTTGCCAAGGGCAACTTGGCATAGGCCAGGTCCTTTGTGTAGTTCAGCTTTCAAGTACCTCAGCAGGTCAAGAAGGCCAACTCAGGCCATGGTTCTTCAATGCAGAACTTCGGACTATGACAGTCTTTACTACTCTAACACCTCCTGTCCCATCCCAGTACATTTACTAAATGCTTGTAAGTGCTCTACCACAAGCCAGGTCACACATCTGATCCAGCTTTAAAACCAAAACAAACTGCTGAAATAAGGAAATCCTCTGCAGGTTTTTTCCAAGTCTGTCAAGCTCTCAGCACATCAAATGGATGTACTTATAATGATGCTGGCAGGTGAGGAGGGGGTGAGTCTGAATATCCCTGGGCACAGATACCATGAATTAGAGTAGTTGCTGAGCACAGAGACCTCACAATGATAGCCCTTTGGCCAGAAGTGAACACTTCCCACCTCAGATTTTATTATGAAAGAAGCATTCCTTCCTTGCCTCTCCATGACTTCACTAACAGTCCCTTTTAATGTCACTCTCTCTAGAAATGGTGTTCAGCAACATGGTTCAGCAAATACACATATAGTGGTAGACCCAGGATGACTCCCACTAGTCTTTAGAGGGCTAGTCAGTAGCTTAGAGTTGTATATATACAGAGATAATTTATGACCAGTCTTAGAAAGCTTCGGTAGGAAGTCACTTAACATATCCATCATCCAAAGTACAGCTAAGAAACCAGTCTTGGTCTTATGCCCTGTAGTTTTCCCAAAATCCTGAAACAGGCACAGAAAATCATTGTTCCTTCTTTTACCAGCTGCATGCTTGTGGATATTTCATGCCTACATTGATACAACTAAGAGCAAAAGACTTAAAAGTGGACTTTTTTGACTTTTTTTGTTTTGTTTGGTAGGGTTCGGAGATTAGGTGGGTATTTTTGGTGTGTTTTTTCATTTTGGGGGATTGATTTTTTTTTTAGTTTTTTTAGAGAGGCGGGTTTTTTTTGTTATTGTTTGTTGGTTGGTGGGTTTTTTTGGTTTTTTTTTTAAGTGAGTAGCTCACCATATGAGGCACCTGAATTTTTAAACACTACATGAGCAAACATATACCCCTCAAAATCATGACACCTACTAACAAATTTTCAGGATGACATTTTCAGAGATAACATAACAGAGGTGCTTTTGCATGTTAAAACTGACCCTTAAAAGAACCTAAAATTTTAGACATACTAGAATATTTTTTTTTAATAAAATGAATTTTGGTAAAATACATTCATACTCATCACTGAGATAGCATACACATCTTGCACTTTGCCTACAAGTATTGTAGACTCCACTCTCCACCTTCTCTACACGTAAATAATTTAGTGCACAAATTTCGCATGTATGTTATTTATCAGGCTTATAAGAGAATAACCAGATGATTCTAAAGCCTTCTTCATTTGCAGCTACCCTGGTTGTCTGTCTTTCACTCTTCTGCCACCAGCCCAGGGGACTTTCGGACTACACTCAGCAAACGTTTTTGTACTGCAATCAGTTCAAGCAACCCCAAAAGCATAAACCAAGCTGAATTTTTTCCACAGGTAGAAGGCTGCACAGGGCAGAGGAAACTACCAAGGAAAGGAAAAGGGCAGGAAAATAAAGAGTTAGAGCTTGAACAAAAGGAGGAAAAGGCCACAAAGAGCTTGGGGAGTTACCACACTTAGAACATCTGGAAGACCATAACTAGCCCCTCCATTGCCACCGGTGAAATAACAGCCACAGGTTTCTTCTGCCCTGTCCCAAAATCTCCTCACAGACTTCCACTGCCAAAGGCAACTCCCTGTTATTTCTGCACCTGGACCAAACTCTGAGCAGTTTTCACTGTATCTATGCTACTGGAACAGTCTTTATCTACAAGGTTAGTTACAGATGAAAACATGTTGGGGGCCACTCTCTCAGATATGAGCTTTCCCTGTGATCCAGGGGAAAGTAAGATGTATTTGACCTCAGAGGACAATTATTGATAGGAATGATGCTTAAAATACTAATGTTTATGCTAAGTGTATGCATAATGAGTACACTTGTATAATTATATACTGGTATACACCCAAAAAAAGGCAACATAAAGGGGTTTAGTTTTGTCTTTTAAAACACACTTGAAAATATAAATGAAGCCATAGTCTGCCTGAAATCATCAAGTAACCATACAGAAAACAAACCCTTCCGAAGGTGACGTATGAGGCTTGCAATTGATATTAAACATGTGGTTAGTGTTATTTCATACCATGAAACAAAATACCCATTTATGGTATTCAAGCACAACAAAACAAAAGAAAAAAATTCTCATTCTGGAACTTGCATCTTTCCTCCCTTTCCCTTTTATTTATTTCAGTGCATATCTCTGAGAGAGCACCCTTGCTCATCCCAGCTCACAGCTCTCCCTGCCACAGCCCTGCATGCCTGTCAAATGCCAACACCTGGTCGATAGCAGCCACAGAAGCAGCATCTGAGCAAGTAGACCTGAACAAAGCCACTGAAACAGTTACAAGCAACACATCATCTGTCTCTGAAGATGCTACCAAACAACACGATTACAGGAGTTGGAGTTAAGTCAATTTGGTGGGGGAAATATGTATCTAGCAGTCCACATTTACAAGTCCGTTGTCTGCCAGTATCTCCATCCAGTCACAGCAGAGCACTTCATGATCACACCTTTCTGCAAAAGCTCACTTCTTTCTCTCACCATATTCCTGCTCTTTCATTTTTCAATTTTGAAAGGACACACATCTAAAAGTTGGATTTGCTCTCGGGTGTGGGAGGAAGGGCAAACAAGCCCAAAACTAAAAAAAAACCAACCAACCAAAAAAAAAAACCAACCACATTCAACCACACAGAAAATTTGTATTAAACTGGATGGTGGTGAAGATGTCTGGAAACAGATCAATAATACTTCTATATTAACACGCATAAGGAGTCCTGAGGATATTCACCATACAATCATATGTCCTTTGAAGTGGCTTTACAGAGCATGCAGCACTTTCAGCATGAGAAGTCTGATATGATTCTGCTTGTGTACACATGTGCAGAAGTTCCTAATTTTTCTAGACGTGGTCATATTTTGCTTGCAGTAGGGTGTCTAGAATATCTGGAGATTAACAGAATAAGCTGGTATTTATCCACATGGAGTTTTTATTAAATTATGGTTTGCATCTCTTTCCCTTGCACAGACCAGGATGGACTTTAACTGTCAAAAACTTTTAAAAAGTGGGTAATAAAGCATAATCCCTGGAACCTAATATATCTTAGGCAAACACACAGATGCGTGGAGGTGCACATATAAAGATCTGATGTTGCCAGGGAGTACAGGTTCCATTACTAAGTGACAGACATAAAGAAGACTCAATGGATGGGAGAAACACCACCAGTGCGCATATGGACAGCACAACATCATCAGCCAAAGACTCTCCTCCAAAGCCCTGGGTATGGGAATACTTAGAGAAGACCTGACCTTCACATGTATAGTATACAGGTTGAGAGATATCAGCTGTTTAGCAGCAAGATCCCACTCCAGCCTGTCTGCCACAAAAAAAAACCCCCACATTAAATTCTCATTTTCTGCCCAGTCAAAGTTTCTGATTTAGCAACAGCAAGTGCCCAGTGAAATCTGAATGGCCAATAGCTCTCCCCAGCCTTTCAGGACAGCTGTCTGCTTGACTGAGTCTATTTTTAAAGGGCACAAGAGGTGGGCAGTCAAGTGGGCTAGAAAAGCAACTCACTGAGCCAAACAGAGAGCTGCTAGCCTGAAAACAGTGAGTTGTAATGCTGAGCTGGAGATAGATTTCCTCATAAACCTTGGACAGGTTACTTCAACTCCTTATAATCTTCCTCACTGATAAAAACAACTGGGTCCCAGCCTGAAGTGTAGGTAGCTAGGAACTCTGAAAAGATGAGAAAGGATAGAAATAATAATTTTCCCCACTCAAAGACACAATGTCCAAAAAGCCATTAAAATGTTTATTCCTAATTTCTCCATAGAAAAAAAAAAATGTTTTCTCAAAACCACAATCCTTCACATGGGAATTTGTGTTTACTAGGCTCATACTTCCCAGGCAATGTACTAAGATATATCATTCAAAAGCACAGGAAAACACTGGGGAAAGAAGTTGGAGAACAATACTAGTATGTCTACTCATGTAGTACATGTCTATGGAACTGTGGCTGCATTCTTTTTGGTTATTCACAAGCTGTCATAATATTTTGACCCAACATATCTTAACATACAGGTATGCAAAATTTGGTTTTGAAAAAACAACTCAAATTACAGAGAACTGTTGTAACAACAAAACCACTCTGGAGTTATTCAACTATTCTGCTTTGTATGCCCACATCATTTATGAGAATTCTACAGTTAGTTTCATTGGGATCCAGTATGCTTTTTCAACACGTTTTAGCAAAGTAATGTCGTGCTAAAGACTGAATTTGCGTTTCAAGGAGAACTTCTGATAGATGGTAACCATACTAAGTCTGCAGAGGGCACAGTTTTCATAAAGGACATTGCAGCTGTGTTTTTTTTAAACAGGAAGAGAAACAGAATTTTTTTTTCTCCTGTAATAGTGCTAGGAGGTTTTACTTGTTAATGAGAAACATTATCTTACCGGAGAGCTGAGTCTTCTCATTTTCATTTATATAGGAGATTGATTAACACATAGCTAATTGGCACATGCAAATAGGAATTAGCTGAATTTGTTTTTCTTTACAACTCAACAACTATAATTTAGATACTTATTTAGATTAAAATCTGTTATTATTTTCAAAGGTAATCATCTGTCTGTTGTCAAAAATAAAATAGTCAAATATATTACAAATTGTATCTTACATACGTTTCAGAAAATAGTTAATTAACTTTGCTAGAAAAGTAAGCATAAAATAAGCAAAGCTTCACTTCACAGTATTGCAGTCAGGTCAGCAAATGTGTGTGGCTCAGCTCTTTTTATGACTTAGCAAACAATGCAACCTGATATGGAAATCATTGCAAAAAAGCTTTCTCTTTGCTCTCTTCCTGCACTGTTACCGGAGAAAGGGAGTCTGGAGAAGTGCATATGGATGTAAATAATTAGTTTTAATACTTATTATCTCACATAACCAAGATAGCTAAAGTATGTACATGCTACTGAAAAGATTTAAACTTTTGTTAGCAGCTTCCAAGATCTATCCTAAATCATAGAATTATTTAGGTTGGAAGGGGTCTTTATAATCATTGATCCTGACCATTAACCTTGCACTGCCAAGTCCACCACTAAACCACGTCCCTAAGCGCCATGTCTACATCTCTTTTAAAGACCTCCAGGGATGGAGACTCAACCACTTTCCTGTGCAGCCTGTTCCAATGTTTAATAACCCCTTCAGCGTAAAAGTTTTTCCCAATATCTAATCCAAACCTCCCCTGGCACAACTTGAGGCCATTTCCTCTCATCCTTTGCCTGTTACTTTGGAGAAGAGACCTACACACACACCTTGCTACAACCTCCTTCCAGGTAGTTTTAGAGATGTATAAGGTCTCCCCTCAGCGTCCTTTTCTCTAGGCTAAACAACTCCAGCTCCCTCAGCTCATGTTATGAGGGCATAAACCTGGCCAGCCTCATTGCCCTTCTCTGGATGTGCTCCAGCACCTCAATGTCTTTCTTGGAGGAGGGGCCCAAAACTGAACATGGTATTCAATATTCAACCTTACCAGTGCTGAGTACAGGGGAATGATCACCTCCCAAGTCCTGCTCACCACACTATTCCTGAAACAGGCCAGGAAGCTGTTGGCCTTCTTGTCCACATAGGCACACCACTGTCTCATGTTCAGCCAACAGCTGACCAATACCCCCAGGTCCTTTTCTGCCAGGCAGCTCTCCAGCCACTCCTCCTCAAGTTTATAAGATGCATGGGGCTGGTGTGACCCAGCATTTGGCCTTGTTGAACCTTATACCATTGGGTTCAGCCCATCAATTCAGCCTGTCCAGATCCCTCTGTAGAGCTTTCCTAACCACAAGCAGATCAACATTCCCACCCAACTTGGTGTCATCTGCAAACCTACTGAGGGTGCACTCAATCTCCTCATCCAGATTATTGATAAAAATAATAAAGAGAACTGGGCCCCAGGGCCCAGGGAACACCACCTGTGACCAGACACCAGCTGGATTTAACTCTATTTGCTACCATTCTTTGGGCCCAGCCATCCAGCTAGTTTTTTTTTACCCAGTGATGAATATCTATCCAAGTATTAAACTATTTTAGTGGAGATTTTCATTAGATGATCATGAAACACCAAGAAACAGACCAAAGATAACTCCACCCATGAGATTATAAAACAATATTTAGAATTGAGAACAAGCAAAGTAAATCTACAATGACCAGAGGGGCAACAGATGTAAGTGTAAAATACAGACTAGATTACATTATTTGAATGTTTCTGTGATAAGTAGTTATTATTTTTCCAGTTTTTCACAGGACAGTTTCTACAGCAAGTTCAGCATGCCACCTCCCCAATACCTAATAAATTGTTTGAGTAATTGAGTTTATCCATCAGACAGCGAGTGGTGACCATACTGAAAAAAAATGGGACTCAGTTTATTTATTTCACATTTAATCCTATTAAGGATCAAATCCTATTAAGTGGCAGTAGAATATCCTCTAATGTTAATCTCCCCAGATTATCTTTTTGACTAGCAGGATTCAGCTCCAGGACCCCTCCAAAGGCACACTGGCCCTCATAAACATGGCTACTAAAATTGTATTCTCCACTTACCAGTGTAAATACACTCTGCACATCATCTAACACACCCTTCACCATATAAAGCAGAAACACCTCACTCTTTCTGAAGACAGGGTAAACTCCCCAACCTCTCTGCTTTGAGATAGAAACTTCTCAGAAAAGTAAGAGGGAGAGAGCACTATCTGGATGCTCTCTGTGCATTTGTCCTCCTTCTCTGCTTTGTATCTTATGCTTATGTGGATATCTTAATTATTTTTCTCTTTAATACACAGTCATTTAATGCAAGGGAAGGCATTGGCTTACTGTGTCCTATTTCATTTGACACAGGCCATGCAGAGTTGATCAGTGTCTTTCCTTACTTCTCTCTTAAGACCCAGAGGTTATGTCATCAGGTTGGCTTCCTGTCTAGTTGGACTCCAACTACCAGGAATGTATGCAAGCAGATGTCTAAACCTCGGTCTGAGATGTACTGAGGAGAAAGTACTCTGGCCACAGACACCTCTTTCTCTGTAGGATACACTAACCCATGCACTTTCTCTTGCATACACTTTGCTTTTAATGCTCAAGCTATTAGTATGCCATTAGAATATTAAGGTACCTTTGTAACATCCTGCTAAAATCAGGCTTAAACAAGACAGTGGGAAAGATAACCAACTTGAAGTTACTATTATATCTGAGCACACCATTCACATCTTAAAATCTAACCAACAAAACATCAAAAGAACAAAACAAGAACACCTAATTGTACTTCCCTAAACAGTTTTTGTATTCTCTCCAGAATTGTATTTCTCTCCCAGAGTTTAACATGATCGTTCCCTACAATGCTCTTCCAGTAATTTACAGGAACTATAAGCATATCACAAGATGAAAGTCTTATCTCCAAACAATAAAAAATTGAAACTGGGGTACATGCTCTAAAGCAGGGACTATTGCTAGCAGCCACAGAAGCTGCAAGAGATGCTAGGTCATTCCCAGGCAAAGCACAGCAGAGAAACTGTTAATTTCCAATGTTTTAAAGTCCTTCTTCACCAAGCTCAGAGTAAACCACACTTAAAACCCTCACAACACCCCTACGCCAAAAAAATGCTGCCCAGGAGCAGTGTGCTGCTCCCAGGTCTATCTTTATATGCTGTTAGTTGGTTCGTTTTGGAAGTTTTGGTAAGATTACCTCTTACCAACCTCTGAAAAGCAACACTGGCAGATAGAGCAGACGCAAATTTGCAAGTTGCAAGAACCAGTTATCTTGTCTTGTGTACTTTGACACGGTCAGAGAGAATCTGACTACACAGCTATATACATGGTGTCCTACTGTATAAAATGGAGTTCATCACATGCTGAGAAGCAAAAACATTCAGATGAGTGATATAAAGTTAGGGAAGTTCCCACTCAACCTCCACACACAATCAAAAACTGCTTAAGTTAAACTTAAAATTTCTAAGTTACAAGTATAGAGAACAGATCACAATCAAGTGAACTCCACACCCAATAACCTGAAGAGGTTGCCAGGAATGCAGAAAATGGTATGCATATTCTTCATTAAAGTCTAAAATAATTTAAAAGCTTTAACTAAAATGTCAGAGTGTGTCAAAAAATATTAACGTATATAATACTGTGGCATTTTGCTTGCCAGAGAGTTAGTATGCCAAGTTTCTATAATATTACTTCATGGTTTTCTAAATGTTCTTACACAATTACAATAACTCAGCATGATTGAGACAGCAGTAAATTTTTTCCTATTTAATTTTCACTTTCCATTTTATTCTACAACTGCTATGAACACAGATACATTTTGTTACAATACCAAAACTATAATGACTTATTTTAAGAATGCTTGTTTTCATATATCTAGACTAAGCTAGTCTTTAAGGAATTCAACACTTGAGCACCCATTTAATCAAATATATCTCATAATTCTATACCACTAGTTTCATTATACATAATCTTATATAACCCTTTGTATCCCTATATACCTTGAAAACTAAACATTGAATCAACAACATTTTTGAGGATTCAACCCTACAAGGACCTCAGTTTCACAATCACGTGTTAGCACATCCAAGTTTTTAGAGGAGCCAACCCCAAGACCATATAATGTTTCTGATGATTACTAAGAATATTATAATAAATTAGTGTCCTTTCCTCCAGCACAAATACGAGACTAAGCCATATGGACCTTGGCAAATAGTAGACAAAATTATATTAAGATTTAGGAACAATGTTCCATTATACAAAGTATTTGTTTGTGAACTAATTTTGATCTAAGCTAATAGAATATAACAAGGATATCTGCTTGTTTTCTGAAAGCCATATAGATGTGCCTGTGTCTGTAACCTATATCAGACATGACATACAGAATTATCCTATCCATTTACAAATACTCACTTAATTTTTAATTGTACTTCATATGTGCCCTGCAATGCCTGATTCATAATCTTTCCCTGTCTTGAAGAAAAGATGACTGTGAACTGGCAGGGTAGCAATGAAGACTAAAAGAAAGCTCTATCCAGGAAGGCAGAACTGGATAACCATAAATATCTGTAGTACAGACATCAAACCCCCGGTGGTTAACAGGATGATAGCTTGATAAGTCACGCTCTTTAAACCTGGTCATAATTTATGTCTGTATTTTCTGGGAACCTGAATCCTGTGGCTGTGTTTTAGCTCTCATTAACTGCTATAAATTAAATGAATAAATGGATAGTTAAATAACTTGCTAGAAAACCTTTGGGGCTACTAACCAGATATCAGGGTTTGCAACCTTTCCTTAGCCACTGGGAATACAATATTAAATAATGTTTTTATTATCTCTTGGTTGTTAGATATTTATTCAGCTTTAAAACAATGATATTCTAAAGGCTGACATCAAGCCAAAAAACCAGTCAGAAACAGCTGCATTCAATCCACATTTTCAAAATATACAGACCTAAATTCCATTGATTTTTCAAATATTTTTAATCTTCTTTCCAAAGCATATCAGATAATTAGATATTGCATATTTGTTTTTTAGTAGGGAATATAGTACATGTGAATTGATAGCCTGATACAGAAATAAATATATCATTAGCTGAATTTTGCTTTTAAGCTACCAACAAAAAAGATAAGATTGGAGATTTAGAAAAAGGACATCCCTGATAGCAACATTTCAGTTACTGGTAGAAACAAGGACAAGAAATCAAGGTTGTCAATTTCACAAACGGCTGCAGGTAGGTCTGTGAAACCTGTTCCAAGCCTATGGATGCTTTCTGCCTCCATCACTGTAAACTTGAGGGACATGAGCCTTCCACCCAGGAAGTCAATGGTTTGCTGGCTGAGCATGCAACCCATGGCACATCACTATGTTCATGGGACTCAAGTCTTGCCTGCAGACACCAGAGAGGGCTGGTGGTTTTACCAGACAGGGGTCCTGGACACATTTAGAATGCCTTTGACACGATATCTGACCTAACTTGTTTGGCTCTCATCTTTGGATGTAGCTGTCTCATTCTACAAAAATCTCCAATGGCTTCAATGAGATCACTCTCAAAAAAAAAATAGCACAGTTCACAAATGAGAGGTTGCAGCAAGTTCAAGAATTTTCTGGGGAAGGATTCAAACTTGTCTACTCAAACAACTATATAAATATCCAGTAACCAGAAATGGCATGAAAGGTTGGAAAAACCTAATGAAAACAGAAATCTCATTTCATGCTGGTTTTCCCCAAGTAAAAAAAATATATTTGGATTTGTACAGTTCTATGACTTTTCAATTCAACGAAGAAGAATTTTCTTGTAGCAATATGCTACAAATATCATTATTGCCTACTCTACCTTTTTTTGATGCATGCACTAGTCATAGCAGTCTAACTCATTGGCTGTGTGTGTAATCATAAATATGACTTGTGATATCATGACTCACCCTACACCAGTTAATCCTAGTAATTCAAGTCTCATCCCATAAACATTCAAACATTGTCACCTGCAAAGAGAGATAATCCTCACCTTACACAATCATCACATCTTTACCAATATGATCTCTAGCTTTAAACAGTACAATATTGGATAAAAAGTAAAAAGCTATCATCCTGAATAAAAATATCACTAGGTACAAACAACTTCTGAAGAAACCACTCACCTAAAATATCAAATTTTTAATATACACACATCATGCACTGTGAGTCAGTGACTGAACAGGTAAGTAGACTACTCTGTATTGGAAGAATTTCTTAATATCCTGAGCATGCTTTACAACCATATTTTTCAAATTTGTTCTGGCTGAAGATATCTGTGCCAAATTTCAATGCAGAAGAATTTTCCAAAGCTCAGAGATCATCTCATAAAATAGGGAGAAACAGTGGAAACAAAAAGGTACTTCTGTACTTTTAATGTACAAGAAAATCCAAAATTTGTACTACCAGCATTGCTGTAAGGAAAGTCCAGGAGGGAGACTATCTGTACACAAAAGTGAGGTGTCTGTGCTTAGAAGTCCTAGAGATGCAAACACAGAATTAAACTTTGTTTCTTTGTTCTGGTTTTAAACCAGAACCACAGGTCAAGTCTGCCACTATTGGCATACCTGTATCAAAAAACCAGGGCAACTGAGTCCATGGAAGTTGCACAAACTACGGGAGAATTTGCCCTGTAACCTACAAAAAAAGAGCCCAGATATAATTTTTCTTTGTCTCTTAAAAGTCTCTTTAGTATAAGTGCCTTATGGCCTTCTGTCACAAAGAAATAAGGAGAATCCATGTAATTTGCTAGAAGATGACCACAAGAGAGAGGAGATGCGAACATAAAATAAACTTTTCTAAGGAAGAAAAATAGACAAATTTTACATTAGTGATTTTGACAAGAAATCACAGCTATATCCACTTCCAGAGAGATAAGTAAGAAGGGGTACAAAGAGTTATTTTGTGACAATGTAACAAATAAGCAAATCTACTCTCTGCAGTTTTTGAATATGAAGGTAGTTCCAAGGATGTCTTTGGGTCTTGGCACTATCAACCACCTGCATGCTTTGTGAGTGGCTCTGGATTCATGGCACTGAGGGAGGAGACTGAACTTAGAGAGCTCTTGCCATGATGCCTTGTCATGTTTCTACACAGCTCACCAACAGATGTGCTGCTGGTGTTTCTGCTCTTACTCTGAATGCCAGTGACACCTTTTTTTTCCGTTCCAGCCTGCTCCCCTCATTGTTATCATCAAACACACAGAATGTTTCTTGCCCAGTGAAGGTACATATCTATGCATGAAGTGATGTCTACTACGCAGCAACAAGCATATTACCTTCAGAAACCACCTAACATTGATTCTCAGGTTCTGCACTTCAGCATCCCTACTGCTGTCAAACCCGAATGTTAATGAAGCATCAGGTAGACCTATCTGAAATCCTTGGCTCAACTGAAAATATGATAATTTTTTTTTTTCCTTTTAATTTCTTTTGGTTGTGTTCTTACACTGAAAAGCTTGAAAAGCATAATTTGGCACAGGGCTAGAAACTTCCTCAATTGAAAAACAGGAAAGCAAGAGTTTCTTATAGGTCCTGGACTCCAAAGCCAATGTTGCTGAACCATGCTTATATACTTCTGTATGGTTATATCTGGTCAGGATTTATTTAATTTTAAAATTTAATTTTGCTTCATTTTTTGAGCATTCTAACTAAAACATTCCCCCAGAAAGAGTGAAAACCACTCTACAGCATAACAGAATATGTATGTGAGACTAAAGACAGCTGCAGAGCAGTGGAAACTTTGCTTCTGAGAGTTGCTAAAAAGCCAGCTAAAGGAACCTTTTGCAGTTCACAAGAGATGTATTTTGTTTAACCTGCAACTTATAAGCTATGATACATTTTCCTGTGACAGTAGATTTCCATACAAGACAGATGTGAGTACGTAAATAGTTAATAGATCATGTCCTTTCTATAAAGGAAACTCATCTGACAATAATAAACAAAAACATGCAAATGCAGCACTAAGACAATGCCTGAAGATAGTCCAATTTACATTAAAGGCAGATGTTCTAACCCTAAACACATTGCCTTCCTAAGGATAATTTTGTTTTATTTTATTAATCATACCTGTACATTTTACATAATGTAAAAAAAAATAAACCACAACACAACACAAAACCAACCAAACGAAAAAAACCCACGCAAGAATACAACTTTGGTAATATCTTTTATTTCTTGTGCATGGAACAGAAGGTAAGCATTAGGGACTTGACAAGACTTTAGCTAAAACTGTATGCTTCAAAGTTGTCAATTTGAATGTAGAAATGACAATGCTACCACAAAGATGAATTTTACGTGCCTATTTTAGTGTGGAATTTTATTCTACTTTTTGTATTACCACCTTCTTTCACCCAAATGAAGACTTGGATATACAGAAACCCTCAAACTCTTGTCCCTGAAAAGAAAGGAAACATTTCGTTCCAGACATATTTGGGGCATTGGAGGACACTGGCTTTGCAAGACATTTATATTTTAGCAAAATAACACTTTTGGATAGGTTTCTTTGGTCCAGTCAGTTCTACTAAACATTGTCATTTCCTATCATCCCTGCCACTGCACTGCACAGAGGGGAGGCGAGTGTGTTCCCATGAAATGTGACTCGTGGGAAGCGCTGAAACCTAGAGCCTGGCATATGTCAAATGTTACCCCTTTCTTCCCCCTGGCAGGCATCCTCCCTCAAGAAAGCTGAAGAGCTGAGGCTGGAGCATGAGCTGAGTGAGCAGCTGCTCTCGGTGGCATGTTTCCCAGGCAGGAACTTCTGCTCTGCCCCTCCGACGATTTCCCTCGCTCACAGCAATGCACCCAATCTGGCTCCTGGGCAACCTGCTGCTAGACCCCTCTCATCTCTCTCTCTTTCTGGGAAGCTGGATTTCCTACAGAACTTCCCCTCTCAATTTTTTTTTTTTTTTTTTTAAGTCTTTTCCTGACTGTGACTTCTCTCGTATTTTATTTTTATTCCCCTCCTTCCCACTTGCAGCACTCTGCCAGCAGTAGCTGCAAGCGAAATGTGCCTTCTCACAGCAACACTAGCTTCTATTCACAATCACTACCCTTCCCATTAAAAAAAAAAAAAATTTTGGATAACTGTTTTCAGGCTACATGGCAGAAGATGTGTCACACTTCTCTGTGCACATTAACTACTTTTTGGGCACTAGCAAAATCAAAGGTCAGAGGCTTGTCAATGTCTGAACATTTGTTTTCAGAGGAAGAAAGAAGAGATATTTTATTTTTATATATATTCTTGAATGTATAGCATAGTCCACATCCCTGAAAGACAGCCCCAAGGAAACTGATGGTCCCAAAGAGAGAGTCAATCAATCCTATAGACACTAGTTCCTATTTTGCCCCCATGCTTTAGAATTTTACTTCCTGAATGTGTTACCAGATCAAGTTCCCTCCAAAGTTGTTTTTTTCCTGAAGAAAGATGAAGAATGCTATAAAAAGTTTCAAATTTCACTCCTTAAAACTGGCTAGCAAAAATGAATGTTCTCAGTACTTTGTGTGATTAAGTCTCAAACATCTTTTTAGATAAAAAGAGTTTATCATTTCACACTTTAATAACAGCTGAGAGAGTGAGCCTAAAGCTAAAAAAGTCATCATCGTAATGACAAGAAAATGATCCAGAACCATCTTAGACAAATACCTTAATAAGTAAAACTTTTCCCCTCTCACTTTAGAAATGGAGATACTAAATTAGTCAGATTCTCATTAAAGATTTACTTGGGAGGAAGAAGGGGAAGATAACAGCTGAGGCAAATAGTTGCAGAAATTTTTTAAAGAAACTTACAGGCAGCAGATTAGAGTCTAAAAACCATTGTTCTTCTACCATTTATAACACAGAAGTGCTAGTTCTGGAATCTAGCATGGATTTCACATTTGACAGCAAAGACCACACACAATTTCACAGGCACTGGCAGGAGTTCACATGAGCCCACACATTTCTGATAGGAGACAAGAATTCAATATCTTGACCTAAACTAGGAGCAAGCCTTAAACCTTCTATAAATATGCTGAACAAATTTAGACATGCTAAGTACTCTTTTAAAAGTTCTGAAGATGGGAGGATCTGTTAAATTAAAATAAAATAGCAGGGTGGGGAGGTGTGTGTGAAATCTTGTGCTTTTCAAGTGATGGTTGGGTGAAGTGCAAGATCATCAGAAAATTGTGATAACAATACAGAGTCTGCTTGGCCATGAGCCTGTCAGCAAAGAGGAAGCAAGATTATTTCACCTATTGCATTGTTCTTGGTAAACTTGTTTCCCAGAGCAAAATTTTAATAGGTCTGCTGCTAATTCAGCTGCAGAATCCCTCCTCCAAAAATATCACTTCAACACACTTTCAACTTTGTTTAATAAACCAGCCTCATAGACTGCATAGAAGGTATTCTTACTATCAGTCATGTTAAAATCTTAAATCTTTTTTCATCTTTTTTTTTTTTATAAATCCCTGCTGAAGCACTATGGCATATTTTGCATAGGCCAAGGAAGAATTCATATGAAACATACACAGTTACATAAATTGTGGTCAAAGACTTCCTGACATTGAGATCTACGAGGCTGTAGAATATTCTCCCAAAGGAAGTGGAAGAAACTCTGACATGTGAGATACTTAAAATGTGTACTAGCAGAAGAATGGCAGATGTTATCTCTGTAGTACTAGTAGACTATCATTTATAGTAGCTACTCCCAGAATTTGAAGTTTGTCATGGTTACCCCCAATAGAACAGCCAATTAAACACTGTAAAATCCAACAAAAAAACATCTAAATCTATTTGCATTGTTTCCTCAACGTTTAATAGGTTTTTGCAGCACAGGAACCAGATGTACTTTTATTGAACTGGGACCTTAAATATGGTGTAATCCATATGGCCAAAATAACTAGGTAATAATAGTGAATTTACTAGGGGACCATAATAATTATAGGATATTTCTCTTTATGACACAAAAGCAAAAGTTAACCATGTAATTTACAAACTATTAATTTCATGTATGAAACTTACATAGTAAGTGTCAGTGGGACCACACTGACTGAAAAATAAAACTACATTTCAGGAAGGAAAGACATTGAGCATTACCACAGATGAGTTCCCCTTATCTCCCAAATGAATAGCAAGGAACAGACCCCCCCTCCAAGCACAGATCCCCTTCCCATCCAGAGGAAGGGAAAGAAATCCTCTCACCTCCCAACATCATCTCTCCCCAAGGCTGGACCTTCAGAAACCACTGTGTTATGTTGGAAAACTGCAGCCCAAATGCTTCCAGGTTTCAGATGAAGAACTTGAAACTTCTGACCACATTCAGTAAAGCCACACATGGAGCTGCAGTCCTGGGCTGTTAATAGAGTCCTGAAAATTTACCCTCATGCTCACACCATTGGTGCAAACTAGAGCCTCTCAGGCAGTTGGTGCTTGGACTTTCATTCCTTCACATATTTAATAAAAACTATTCCCAGATGCATTCACTTTGCTCTTTCCCCACACTCTTTTCTTTACAGTTGCCCCAAATAGATGTTTACCAGAAAAAGGAAAAAAAAGTCTCTGTCCTGACTGACAGCTGCTGCTCGCTAGGTTGTTATTCCTCACTGTGCAGAGAACTTTTTGGGTAAGTAACACCTACGATTTTCTTGTTTTCTCCAGTTATCATGACTTTTCAATCAAAGTGTTCTAGCACAAAGTTTCTCATCCAAAAGTGACATTTAAGTCTAATTGAACCATTCTTTTCTTTTGATATAGATCAGGCCATAATACAAGAGCAGTTTTTAGTTCCAGACTACAGTTAGCAAGTACTGGGACATACAGAGTTTCAACATTTCAAAATTTAACCTTTCTTCATGGGATATCTATATACTGATCATGGGTTTGTCACACACTTCCCCATATCTGATGCAATTCACAAAGGTTTTCAGTTTGCTATTCACATTGTCACTAAATGTTTTTAGGGTTAGGGTTATGTTGTTTTGGGGGTTCTTGATTTTTCCTTTTCATGGAATTGAGCAGCAGGATACATGCATTTATAATATCAGATCAATCCCTTCAAGTTACACTCAGCAAAACAACTTTCTATGAATTCATACTGAAATAATAAAAATAGCGAGTTAAGTGTCTCAATTGCATTTGAAACAAGATCCTACAGTATCTCAGGCTGTTTTCTTCAAGAGTTTCTGATCTCTCATCCCATTCTCTTGGTTTGAATCAGGTTTTCCTCTCTACAGAGATGCTTCTTTAAAGGACTCTTACATTTTGGCAGAAGAATGCTTGCAAATCACCTTTTTTCCCCCAACTTGTAGTTGTATGAACACGTATCTATTATCTCTGGGTGCACTTCAGGTAGAAGTGCAAGAGAGGCATTTGGAAGAGGGGAAGAAGACACAGCTCCTTAACCACCTCACTCACCTCTCAGCTGATCTGAACAGGTAGCTAAATTAGCTAAACAGCTACAGTAAGACAAGGATAGTAAGACATTGCCGTAACACTGTCTTGTTTATTTTAACTTCTTGTGAGGTCTTTTATCTAGGCAGAAAATATGACTCAATTTAATTTTTCTGATGCTTCCAGACTCGCTGTTAGCATGAAATGTTTTCCTCTGCAGAGAGCAGCATTCACTGGAAAAAAAGATTTTAAGTTGTAGAGGGGAAAAGGAGGGAATAAACGTTTCTTATTACTTCACTAGTTTCATTTAAGCAAATGACTGATTGAAGGATTTGGAGAGTCCTTTGCAGTATCTAAAAAATTCTTAGATGATTTGCTTCTAAACAAGTCTCTTCCGGTAAATAAGCATCATTCCTTTCTAAAAACCTAAATTTAAAGCATATATTTCTCATAAAACAGGATAAACTATGTTTACTCCCCTACTTAACCACAGAGCAGAGAAGATGGGCATAGTAACCACTATGCAATTTTCTGCAAATGTTGTGAGGCAGAGACTGTCCAGCCCATTAGGTAAAGGTGAATGTCCACACAGACCCAGTGTTGCAGAGACTCTCACCGCATACCATCATAATTTTTAAGATACAGCTACACATGCACCACGTGAAAGCTGTATTGGTTGCCAACCAGACCATCAGCAACAACTTCACCACCTCAACAACTTTTCTGGCTTCAGCATAAGAAATTGCTTGCAGGTGAAAGGCTCTGTACTCCATCACCCATCATACACCACCTGCTCCTACCAACATCTATATATTAATTGTGTAGCATTTGCAAACAAGAGCTTGCTTCTTTGTCACCATTCAAAATCAATTCTGTGAAGAGCAGCTAGAGCTTATAAAGAACAGCTAATAATTAATTACACTCGAATGGTCTTCCAGCTAGCTCCCATACATCATAGGCTGTTGGATGCTTTTAATCAAAGTGCTTCATTATCATAGAGCAATGTATCACTTTTTTTTTTTAAATAAAGGATGACGTTTTTATAGCAGTAAACTTAAACTTTACAGCTACATATCTTACTAGTTATGAAATGCCATGAACAGCTACACATATGGTAACAAACAATTCTTTTCTTTAGTATGTGTCATCCACACACTTTGGCGGGGGGGGCGGGGGGGGGGGGGGGGGAGGAAATAACAGATATCATATCAATTCAACAGGACAGCTAGGTATAGAAACAACTTTAAGATAGCTTTTCTCCATCCACCCACCCCAAGCCAGATTAGTTACTTACTGTCAGAACAGTGTGGCACTACTGAATTCCCTGATGCAATGCTACAACCCATAGGGTGTTCTGTGTTAAGCAGCCTTGTTCGACACTGGAAAAATAAAAACAACCCACAACACATTTTTGCAGTTGAATTGATGTGTACGCTTGCAATGGTTATTTGTTCAGCATTTATGAATATCCACAACACAGATTGTTATTCTGATCAGCAAAGACTGAGAAATCCTAGACAAACAGTCACAGTTTTCCCATTTCTCCCAATTACTTTCCCAAGGGGGAAGGGCAGGAGGGAAAATACAAGACACCACAACTTGGAAAATCAGGTTATCAGACAAGCACCAGACATGAGGTAAGAATCACATCTGCTCACCTACGCCATTTAGTTCTGCATTTTCTTCCCTTAAAGAACTCAGATTCCTTCCCACACATGTTCAATATATAGTACTGACTACCCTCCAAAATATGTACAAAATGTTGTCCTTAATAAGGTAAGTCCCTTCTAAAGTATTTCTCATAGTGGGCCTCCACCTTTCCCTGCCTTCTCAAGGTTCACCCTTCTCTACAAATGTCTGTTCACAAAGAGTTGGCCTACAATTAAAAAAAAATAAATAATCTAATTTCCATAAGACACTAAGAGGGTTTTTTTATATTTATTTCTGCCCTGCTGTTAATCTGTGCATAGCTGGTATGTTTCTGTGGGGAATTATATATATTACAGAACATTCCTGTGTTTTGAGACACAGTAATAGTCTGCTAACACACTAATGGATAATTATTCACATAAAACCTTATACACTTAGCCTCTCTGGTCAAAAGGCTAGGGTAAATGGCACACAAAAATCATATTCCAAAAGCATGTAGCCAGTTTTATATTCATGACCCGCTTCCAAATCTGATGAGAAAACTTCTCGCAGAAGTATGTCGACACAGCTTTAGAGCTCCCAAAGAGTGCTGAAAGTAAAACAGGTTTCAGGCTAGACAAACATGATTTATTAAATAAAGCAAGGGATAAAGAAATCATACAAATTGTGCCGTAAAACCTCTCTCATTTCTTTCTCAGGGACACAGAAGGCAAATACCTCCACGCAACATCAGCTAAAACCTATGCTGTGAAGGCCAGCTTTTACTGAGTTTATACACAGCTTCAACCTTTTTCTGGAGCACGTAGTCTTTGTAGCACACTTGGTAACCATTGCTGCAACACAGAATGGTGAAGGCTCCCACAGAGCAAGGAGGCAGGCAGCAGTACAGAGCTGCTGCAGCTATTTTCTGGATGTGAGCTGTCATAAAGGCTCCAAAGAAAACATTACAGTATGTCTTGTAAAGCTTTCTATAGAGCCATAAAAATATAAACCTTTGGCCCAATTCACTGCAATGGTTTTAGGGCTCAGCAAACATATTGCCTGGAAACAGGCCTGTCTGTCTCTAACTGTGATTTGAAGTCCACTACTACTTTTCTTCATCATAACTCTTAAGATCTCATCTTTTTTAAGAAAGAGAGAAAGCACACCATACAGATATCAGACAGATAATAACATGGTTAGTAAATGGTTGAAAAGGAGCACAAAACTGCTCAGGTTTTTCTGCTTGCTCTTTAACTCCCTATGAGGCGTAAGTACAACAAGGAAATTTTTCAATTCACTACTTGCAAAAGCAGAAACATCAAGAACTGAATCTTCATGTTAAATCCCTAAAAATCACATCCAACTTACTTTTCCAAAGAGCATCCTAGACATATGGAGAAAGCATACCGCATTTCAAATTTCTGGTGATATTAATATCATCTCTTTATCAAATTCCATAATTGCATATATGTTAGACCTAGTTAGATGCCAGGAAAAACCCCCCTTCCAAGTAGTTGCCTAGAAAATGACCGATTTTCTTTACAATGTTTCACAAACAATTCTCAGCTCCAGAGTATTTTAAACAGTCTAAGCTAAGATCTCTCTCCACTCTCATGTAATCCACTTCTGGGACTGAGCAGGCAGGTGACAAATTTCTGTAGCCCAGTATACATCCTTGAGGGCACTTGGCCTCCATGCTTTGCTGATTATGGTATGAGAATGGTCATTTGCGGTGTTCAGGAATTATCAAGGTGTAATATATAGAAGTATTTTAAAGAAGCTTTAAAGCAGCTTTCTGGTCTTCCTTGTGTACTGTGAAATAAATTTTAAATTGTCCGTTTATCACACAGGTTAGTTTTACATATGCAGTAACAGAAATATAAGGAAAGAATAGTGGTACCTGATGTTGAGAGAGCAGAAATAAATTTGATGTACTGAAAACAAACACATGGTCTTAATTTTCATCCTATCAAAAAAAAAATCTATTATCACACAAATCAATTTGAAAACCCTTAAAAGAGGTATTCTCAATCAGTTCAGTCATATTTCTAGTCTTACTAGAAATATTGTAAGAACTCAAACTTCGTTTGAGTTCTTACAGCATTCAGTACTCAGACATTCATTTCTATATTTTTTTTTTTAATTGAGCTTCCTACAGCACTGAAGCAAAATGCAAGCAGTTTAGAAATATGCTTTTCAATAATACGTATTCAGGTAGGGATAAACAATTAAGCTCTAACTATCCAAGCTGCAGCATCCAAGTATCTCCTCAAATACAGAAGGAACAGAAAGTCTCAGCTCATTTGAATACACTAAGTGCCTACGAGATGCACCTGAACTTAGGTTTGTAAAGCTGCTTTTATACAAAGGTCCCATCACATTTCATTCAAGCTGGTCAGTAAGTGTTGCTGGATCACATTTTTTTCAGGCACAGTGACTTCTGTGAGCATGACACACAGTTATGTGGAAATGGAGAAGCAGCAAGATGTGGTGCTAAACAAAGTCCATGTCCTCTGACAACATGTGGCCAGCCTCCAGAAGCGCTCCCCATGGTTACAGCCACCTCCAGGAACCTCAGCCCTCAGAAAATCCTGACGTGAGTTCCCTTTTTAACATAGCTAGAAACCCAGGGACAGGGGGAATAGGCTTTACTTAGACACACACTCCTCTTACCCAGCATTTAAACTTTGAACTGTCTCAGGAATTGCCGTCTCTTACCACAGTGACTCTAGCCAATGGAGCTAAGCTCATCAAGGAGGTGAGGTACTTCCCTTCTTCCTCCTGCAGAAGTCAGAGGAAAACCTTTGACCTTTCACATCGACTCCTAGACAGGCTGTACCCAGCATGCACTGACACATCAAAGACAGAAATGTCTGCCTCCCCCTACAATTACATGATAAAGCAGCTGGCAAAGGATGGCTCCTATGGAGCAGGGTTCCGACGACAGGCTAAAGCCTCAAGCTTGGTTGCTCTAAGCCACCTCCAGACATAAGTAACTCAGCTCATAGGATTGACACCTGTCCCCTAATCCATACATCGTGCCTGCACAAGAGTCTTCAGACTTGGGATTTAACTCCTTGTCATGGTTACTTCACTGACAGCCCTGAAATACCTGGAGGTCTGGCAGCACTTAGCAGCTCTTGAAACATCATAAGCATTTTTGGTTCCTACACATTACAAATATTTAATAAAACATTCAAGAGTGCTTAGATAGTATCCTAGGGCATGCTCACACCTCTGAAATGGTCAGCTTGGACAATTGCAAAAGGATGCACTGCAGCCAATATTAACTGATACACTCTAAGACGTTTCTCCCCCAGGCAGAAGTGTGTCTATGGGGTATAAACCAGCTCATGAAAGTGGTCTTTCCTTTAAATCTGATATCTGCCAATTGTGAGACACTATTCAAAACAACAAGCTTAAAGAGGTGGGGGGGTGGGGGTGAGAAATTCTGAATCAGGAATATGAAGTTACTGCCACAAATGAAAGGTCATTTCGCCAATTATCTGCTGCATGTATTTTGCATTAAATACTGCATTATTCATAGCTTCACCAGGCTTTCTTCTGATTGCTATATGGAGAATCGAATATTTACATAGATCATAAGGTAAAATTACAAGTCATTGAAAAATTATGATGATAGATTTCAGTTTAATAAGCAGTGACATAAAAAAAAAAAATCTATGTATGTATATATAGAAAATAAATATATTGTGCTTAATTAACTGAAAAAGCCTGCTTTCCTATTCTAAGTGTTCTGCCTCCTATGTAAGAAAGGCAGTGTTAAGGAAGGTTTCAGGTCAGAATAAGCACTGTCCTCTCCAGTGATTAGGTATTACACATTAAGGCAGTTTAAAAGAGTTTAATTTCCTTTCTAACTTAATGTTCTGATCAAAAAACTTTTTCTAAATACACTGTGCTAATATCAAACTACCTCCATTTACAAATTTTAATATTGAACAGAAGTCTTACAGCAATCTAGCTTTTGGTAGTGTTTTGTTGGGGGTTGTTTTTTTGGGGTTTTTTTAGGGTTTTTGTTGTTGTTTTTGTATTTTTTTTTACCCTTCCACACTTCTTTCAAGCCAGCCCTCTGATTCACAGCCAAGGACCTGGAAGGTACAGTCACCCGCTCACCTACGACTGATGGTGGCTGGGTGGAGGCCAGGCTCGAAGCCCACGGGTTGTTAGTGACAGAGACAGATGCCTCTCAGAAAGGAGCACATAGCTGTACAGATGGCACCAGCAAGAGATCTTTGGCTTATTTAGCTAGGGGATGTTATCCCATGAACAAGTGTCTCTGAACAGAGATAAGAAGAGCAGGGTAGGAAGTATCAGCTTGCCTATCAAGTGGGAAAGATTTTAAACCAGATTGAGTAGCAGTGGATAACAAAATCCTTGTGTTCTAAAAGCAACAATCTGGCCCAGAGGGCTGAAATCTGGAGAAGTGATAAGAAACTGTAATAGACTATCAGAAGAAGCAGCAGTGAGACACTTTGGGAAAGTTACTTAGATGTCTATACAGTAACCCTGTGAGCATAGAAAAGAGGAAAGGAAGAATTAGCAGCTCTAATATTTGAAGCAGTACCAGAAAAGATATTCTTGGGCAAACTCTGTGCAGCTGAGCATAACTTAGTTTGTAGGAAGATAGCAGAAATTTATTACATTAAGTTTCAAGCGCATATATAAGAAGTGAAATGAGAAAACAAAAAATAAAAAAATAACCTCAAGAGCAGTGTCATTATAGGAGTCTTACCACGGCTAACTCAAAAACACAACAGAAAAGGAGCCATTCCTTTCTGATGTGTAGGGCGTATGACTTCAGGCTAGGTGTGTTGGTAAGCCAGCACAGCACCACATTGACAAATTGGAATTCAGTGGGATAACTTTTCATCTGAATAATCTCCCCCCACCCACCAAAAAAAAAAAAAATGCAGAGGAAGTATTAGAGAGGAACCATTTTAGTCCTCACTAACAGAAGAGTATTAATTGACTATTTGACATATGGGGGTAATAAATAACACTTTGGATTAAAGCAATCAAAAAACATGTGTATATACATACATAATTATTTTAAGCAAAACAGCTTTTCTTCTGATATAGAGAAACAGAATGCAGAGCAAGACCATCAAGGCTGTGCCAGAAGTTATTTAAGGCACTTGAGAACAGAAAGAAACATAAATCATATGTCAAAAACAAGTATACATGACTGAGGAATACAAAAGAATCAACATTAATCAAAGTGCATTAAAGACACAAAACTAGAAAGAAACAAAATACATCATGAACAACTTTGTTGGCATACAATAAGAGGAAACAAAGCAAAGCAAAATATTCTTCCTAAAAAGAAGATAATGAAGCATTTACACCCTTCATGGTGTGCCATGAGCTTCACCAAAAGGGGAAGTGCCTTCAGCCTCACAGGGTAACTAATGGGAGAACAGACTGAGGGCTGGATAGGCGAGTTTCATGCAAGCCTGTCAGCCATGGACAATATTGCCCTGGAAGACATCAGAAGTTGATAGAAGTGATCTCCAAAGCAGGCAGATCCTGCATGCTTACAAGCCAACAGGGGACAGAGAAAGATCAGAGGGTTGCAGACAGGCAAATCCAGCACCAACTGGTGTTGAGGAAAGAGCACCCACCGTTTGTGCGGAGACGGTCAATTGCCTAGTCTAACACCATGCGAGAACTACCTTCTCTCTGTCAAAACCTGAGACTCCTGGTATCTGTGTGATCAAATGTGATGTGATCAAAACAGATAGGTTTCCACTGGAAGACCAACCTCTGGTCTCTTAGAGAGGCTTGTCACTGGTAAAATGTGATTGACTCATTTGGCAGGGTCCAACCATTGATAAGCTTTGCTAGAAATTACATTTCTAAGTTAATTGTGACAATAGAATAAAGGTCTCGTTTCCAGTCTTTTCTCCATCTCTCCTCCTTTTCCTCCTATACAAAGCCTTTAAAGGATAGACAGACAGGTACTTCTCTGCAGTTCATCAGTGTCTACTTGATCTCCATGGAAGTTCTCCACTGATATGGGATAATTAGGAAATTTCATGCTGCTTGGACATGTAAAACCACACATCTCTTTCCGTAGTGGTTAGGAAGTGATAGGTTTGCTCCAATAAAACCTAAATTAGGACAGCATTCCCCTATCATTATCTTTGACTTCTCTGAGGAAACCAAATCACAGAGAGGAAACATTTAACTGCCATCTCTAATCCAGCTGTGTTTGCACAATTGAAAAGGATACAGTGTGTCTCCTGGCTGTACTCAGGACCAGAGCCCAAACCCTATTTGGCTCATAAACACACAGTACATGCACATCTGGAAAACAAAGGAGAAAACTTTGAACAACATTGGAAGGTAAGATACAACCAGTAACAGATCTTTAAGAAAATTATAGTCATATGGGACACATGAGAAACCACAATTTGAGACAGCAGAGGCTGCTTTTAATCTTGAATCTCATTGATGCACAGTTATGTGTTGTTATGTTACTGCATTGCACGTCTAGTGAACATTATGGGAGGATTTCTGAAAATGCTCCTTAAATTTTAAACAAACATTAAACTCTTTGGCAAATGAAAATGATGGTGCTTTTCCTCATATTATTGTTTGAAAACATTAGCTTAAATCAGTTTTCATAGGAGAAACATACATTCATGAGAGCAGGTAGAAAAAGAGATTATGCTTTAAGCATGCTTAACAATATTCATTGCATGAGTAATGTAAGGAGTGCCTCAGAACTAAATTTTTAACCAACCACTCACAATTTAATAAATTTTACATTTTAAACTACTGTTATTGAAATAGTAACTACAGTCTCTTTATATTTATTGCATTTTTCCATTTTCTTAGAAAAAATTATTTCATTAAAGCTGTAGCTCACAAACACCAGCTCTGAAAGCTTACAACTTGGCTGAATATCCTCTGTTCACTAGTAGTCAGACAGGAAGATCTCTCGCCAGTATCATCTCAAAAGCAGACCAAAGGATTTTGTCACAATGCAAGAGGCTGTAGACATCAGCCAGATGATTTCTACACATTCCTACTACACTACAGGGCACATGGTCTACACATTCAAGAGCAGAGTTGTCTTTTGCATCAGAAGACAGACAAACGGGATGTTAGGAAGGAACACCATAAAAACCAAGAAGCATCTAAGGGTCAGGTCAGTCAGACATCCGTCAAGGATGGCTTCAGTATACTTGATTGCACTCTGGCAAACTAATTTTTTTTTTTCATGTTTCCTCCATCTTTGTGCTTCTATCAACCTATCTCAAGATCTTCTAGAAATCAAGCTGAGATGCTGCTGCTGCAAGCCACAATTAGACATGAGAGTGGTGACATATGGGAATTGCTTGTCATTATTTGATCTTAAATTATTTTCAATAATGCTGGGCTGTTGCAATAATTTGCATTCTTATTAAGATGAATTAAGATCATCGTGTTGTATCATGACATACCTCATTAATACAAAGCAGCTTGGTACCTTTATCAGCAATATGTGTTTTCAAAAAAATCCCAATGTCCTTGCACTATAAAGCTTATAATGTAAAATTACCTATATTTTCTTTACGAGTATGACAAATCCTCTCTGTGGCTTGTGTAAAGCATTACATGTACACAGAGGCAACATTTTGCTTAACGTATAGTAGAAACACAAGTATTGCATTAATACTACCCTTGTACTGTTTCAGGCTTTCATACCCAGAGATAACACAGCGCATTAACACATTCCAGTAGATTTAGGTTAACAGCTGAGTAATAAAAATATAAGTGTTTATAAAACTCGATATGATATTACACCCATTTGGACCAGGACCAGGCATAGATGCTCCATATAAAAATAAGTGATGCGGAACAGGAGACCCATACACTATTTTATTTTGACTTGGGAACATGATAAAATTTGAAATACACACTCTCCGAGCAGTATGATAGAGAATTTTCCTCTCTAAAAAGGAGGAAGCTATTTTTCAAATGCTAGCTTTTAATTTTGAAAAAGACTTCATTCAAGCTAGAAGACCAGCTACCAATATTTTTTAAGTGATCTGAAGCTTGGCCAGCAATAGAAAACCCATATAATCTATCCTCTATTGTCTGAGGTTAATATAGTTATACCAAGCCTATTACTTCTGAGCATCCTAATGAAAAATGCTCTATTTAACAAAGTGAACATCAACATCCTGAAGAGGTTCTTCTGCTATCTGTCTTCTACCTTTAATTTTAATTAAGAAAACAAATGGACAGTAAATTCGAAGCAAAGAATCAACATTAATCTCTAAATCAAAAGGATTTATATTGAGATTACAATTAATCACATGCATGAAATATCTTATTTAATAGGGTGATGCCCTCAGTTACTTTGGTTAATCACTAAAACAATTCAATTTCCAAAATTAGAATTTGGAACCATTCCAATCATACCTCATTAAGATTATCAATCCAGCAAGAACAGTGACACAAAACCTCTGAAAAATAAACTCTTCAAAACTTTTTTATTCCTGCACTAAAGAATGTACAGTGTGCCCAGGCAGCACAACCCTTGATTAAAAATAGGGAGGGATAACATAATATCTATTCAAGGAGGCAACTCCAGGACACATGCACTGAAACTCGTTGGTGATATTACTCAATCCCTATTTAAATACAGGCCATTAGGCCAAATTTTAGCCCTGGATAAGCAGATAAACTCCACCATATTCCTGGATTTCCAACCAGTTACACTGGATGTGATTTTGGCTAAGTAATGTAGAAAGGATTTTGCCATCACCCTTAACAAAGAGAGGAGAGTACACCATGTTAGATTCACATTCAGAACTACCAGCTGTCATGTGTGTCTATTGCACAGAGATGAAGTTTTGGCCCAGATGCACAGACAGGCTGTCATCAAAATGTAAGATAGTGGGTACATCAGTGACAGCTTCTACAGTTGGGTAATCTTTTATTCAGGTTAACTTTAAACCTCACTAACTTTCAGCCACTTGATTACAGCAATTCTGTTTTAATAATTTTCTGTGCCCTTCTGTTGTCAAAAATGGACAATCAAATATCTTTAAGCAGCAGTTCCCGTTGTCCTCAAAAACACATGTATGTGGGTGGTGGGATTTAAGAAGGTAAACCAATGCAGTCAGTTTGGATTTAACCTAGCCATAATGTTTTAGCCAGCACATCAAAACACAGGTAGAATAATACAATGAAACATGAATTTACACACATGTCTTACCTCAAGCCAAATGCCATACGTCTTCAGTTATTGCCTCAGCAAGGTTAACGCGATAGTATTCATTAAATGATCAATAAGCCTGTCCTCTTACAGGCTCTTTTTCTCTTGCCCCACTTAGCTTCCACTCTGTGGCAGGGTAGATTTATTTAAAGGTATGGTACACATCAGCTGAAGACTGACCAATAGTCTCCGTTCTCCTCTTCTACTCTAACACAAACATCTCCCCCCTTTAGAAAGGGGGGCAGAAATCAAAAATAAACCGGTCTGGACACTCCAAGTGGTATTTTTAGGATAATGCCTGTATCATATTCTAACAAAGAGCAGTTACATACTGCTTTCTTACTTAAATGACACTTCTCATATAAAAAGTCATTTTTCAAGTAGATTTTCTCACTCCACGTGCTCCAAGTCACATTGCCAGCAGAGGAGAACAAGCCCTTCTGGCTCCCTGCCTCCATCCACATGCCAAACTTTCTCTATTGGCACCTCAACCACCTTCCTTTTCTCCTTCACATGGCTTCAGTCACTTACCACTCTGCAAATTCACTGGCAGACCCATAAGAGCAAAAAGCACCCCCAGTGAGGTTCTCCAAAACCAGACCTGCCAACTAGAGTTACCCAGCAGGTCTCTTCCTTCAAACCTGTCCAGAAAGACTCCCACTAAGAGGCACCGATACACATCAGCCAGGAGACAACAAGAAAAAACAAAATTTACTGTTACACCTCAAGCCATTGGCTCATCTTGCTGCTCAGAATGGGTGAGTGACTTCACTACTTCCTCTAACCCCCTGGAAATTATAAGTTTACACATTACAGCAAGTGGCATAAAGGTGTTCTGTGACTAATATCAGACCAGAGCACTTATCAGCATGCAGGAGCACTCTGTGCATTTTCCTCAAGCACACACTTAAATGCCCAATAAAACCAATGGAGATAGCTGCTTATGGAGATGTGGTGAAAGAACTGAAGTCCAGACCCATCACAGACCATGACAGGTTGGGATATCCCCTACACACCAGTGGAGAGGGAGACTGGATTGCACAGGGGAGCTCCCTGCACCCTGCTCCTGGGCCCTGCAGTGCCCAGTGGCTCCTGGCGGAGGTAGGGGTTGGAGCACAAATACTCTGAGAAGTTTAGCAGCCTTTTTAATACAAATGTAATGGGGAAAGCAGTAAGTCATAGTTACCCAGAACAAGAGCTGAAGGGCTGTCCAAATTACAAGTTTAAGATCTCACTGTGTGTATATTGGGTGAATATTAACAAAATGCAAATTGCACAACAAACAAGATAAACTTGCAGGACAGTAATGGACATGAGCACAACCTAGTGAAAACCTAAAACAGACATGGGGCAAAACTGTCACGCTCAATATTCTAGTGCTACATTGTAGTACAGAATTTTTATGAAGCTTCTGTTTATGCTTCTTCCTCCCTAAAGCTTCTTTAGGTAGAAAGTTACTTTTATACCACCTAATTCTCTTTGGCAGATCTTTTTGAAAAAAATGACACATGCCACATATAAGAGATCAGTTAGGACTGTTCTCTAACCAGACTTCCCATCTGTTGAGACATGTTGTCATTTTCTTACCTCCAGGGACACTATAGGCTCGAATTTCCCTGGATTTCTGAAGCATGTGGAGGAAAATGCCATCAGATAATGCAAAAATGGGCTATTGGAAGGGGCATATTATAAAAAATAAAAATAAAAAAAAAAAGCTCTGCAGCTTGTCTTCTTGATGTGTCAACTACCATGTTGCCTTTAGGCTAGAAATAAAGAATATGAACCAACAAATCAAGTAAATACATCTTTTTGTGTGCTTTTGGATTGCATAAAGATAATGCAATAAAGATAAATCCTAAAGAATTCTTGATTTTTCTGGTACAAAACCATTAGCAGAACATGCACAGAAGCAACCCAGCTTACCTCTTCTAAACACCCACAGTGATTTAAAGAGAGTGAAGAGCAAAGCATCAGGCTTCTCTGTTCCATAAAACCAATTGCAATAAATTTAGCAAGATGCAAACACCCGAAACCAAAGAAGGTAACAAGAAAGTAGTACACTTCATGACCTTGAGCACCTACTCCAATAGCACCACTTGTCCTTCCCACCAAGTCAGCATCCCCCTCAAAACTATGCCATCTACAGACTCCTTGGGGCAAGGACAAGCCATTGCCACTGAGCCATGTTGCTTTACAGAAGTCGTGCTCAGCTGGAGGAGACTCAGCCAGCCATTGCCACTGTGCACAGCCACCTCATACCCAGAGAGCTGAGGAGGGTTGATTGATCACATTAATGGGGGAAACGAGACACCTCACATTAGGAGAAACTGATCCTTCCCGGTTGCAGTAGAAGCCCTGCCTGGAGCAGCACTGACGCTAAGGAAAGTGGAGTGATTAATGGAGAAGAATTGATCCAGCCAGTCCTTGTCAGGAAACCAACTACTGCTTTAAACAAAGACGTCTATGTGTAATGCTACCAGGCAGTCACTCAAATCATGCCACAGCTTATAACACCTCCCCATTCATTCCCCCACTTAAGTCAACCCTTCCTTTTTAACAGCTATTTATACACTAAACAACCTCCTTTTCTACATGCTTTGAAGACTGACAGTGGAAAAACATCCCTGAGTGTAGGAGCCTTATCCAGCCAACTCCCCTCAGGTCACGTCCACTTTTTCTTGTAAACAAAGCCATAAAGTGTTTTCAGAAAAATTAAGGGAGTCCAGGCCAAAAAGTCTCCTCCAAAGAACAGGTTGAGATAGAGAAAGGTCTCATGAAGCTTCCCTGTCCAAGAAAAAATTAGTCAACAGGTAACAAAGGTGCTGGGGGGAGGATACACATAGCTTTCAAGGCTGAAGTATACTGTGCCAAAACCCAGCTTGGACTAGGCACAACAAGGTATTATTGTTGCCTCTTGCCTTTGGGCAGTACATGTCACATCTACAATATTTTTTCTTTCAACTTGATACATTTTCCTGAGTTAACAAAACCTCTTTATTCAGTTCCTTGCAGTTGTTGGGTAAGAGAGTCACATCAATTCCTCCACCAAGGGCAGTATCACACCTCTCCTTCAGATTTGACCCTCAAATCTCATTAATTGCTAGTGTGTCCTTAGGGCCTAATGTTTGCATGTGATACCTCCGAAAGGGGAAGGGAGGGAGAAGAGACGAGAGCCTCCCCAGTGAAGAGACAGCCAACTGCTTGATCTGGCTCCCCTCCACCCCACCCCCCCCCCCCAAAGTCTCCAGGGCAGAGCTCTACTAACAAAAAGGGGCTTTGCAAATACCACTCTAGATAAGCACAGTTGCATATGCAGCTTTTGGCATCTGTTTATCATTAAAGACAACCTCACCTGAAAGACTGGGGAAACAGCCCACCTGTTTTTAAAAACAGGTTTTATCTCTTTCTCACAGCAATCTGCCTGTGCTGAGTGATGCTTTAAAAATATACCAAGACATAGTGCTAACACTGGAGCATTTCCTTACCCAGACAGGCAGGGATAAGATCTGCATCTCACAAAAGGCCAACATATGGTGCTGATAGCTCCCTGATTATGTCAACATTTATTAGTTAAGTAAAAATCACCAGTTTTCTTTAAAAGAAGGAGCCCAGATGCCTGCAATTAATATTTCTCCACCCCACCGAAGAAACTGTAACGTAATTCCTAATGTCTCTACTTGAAAAGGCTCAAAAATCACAAATTATGTAATTAGAAACAGCAACGGGTAACAAGAGGTTCAGTATAATGTATTTTCATTAGCTGAGGCTAATTGGAGCCAAATGAGTAAAACAATGCTGTAAGGGCAAGCAGCAGAAATCCTTGGGTCTTTAGGAGATGAAATAAATGAGGGTAATCAGCAGCGTATGCAGAATACGGCATGTTCAATTAATATAAATAGGATAGCAGTCAACTGCAACGCTCTGCCAGAGTGCAGATGAGTGCTGGTGGGCAGCAGATGTCTTATTATATTGTACAAACACAAGCAGTATGGCAGGCTAAGCCAGCGAAAACACTCCGGTTTGAGGGACACCCAAGAAAGAGAACTGGGGGGTTAAGAAACCCACAAATTGCCACCAGAGGAAATTCTGCTGCACCAAACAGAGGTGTCAGGAGAACCCAGCACAGACCTGGGGAGGAGGTGGAAAAAGGGGAGGAGGCAGCCGCCTGTCACATTAGAGGAGAGACAGTCATGGCAGCTCTAACCTTGGCAGCGCTAACGCTTGCCACCTGCACACACAGATATTCTGTGGGGGTGGATGATCTGTTACATCCTCCTCCTCCATCTTTTCATCATGTCAATTTAATTGTTAGAATAACGATAGTAAATTGATTTTGCAATTTCAGCTTTCAGACCCTTCTGAAATGAGAACAACCAACCTTGTCTTTCACTTCAATCTTCTTCTCAATAAGATCAAGGCTGCTGGCCCTCAATTTTCTCTTAGAAGAGAGAATAATGATGAGATCCTTCTTCAGCATTTGCATCTGATCTAATCTGTGGCAGAACACAATTATTTTTTTTGTCCCATTAGGCAATGCCTTTTTTTTTTAATACTATGCTTTGGGACTAAAAATGTTAGAGATTGTCATTCATAGCTCAAAAGTAAAAAAATATATGTATTTTTTCAAGTTACTGACATTTTTATGCCATTCCTGATATATATATATTTGCAATCCCTAAATAGGAATTGTCAATAATTCTTTTATTGTTCTTCAAGTACAAAGATGAGAGGTGCACATCCCTATGCAGCCAACACTGAAGTCTACTGTACAAAAACTACCAAATATAAGCAAATTATATGATCACTTAGTGAACCATCACTCACATTCACAGATATCCTGCCTACTTTTCATATTCTGCAAAACAGTAATAACATTCTGCAACCATTTATAAAATTACAGTGTCATGATCAAGCCTGCACTGGTTAATCTTGACTTTCATTATTTAGCATCACTAGATGATGCTCTTGTGACTTAAGCAGTGTACCATACACATGTTTTCAGTCAAAGACTGTTTTTATCTTTTACCAATTCATTCATTTTTAGTTTATCATTTGATATATGACAGAGCTTTGCTTTTTAATTTATTAATTCCTAGATATCATTTCCCTCCTTAGTCTCCCCAAGAAGAAAATAGCTTTCACAGTAAAGAAACTTGGGGAAAGAGACAGATGTTAAATACTAGGAAGGTCAAAACCTCATTTCATTACGAAACAGAAGATAAGTTAACATTTTCCTTTTGTGCTGAATTGCATGGCTGTTGTCTGAAAACAGCAAATTACACAGAAGCGATCTATGTGATATGGCCACAAAGGAAAAAAGTAGTCAAACATACAAGATCGCATATCTCGAATGGTTTAGGAAAGAGTCACATGCAGGAGCAAAGAGTTGGAAATAAATATGTATATTGTCATGCAAAATTCCTGATGAGCAGATGAACATTCTTATCCATGAGCTGTTAAAACATGTTCCGAGTTCCTGAGGTTTGTCTGGATATTTGTCTCTTCGCTCTGTTTGTTGGTCCCTGAAATCTATCTATATTGAATAAAAAAAAATTTACTAGTACAAAATCAAAAAGCCCTAATCCTGCAAGTAATTTTTGGGAAAGGCTTGAGGCTGTGTCACCCAAACAATGGCTTAAAACTCTACATTGAGTAGAGGCCACCATGTAGACCCTGATACTGCCGAATAAGTACATGAAATCGACAGCAAAAAGTTAAGATGAAAGAATGAATCCAAGTAATCCGCTAAATGCTTCACAAGTGGCAATTGCTGGTGTGTTTGCTCTCTTTTTACTGGTGCTATTTTATTCATTCTGCCCCAGTCAAATGGTGCAGAAGACATTAACTTTTTTGCTTTCCTGTGTGGAGGAGACAGAATGGGTTACAAAGGCAGGCAATGCAGATCACCTGAATAAGCGCATGCCTGAGCTGATTGAGATTGTTGGCAGCACAGACAGGCAGACGATCAGCTTTTTGGATCATTTACAGACACTACTGAAGAAGCTTGGCTTAAGTTTAAATTATTTTTTCATAGAAAAATGCATTACAGGGATATTTCCCAGTGAACTACTGGAGAAAAAAGAAAGAGCTGACCCTGATATCCATTTACTTTTTTTTGGTCATGAAATTGTTAGATTGGTCAGAAGGCAATCTAAGCCAGAAGAATTCTTCTCCCTTCTTCCCTCAGTGATTTATAGCAAAGAGCAACTTGAAGGAAGAATCCATACATCCACAGGGAAATTCAGTAACTTTTCTTAAAGCTAGAGAATAATCTGTGAAGACAGGAGGAAAACCTCAACATTTATTTGAGATAAACTCTCAGTCCCAATTAAGACAGTGGTGAAACTCTCAAGAAGTCTGTAGATTTGCTGGTTTGCTGTTTCTGCTTTCTTGTATTCCTTCCCTCATTTTTAATTAGCTGCACATAAAAACAGTTAAAAGGAAAAATGTGAAGCATTTCTGTAAAATAAAACCTTCCAAAAAGAAAACAAAACCACAAACCCACACATTTTAAATGATACCTCCCCAAAAATAAAGCAATAATTACAAGTGTGCACATATATACGTTTGGTCGTCAAACTCTGGTGACATTTCCATTTTAGAAATGAATCAGCATATTTCTATTAATAAAAGTATTTTTTTAAGATAGTGATGAGAACAATTTTCTAGCAGACCGCAGAAAGACCATAAGCCCAAAGCTTTTATTTCCAAGCACAGTATTCAAACCACCTTCAGACTCAAACCTTACAAATTCTGCTGTTACCTCAGTATTTCACTTTCACATGAAATAGTGGGAGAAGGGGTAGAAGGGTGGTCAGATGAAGTAAGTTGCACATTTTTCAGTATATAGATGACATCTTCCTTTGTAAACACATTACCTTAAAATATCTCAGTTAAGACCCTAGTAGGAGACATTTGAAGAAGCAGCTTAAGTTCAGAAGTCTGCCATACTTCATCTCCAGGAACCAATATAAGCAACCTGCAAGCCCTCAGCATGTCCTGCCCTGGGACTCACAGGAATGCTCTGCTTGGCAGCAACAGCCCCAGGCAGGAAAACTAGCCACAGCTTTGGAGGGAAGAGTTTGGAAGGCAGGAGAGAAAATGCAGTAAGCAGAGAATGAAGCCTTATGAATTGGAACAGAGTGCATCTCCCTTAATCTGATCTTAAATCAGCCTCTCTATTGTAAAAGTTAATGCAAGCTGAACTGTTACTTTTTGGTTTTTGAGCTCCTCCTCTAGGAAAAACAAGATCTTGTCCCTTCTGCAATATAATCTTAGTAAAACAGAAATACTTCAGGTTTTCCAAATAAACAGAACTTGTACCTATAATGTGGAAAACCAGGTTCTTCAACAAGTGTGTACAATTACCTGGGTTTAGCTTTCACTGTATAGGTCATATTATGTAGGGCAAGTAACTTGTGAAACAGATCACCATGACACCAGAGGTACTACTAGGCAGTCTACCTGCAGCAATTTATTTTTCCCAACGGCGAGCCCATCCCAAAGGCTTATCTGACAGATTACTTAGGTTAAACTCCTGCACTCCATCTCACATTAATGTACACGTTTGAGCATCAGTATAGAAAGTCTCCCTATTCCCCTCCAGCCCTGACTCCTTGATGTCCTATATTGTCTTTGCAATGGAAGTAGAATAAAATAAGTATCTTTCAAATATGATAATTATTTTCATTTAGTGGGTCCCCTTCTGTCTTTGGCTTAGATATCAGCCATAGAAACTTTAAGTGCTGACCTCGTGACCTTCAACAGCCTCTTCATCAATACCAGATAGAACAGGGACCTTGTAAATATTTTTTCACCTGGAAAAAAACCTCCAAAATACTACTACTAAACCCACAGAGCTTCGTATCACTATCTAATAGTAGAATAGTAAAAGTACATTGTGTTTGCATTTTTTGCCACTGCTTCAATGGGGAAAAACCTTCAGTGATCATTCCTGCTGTACCACAGACAGAGAAACTCAAGCCACTGACACTTACCAATTAAGTTTCACAAAAAAAGGAGATGAAAGTACTATCTTCAGCTGATGTTTATTCAACAGACTCACAGTTGAGGGTTTACCTCTGCAGTGCCCAACTAGGCAGATTAGCAAGAGACCAATTAATGTTTTTCTGCAGATGCTTTTTATTTGCTGAGCAGGAACTGTAGCAGGGTGAGGCTTTCTAGCATGACAGGCTCTCTCAGGCTTTTGGTTTGATTCCTCACATGCCCTTCTTTGCTAGTGAACACAGAGACCCAAAGAGGCTGTGGGAAGCGAGGAGGCTGAAAAGACTCCAGATGTCCTTGCTCTGGTTGTCATTCAGGAGTCCTGCGTCTGCTATTTCCAAAGAGGAATATTTCATTCTCTATCTTCCCTCCCTGGAAATAGTGTCAATCATCCACCTTTTCCCCCCAAAGGAAAAGCAGCTCTGCCAGTTCCCTTCAGCACTGAGTCTGAAAACTATGTTATCCACAGTTCATTGCTTTGCTTTGACACACTTAGGATTTTCCCCCAGAGAAATAAGTTTTCTTTAGGGGCCAGGCAGAGAACCTCAGCCACAATGATACCCAAAACACACAGCTTTCCTTTCACAACTCCTCAGAAACATGCAAGCAAATAGTGCTGCTAGCATCACGGGCATTTAGAAGCATGAAGAAAACCTTACCAGAAAGTTACAGACAATAGCAAGGGTTGCTGTGTTTTGGGTTTGTGTTTTGGTTTTTTTTGGGTTTTTTTGTTTTTTTTTTTTATTTCACCTTGTTACCAGTGAAGTGCTGATGAAGTTGCATATCATTACCACCTTCCTCTACACTGACTCAGCTACTGTAGTACATCTTCAAACGTGGGTGTCCCAGTTACACCCTTACAACGGAACCTACATAAATGTCTTTGTTTAAATACATGTTTACTACAAACCGAAGACAGTTTTTCTTTACCACTTATATCCCATCCTTGTCCTGATTTCTACCTTACACTATTAAATTCACCTTTCTAGGTACTAACATGGTGTTATATCAGTAAAACCACTCAGAACCTGTCCCCAAAACTCCCATGAGAAACTTCTATTCTGATTAATATTTTACAAATTTCAGGCATGAATACAAAGAGTTCATCCATTGTAAAGATATGTACATTTCAGTCACTGTTTTTACACCTTGTTGTTTAAGCAGAAAAGCAATAGATGAAGGTCAGCATGGTTTCTGATTATCCCATTCATACTGAAGTTTCAACTCTGATTTCTCTCACCTTTCTCTTACACCAAGACGTATTTTTAGTCCTTTTTGTGTTTAAAAAAGGAGATTATTTTGATCTTGAGCAACACCACTCATTATTAAAGTTACAAAGAAAGTAGAACAACTAAGGCATGGGATCAGGAGAAAGAAAGAGAAACCAATACTCTACAAAGGAATTTATCATAGATGGTACATAAGAAGCATTAAGGTTTTTCAGAAAGGTCAGCAGCTGTGTAGAAGCATTAACACAAACAGAGGCTATATTCATTTCCAAACAAAGCACATAGTCAAAAATGCCTCATACTCAGCAACACCATGACAATAGCAGAAACCTCAGCAACCACTGGCTACCAATCCCTGAACTTTGTTGCATTCAAAAGCACCACAGCAGCCTTTACTGACACATGACTCACAGCACGTCCTCAGATGTCTCAAATTCAGAGCACTTTAAGCACAATATTTTGTGTTTTGAATACAGCAGAATTAAGACTTCAAGACCAAGTTTCATTTTGTAATTTCTGGATACTTTCAGAATTCCTCATATCAGTGATGCTAGCCTCTGTTCAGTTCCCTTTTTTTCTGCAGATAAGGGGAGAACAAAAACTACCACAACTGCTGATCATCAAGCCTCTTTGCTCCAGGAAGAGCCTGAACTATGATACTGAAGACCAGATCAGCAAAGAGTAAGTTCATCCTTCCATCCACCTGCTTGTTGAACTACACTTACAAGTTTTATTCCAATACCTCACCACAAACAAGCTCTAATTAGGCTAACTTTCTGCCTCTAAAAATGACCAAACAGTCTCTCTTTAGCAATAATCTCTTTCCTTAGCCGTTATTGTTATCATTGTGTCAATGCTGGTAATCGGACCCACCAGATACCTAAATGGCCAACGATCAAAGTTTTGCGGAGTGGTCAGGTCACACGGTCTGTGCTAGTGGCTATATGGACCACACACAAACATTCTTACCAACTCCTACTTTTTCTCCAATTTATGTTCAATTCATACAAACCAAGATGAGATTTCATACCATCTGAAGTGTGACATGTACCAGAGGGCAGGGTTGTTTGAAAGCTCAGGCAATAGCTGTTCTTTCCTCTGTTATTTTCCTCTGTGCCATCAGATATTGGTATAATACGCTACAGAAATAACCTTGCATCCCTCTTCATGAGGGAGTCTCACCTGCATTCACCAACCTCTTCCGGGCAATAAACATCTCAAAGAGGTTCTGCTGCTGGGGGAAAAGTTCACTCCACTCAAACAAGGGAAAGTGAGAGACAGGTGAAAGGAGTTTAAGAAATGTTGATTAGTTAATGTTTGTAAAGTGTTTCCAAGAGTGCAAAGTTATATATATATGCTAATCTTCTAATTACTATTTTGTGGAGTGTATTGGTTTATGTAATCATGTATGATTAATTGCAGCTGACTTGTCAATAGCAATGAATGATGGGAATGTAATACAGAAATTAAGCAGCAATTAAGGTCAATCTTTTTCAGAGCAGAAGGCAATTTCCTTGAGGCTTGCTTTTAATTTTTTAGAATATGTCTCTCACCTTTCCGCTTTCCCTCCTCTCTCACTTCCTTGCAGCAAAGGTCCTCCCTCTCCCAGCTGTAAGAAGTCTGCATTCTGCTCTTTTAAACCACACCTTTCTCCCCCATTTGGTTCCTCATCTTCTCTTTTCTTCTTTTCAGCCTCAAGCATCCTTATTCCAATTAAAAAACCCAGCTGGAGCAGCTGGAAGAGGCCTAAATACCCTAATGAACGGTGAGACATAGCAAAAGAGATACTTATGGCTTTATGATGAGGTGAGCAACACAGAGAAAAGGAAATATGAATGACAGAAATTAGGGTAAGTCACGTTTGCCTAAAATTGAGGACAGTAGATATCTATAGAAAAGAATTAGGAAAAGAGAGGAAAAAGACTGTGCCCATTAACATTTGATATTTCTTATCAAAAAGGTTTCAGGTGTGGAGAGCTCTCTTGTTTCAAGCTGCCCGTAGAGAGCTAGCACCCTGTGAGGCTGTAGCAAAGACCAGAAGCTGATGCTGACAGACATTTAAAACACACAAATTCAATATCTCAGGTTTCATTCTCTATCAGTTTCCAGACAGTCACAGAATTTAAATGAGATGTGGATGAAATTTACTTCATGTTCAAGAAGGAAGAAAACAAAATTGTAAAATAAATACTGAAGATTCAAAATGTCTTTTTTTTTTCTCTTCCTGTTCAGTATGACTTTTTAGAAATTACAATAATAGAAATTTCAGTGAGAGATAGAATCATTTAATTTGAAGGCATAGTATGCACAAAACCACATTGTTATAACCTATTTATGAATAAGTTTTAAAGTAACTATTTGAAAGTTTCTAAGCATCAGAAAAGCAAAGTTCCCAAAAAGTCTGTCAAGCAAGATGATAAGAAACATCTGCTGCACCAGCTCAAGTTGGATAACCAAATGAAAGTAATTATACAACAATGTAGAGGGTTCCATAGAGAAAGAAATTTCATCTGGTAATACCAGACCCCCCTCAGTATCTCCAAGGAGGTTCAGAATAACTGGATCTCTCTTAGTTTCCCCCTTGTTCATGCTGCAACAGTTCCACACTTCCAGGTGCTCTGTGGTCATACACAGGGTCTGGCATGGACCACATGTCTTCCTTTGATACATAACTTGGCTTTTTCAAGGAAATTTCAGGGTTTTCTGAGGTGCTGAAGACTGACCAGACACTTAAGGTGGAAATTTGCTTGTTCTCATATAACATGCTTTTGATACTCAGTGACAGTTTGTCAGGTTTGAGGTAAGGAGTCTCCCTGGAGGTGAGACCAAGTGCCATTTTGTTTTTACCTTTCTTCCACAAGATACAGTGCGATTTGATTTCCTAGGATCATCTGGGAATTTGATATAGGAAACCTCCCATTTTCCCAGGGACCTACAGTATTACTTGATAACATATCCTTTCCCTTGCCCCAGTGGCAAAAGGCAGCTGTAGCTGTTGGTCCTTCCTATGAGGCTTTGCACGCGTTACAGCATTTTGGAAAACACCTTGGAACTTGTGGAGAGGATGTTCTGCAGACATCAACAGAATAGGAAAAAGAAAAAGCTAGTTTTGGAAAGGGAAAAAAAGAAACTTTGCAAATTCAATGCTACCTGTTCTTCCGAGGCAATGTGCTTTGAGCTTCCAGTGTACTCAACTCCTCATTCAAATCCCACTTGCTTGTTACCTTTTAGAAGAGCTCCCCTGGTGACACTGGAAACCCTCAGCTCACTACGCTGTTCTTGTCCCCTGCCGTCCCAGGTGACTCCTGCAATGGCATTTGCAGCAGCTGGCTGGCCCTGCTGCCATCACACAGGGCCCATTCAGCCACCCGGAGGTCCATAGCCAGGGTTGAACAAGGAGGTAAGCTGCTGCCTTCTGGAATTGGGGCAGTGTGTCTGAGACCTTCTTGCTTGGGTCTTCTGGCTGGAGAAAATCTCCAAAAAGGCCTATGGTGCAGGCAGGGACTGTACCACAGAGCAGCATCTGCCTTGTCTGCACAGTGTAACAATGATTAAAAACCAAAATGTGGATGCTCATGCTAGCAATGACTCCTGTTTTGCTGGTGATGGGAAACAAAAAAAAAAAAAAAAAGGATTGAGGTGAAACCAGTTCAATAAATTATGTGCCCCCGAGTTAATGCAGGTGTACTTTCTTGTCTGGGGCTTTATGTGGAGCAGGCAAGAAACTCAAGTAGTGACTCTGAGGCAGGGAAATTTGAGATTAGTGGTTCTGCCTTCAGCTGAAAACTGATTATTTGGAATTAATGTTAATAAATCTAGCTTTCTTTTCCTATACTTACTCCCCCACCTCTCCCACCCCTTCCACAAAGGCTCCCTGCACGCTGCTGGCTGATTATAGTAGCCAGCACAAAACAAACATCTTTCCTTTTCTTTGTGTCACGTATATCCAATGATACAAAATGTTTGTGTCTCTTCCATGGCTGACATGCCAGCCAGAGCTAGCAATCTTCACTTGGCAGGAATTTCCATGTGAAAGGAATATTTTGAAGAAAGCCTGTGGGCCAGAGCCAAGGTAAAAAACTCCTCACTCCCTCTAGCAAATGCTGCCTTTCCAATGTGAAAGCACAAGCCGCTGCCCTCCTAACCTCTGTTCCCATGGATTTGGAGCCTGTCATCTACACGGCAGGAGTGGGATGAGGGTTTTACAGAGGGATAGGGATGGGGATGGGGATCACCAACAGCACAAACATTGTTTCTTCATGAGGGAAAATAAACTTCAGTCTGAGGTTTCAGCCAGCAACTTCTCTGTAATGCAAACAGTCCTCAGTCACTGCTCTACAGTACATAAAGAGCCTTCGAGGGGAGGAAATGCCAAGTAGTGAAGGGTGACTTAGCCTAGCAGGGGGAGGTATAATCCCGGGCAGTGGCTAGAAGCTAAATCCAGGTAATTTGAAACGGGAAGCCAGGTACACATTTTTAACAGCAACCCATTGAAAGGAACTGCTAGGGGGATGAAGCTAGACGTTTTTTGTTTTGTTTTCTTAAATTTCTCATATCAAAACTAGTTGCCTTTCCCTGCATCAGAAGCTTTTGTACTTGGAAGAAAAACAGACTTGAGAGAAACTTGCTGAGTTGCAAATATCCTTGCATGGGGTGAGCACCATAAAAAAATGAAGCTTTGTGGAGACAGGGTTTCAGTAGGAACATTAGAAATACTAGAAATTACCAGTATTGGTACCAGTATGCTTTCAACTTGAGTCATTAGTCGGATTTAGTCTTGCCAACAGCATGCCTCTGGAGGGGAACCAGGTGACGAAGTCAGGAAAGTCTTCACACAGTTTGTCCCTAAGCACAGGAGAAATTGCACAAGAGCAGACAGTAACTTTAGTGGTAAGCCAAAGCCCATCCCAGTCACCTCAGCAACAAAAATCCTCTCGTGGCTTTCACTACAAACATGTCACAAACATCACCATCAGCTTTTCTACCACCTCTTCAGTGCATCTGATACCTGTTGCTCAAATAATCGCCCAGATGTACCTCAGGCAACTCTCATCCCTAAGTTTGCCTCCAGACTTGAGGGCAAAACTGCCCAGTTTTTTGGTCAGTAATTCTTACTGTTTCAGCCATCCACTCCTTGAAGGATCATAGTGGCTTCCTACTTCCCTGTGAAGTGAGGAAGGGGAAGAGGGAATTACACCCATACACAATTCCCATGGGCTTCACCCACCACAGCCACACTGTGCACACAGCAGCGGTTGACAAGTTCAGGCAATAGCAGGCAGCAGCAGGTTGACAGTTGCTAAAATAGCCCAGAATACTGTGGGCAGGAGCAAACGCCGGTAGGTGTCACTCTGCCAAACAGCTCTCTGCTAACATCCTCGGAGCTGAGCTGTGCACACCTCGGCATTGCCACATGAAAGATGCCCGTCATATAGTCCAGACCCTGTGAAAGAATCCACCCTGGGATCGGCACAGGATCCCCCTGTACTCGTAACTGGTGAGGCCTCACCTCAAGTACTGTGTCCAGCCTTGGGCCCCCTACCACAAAAAAGACATTGAGGTGCTGGAGCAGGTCCAGAGAAGAGCAACGAAGCTGGTGAGGGGTCTGGAGAGTAAGTCTTATGAGGAGAGGCTGAGGGAGCTGGGGTTGTTCAGTCTGGAGAAAAGTCCCCTCTCTAGGGGAAACCTTATCGCTCTCTACAACTACCTGAAAGGAGGCTGTAGAGAGGCAGGGGTTGGTCTCTTCCCCCAGGTCACAGATGACAGAACAAGGGGTAATGGCTTGCTAGAGGGGGTTCAGATTGGATATTAGGAAAAATTTCTTCACTGAAAGGGTTATCAGGCATTGGAATGGGCTGCCCAGGGAAGTGATTGAGGCACCATTCCTGGAGATATTCAAAAGATGGGTTGACATGGTGCTCAGGGATATGGTTTAGGGGGGGTGGGGTGTATTTGGTTTTTTTGTTTGTTTGGAGGGGTTTTTTGTTTGTTTTTATTTAGTTTTTATTTAGTACCTGGGACGGGGGTGTGGGGGTAACATCGCTGCCAGCCGGCCGTCTCTGTCCGCAGCTCTCCCGCACCCATTCGCGTCCACCTCGGAGCTCGGCTCAGCCCGGTCCGTCCCCGCGGGACTGCGAGGGTAACGGAGACCCGGGGACACCCCGGCCGCGGGAGGGGAAGCGCCGGGGCGCCCGCTGCCGCCACCGCGGAGCAACAGCGCCCCGCCGCGCCCGTCGCCCGCACTGCTCCGCCAGGGCTGGCCGGGGTGGGGTGTGTGTGCGTGTGCTGGTGTACAGCCTTCTCCTGCTAAAAAAGCCGTCCTCGCCCAGATTTTTTGGGGCCGGCTGCGGGCACCGAAGAGGGGAAACCCGGCTGCGAGGCCGCGGCTCGGTGCGGTGGCTTGGGGCGGAGGCGGGAGAAACCCGAGCAGAGCATCTCCCCCCGCGCCTGACTCTGCAGAGTCCTTGCTCGCAGGCTTCTCTCTTCCCGACTTTCTCCAGTTCTGGCTCTTTGGCTGGTTGTGGAAATACCGAAGATCTGGTTTGTCGAGGGTTGACAGCACTGACTGCGGCTTAACTGCTTCAGCCTCCTGTTCTAGAAAAGTAAACTTTAATAAATCATGAATAGTAATCAGCAAAATCAGGGCAGAATTTTCCCTTTTCTAACTCAACACCTGTTGGAAATGGGTGTCTGAATTACCCATTGCTTCAGGGGACATTTCTTTTCCTAACTTTAATGTTTCCCATTGCAGTTTTGTAATCCCACTTGTTTTATTGCAAATTACAGCTGAAACAGTCTTTTCTGGAAAAAGATTCCTTGCTGTAGAGGAAATTAACTTATTGCAAGCTTCCTGCAGGCTGTCAAATTGGCCCATCCTTAAAGTGAATTTCTGCTGGGTGAGATGAGATAGTTCTGTGCTGGTGGTTATGAACTATGGATCTTAGTTCTCTGACCCTAAAAGAGATTATAGATTACCTTTGATATGTATTTTAATATGTATAATCACTTGAGTCAAGATTTTCATGCTGTCTCTTGCCACTTGTGCTAAGTCACTCTTGCTTGTTTTTTCATATTTACAAACTAGAGTAGATGAAGTATCCTATACAGAAACATTGCTATTACATCACACACACTGGAGTTTGTCTTCATGAAACTTGGCAGACAGAAAGCAATCCCGTACAAATATACCCTGCCCTGCTCAGGTATAACACATTACATGTATGAAGGCAAAATTCACCACTGTAACCACTATAAACCCATGCTCTGTGGCTATTTATGTCAACATCCAGCCCAGCTGGTACCTACTTGGACACTCCTCCCCACATTAGCAGATGTATGTACTACTCCGGCTCCTCTGCATCCTATTCCCTTCATCCTATCAGCCAGGGCAATCACCAGAGGGCTTCTTATCTCTTCGATGACCTCTTGAATTGCCTTTTGTCTCCAACAGCTAATCGCCCTGCCCCTCACCTGCTGAGATCAGCCGCTTTCCTATTTGGAAAAAGAATAAAAAATGAACTCTGGGAATAATAAAGAGTTCAGAAAGCTTTCAAGTTCAAAAATAAGTAAATAAAGGGAAAGAGAATTGCATGCTTCTTTTGATTAATTCCCTTTCTTCCCACACCCAAAAACTGTGTGGTAAATAAAATGAAGAATAGTCCTGACAGACACAAACCTTGACTGTTTATAGACGGCGCGAGTGCCAATATTCCAGTGGGACTGTGCAAAATGAATCTGTCAGTGAATCAGAGCACATGTTACAGAGTGTGAAGGTACATGCTTCACATTAAAACAAATCCTTCAGAATGTGCAGAATACTCTAAATCTACATCTGCCACACTAGTTATTTCTATTACATTCTTAAAATTCATCCTGAATTTTATTTTCTACATCTTGGAAGTGTTAGATTTGCAAAGCGGTATTGTAAGTGCAGCTGTTGTGAAGTTCATCTCTGAATAAGTATGTAGCTGAATGTTGGCAAGAATTCTGATTTTTACCTCTGAATATTTTTCCAATCATCTTTTGGAAGCTGCCCAGTTTGAGAAAACCATCACTTCTACCTACCATTCCCAATGATCACACATACCACATTTTTCACCATACCATTTTTTCACGCCTGACTCTCCCCAGCTCCTTCATCATCTTTTCTTACTCTCTTCCTTCCAGTCCCTCAGTACCAACCGCCTGTGCTGCTACTGCTCCTATACCTCCATTACCTTGGCCCAAAGAGCCACATTCAGTGCCATTGACTCCACTGCCATTAGAATTAATTTCAAGGAGCAGAAAGAAGCCTAACATTGCCAGGCAAATGACTAAATTATTTTTTGATATCCTTTCTCACCATTACCACCTCCTGACAAAGAAAGCAGTCTTCATGAGTCTTTAAGCTGTATAGCAATTTACAGTGTAAATTTTGAGTAAGGTCTTTGATCATACCAGAATGCAGTCATCTGCATTACTAGGCAAATACAACACAAGAGAAACGTGTCCAATTATGAGATAGGGTTTAGTATCAGCTTAATAACCCTACTGACTGATTTTTTTTCATAATTAGTTACAGATACATTATATACAGTCACTTGCACTGGATTGTAGTTTGATTTTCAGTGTCATTTTTCAGATATTTTCAGTGAGATCTTTATAAAAGCTTTCCTCACAACAAAAGCCACAGCCTTTCTATCACGCTAACAGGATAGTGTTGCAAGTTTATATCTACAATTCAGCAACAAATTAAAACATTTTCATTTTCTTTTTATCTGCACAAACATCACAGCACAACACACACACCCCCTTTGCTGTTAAAAACAAACCGATTTTGCTCCTTCTGATCCTGTTTTTACTTAGAGGTGAAGAAGACAGCATTTCTTGTCTGCTCCTACACATCAACAGAGCTGGAAGCTATCACATTCCTCTAGTTGGACTTTGCCAACTGAAATAGAACAAAACATTCTAGCTCAGCACTCCTGTTTTAGTTCAGCACTTCTAACTCACAGCTCTTCCTAGAGGACTTTGTCTGAAAAAAATCTGTTTCCTCAGAAAACAGTTCAACTCTTTCTCACGCTCTGGCAGGAGATAACAGAACACCTCCAAAGGCACCAGCACAACTTTGCTAGGTTTGAACTGTGTCTCTGCAGAGTGTTCAAAGTCCTGACATGAAACAAGCCTAGATGAGGGAAAAAAAAAAAAAAAAAAAAAAAAGAAAAGAAAAAAACACCTTACCCCCCCAACTTGTTGCTATGGATTCCAAATCTTGGCTCACATATCAATTAGAAAGCATGAAAAAAACCACACAGAAAGAAGTACTGGGAAATATTCTTTTCCCTGATTTCTCAAAATTAAGGTCCTTAGTGCTTATTGAAGTTTTATATATTATATTTGCATTTGCATTTTCTCCTCAGGTGCGTGTCACATGCAGATGGACCTCCCTGGCCCCCATGCATCCCCAGAGCAGGGACCATCCCCTAACCCACAGCCCCACAGTAGGTCATGATCTCCTCACAATTACACTGCCACTTTGCATTCTTCAAGACATTTATAGTGAAAGCAGCATGCTTTCAGGAAAAATCTTGCTTTCTGTTGTACGCCAGCATCATCAGGAAAGCACACGTAGACTGCTCTTATGTGCGTGCCTTCTCCTTCTACAACAGCTGGGGAAGATGGACTCCCTGCAGCAGCTACTGACGGTACTAGCATGCTGTTTGCCACGTCAAGGCCTGTTAATGCTTTTGGGACATCTGTTAGCACTTCTCTCCTGCACACCCACACCAGGGATTCAGAAGGAAAGACACCTAGTTCATGCTTGTTGCTTTCCTGACTTCACCTCCCTGCATTAAGGCATGATCTCCACACACAGTAATAGTGTTAGATGAATATTACAATTACAGGCATATACATGTCTCTGTACTGCCCAGATCACATAAGGTCAAGTTCACTCCAGCATTCAAACAGCTGTTTTTCAGATCAACAGGCATCCTCCACAAAGCAGCTTCACCTCAGTGACAAAGATGTTGCAGGATTGTTAGGAACTCTGTGAGAATGTTTCTTGCCCAGGGTGCAGACAGAAGATGTACCTAACTCTTGTTAGGACAGGAATGGAGAGGTTGGTTTGCTCTCAAACCCACCCATCAAGGAAATACAGAGGTAAGAGTGCTGTCAGAGTTGTATCATCACCAACCTCAAGAAAAAGGTCAGGCAAGGAGTTGTGTGAATAGCTCTTCAGGGATAGCATGAAATTAAAAAAGAAAGTGACTTCATCAATGTGAAATATTTTGGTTGAGAAGAAAAAGGGTCACTCTGTCTGTACATTAAGTATGAGAAAAAATTCATTCAGACACAACATTTGACTTAACAAGCAAGATAGCAATCACCAGTACTACTCTAAAAGACAATTTACTTTTCCTTCTACTCACTTTAGGTTTTATGATACACCTCTGTATTTAAAATAAACAAAAAAAAAGAATAAAAATCTAAAGACCAAAAAGCACTAATATCTTGCAATGTTCAGCCTGGCACTGCCCCTTGAGGACACTGCCTGGTGTGCATTCAGCAGCTGAGATAACTTCACAGAGCACCAAAGCTAGAGCCTAAGGTAGTGGGAAATATTCAAGGCAGTAAGAAAAACAGAGAGAAGGCTACCTATATATATATCCAAACAAAGGAATGAATGCAAGAAAGTGATAATTCAAAATTAAAACATACTAAATATCATATGCTCAGGAGCACAAAATTAATCTGACACCTTCCATCTGCAGAGATAGAACTACACCTCTGCAATAGTAACTACAAAAAAGTAGTTACAAATAGAAATCCAATCTAGCAGCCCTTCACTTTTGGTATGGGATCTGAAGCTGTACTTTTCTGTTCAAAAACTGTAGTGCTACAAAAAACATATTTCTACAGACAGTAGTACATACAGTACTCACTTTTGTACCTGGCAAGTCTACCTAACCTAGTTAGGATTTGACAGCTCAAAAACAGACAATGAAGATCTGAAGTGTGGCAGGTAACTCAAACAACCACCACCTCCCCCACAAAAGAATACTCCCTCTACAGAATCACAGAATGATATGGGGTTGGAAGGGACCTCTGGAGATCCTCTACTCCAACCCCCCTGCCAAAACAGGTCCACCTAAAGCAGGTTGCACAGGAACATGTCCAGGAGGGTTTTGAATGTCTCCAGAGATGGAGATTCCACCACCTCTCTGGGCAGCCTGTTCCAGTGTTCTACCACCCTCAAAGTAAAGAAGTTTCTCCTCATGTTTAGATGGAATTTCTTATGTTCTTATGTTTAGGTGGCAGATTTTTATTTTTTTTCAAATGAATCCAGGACAGAGATATCCAGGACAGATACAAGTCATTTTCTCACTGGACTGAACTACAGCTCATAGTGCAACAGAGGACTCTCCATGTGTGGTGGGAGGAAGTGCAGAGCCATCTTACCTCATGAGAGAACAGAAAATCAGCTCAAAAAGCAGAAACCTTCTATAAACAACCACTGGGGCTGGGAAAAGGGACTACCATTTTTCTTTTGCACACTGAAAATGTTAGGGATTTGTCAACATGGAGTGTATTACTAGCTTGTGGGGACACTGAGAGCAGAAGATATCTGTAAGCGAAGCAAAGAGCTCAGAATTTCAAGATGAAAGGGTTAATCTGTCCTCCTTTTATAACTAAATCTTTATCTTGTGTTGAGGAGGAAAAAAAAACCACAACCAACAAAAGCCCACCACAGTAAAGGAAACAACCTGGAAAAGTATCCAATGTGCAAGTTAAAGGGGTGAAAATTATAAGACAATGGAAGTAAAAATTATTTTCTTTTAAACCCATACCTTAATTTTTAATACTTTAGTTATTGTAAACAGATAGGAAAATACAAGGCCTCTGATTCCCTGTGGCCTTCCACAGGGTATGTGAGGCCACGGGAAGGACATGGTGGGATATAACATGCTTTCTGATACAAAGCCCAGATTTAGGGCACTCTGCAGACAAGTGAATTAGATGCAGCTCTGCCAAAACTCTGCCTAGGTAACTGCACCACTGTCATGCAATTGCAGCATGATGTAGTTACTAATTAAACTTTGAAATGCACAGAATGCTTCTGCCTTCCAGGGCACAAGGAATCACAGCTTATTTCTTTGTGCAGAAGGAATTTATGCATTACAAGCAAGCTGCAGGATGCTTTTGCTTAGAAACTTTCTACGGGTGGAATCACACACTCAAGAAACGCATTCCAGAATAACCAGACTCTCTTACCTCTGCCCAGGGCTGTTGGAAGACAGGGTCAGTGGTCTTTTCAAAGGAGCTGCAGAGTTGTCTCTTGGGTCATGGGGCCACCTAAAGGAGTCATTTACAGACCAGTTTCTCCCCGTGGAGCCTTTGATTACTTGGAGCCCGCAGCCAGGTATTTTTCATGATAAGGTTTAAAAAACAATATACTCACACTTAGTAGTGCCATCTGGTTAGTTGCAGCTTGTGTGCATCCAGCTTTCTTTAGGCTTGAATCAAAGCCCTCTGTTATGAACATAAAAGCATTAGGGCAAACATGGTGTTTGCACACCCAGTGCAAAATTGCTTGTGGTTGGTTTTCTCTGATGCAAAAACCTCTAACCATCTTTTAATTAGGATGCTTTAACAGAATATTTTTTATGATCTATTCGTTTTATTGTCGAATACCAGAATACCAGTGGCACCACTTATGCATGTAGGTCCTTGTTTACCAGCCAGGTGTAAATGGGTGGCACATTGGGATGAAGCAAGCGCTGTCTCCTCAGTTATTTCTCTCCTCACTTGTGCTGCAGCACTCAGCAAGCTCAGGAGCCAGGCATCCTGAACTCTGGCTATAAAACCTGACAGATTCATAAGAAAATCCCAGTTTGGGCAAATAATATGGTAGGCAGACTAATACTGAAAATGAGCTCACACATGGGGAAGAATTTGGCCTTCTGTTCCTTGGAAAACTCTTGTCCTCACTATTAACCCTTCATCACTATTAACCCTTCACTGACATCAAAGTAAATTGTATACCATTCTCCTGCTCCCAGCAGACTCCTTTCCCTTTATGTCTGGGAAAGCAGTTGTTGAAGATGGCTGGAAAGAGACTTTAATGATTATTATAGTAGCTGCAAAGTCTTACGCCCCATGTTAGCACTCAGTTAGACATCTATCAGTTTCTGTGGCAGGCTCAGCAACACCAACACCATAGGTCCACAAGCAGCCAGGGAAAACCATGGCACCCCAGCTCAGAGAGTGGCAGCTGCAAGGGGCTGTCAACACCCTGGTAGACGCAGGAGACCTGTGGAAGGAGACACTGCTGGAGACATGCTTGGAAGGAGATGGTCCATGTGAAAAGGAGGCATAGCTGAGAGACCCTCACTGGATGAGGGACAACACTGAGGGACCACAGCCAGCCCACGCTGGGGCGGAGACATCCTTGAGAGACCCCACGCCAGGACAGGGGCACCCCTGAGGGACTGAGGATAACAAACAGCCAAAGCAAGGGAAGGGGAGACAAGGAAGATGTTTGACTGAAGTTGACCCCAGGGAAGGGAGAGGAACGGGGTTATCCAAGTGGGTTTTTTGTGTTTTGTTTTGTTGGGTTTTTTTTTTCCACTTTCATTCTTCTCAAGCCTCAAATCAGCAATTAAAATTTTGTGATAATGGCAGTAAATTCAGTCACATAAAAATTCCTCAAGACAGTTTTGCCCATGACATAATCCCGCATTAAATTTGCCTTTACCTTAGAAGTCTTCCAGTATATTTTTTTCCTATTGTGTACCTTTTACAGAGAATCATAGAATCATAGAATCATAGAATTGTCTAGGTTGGAAGAGACCCTTGGGATCATCGAGTCCAACCATCTACCCTACTCTACAAAGTCATCCCCTACACCATGTCCCTTAGCACTGTATCTAAACGGCCCTTAAACACAGCCAGGGATGGTGACTCCACCACCTCCCTGGGCAGCCTGTTCCAATGCC
>BJBW01003470.1:8133-45210 GCA_004320125.1 Scolopax mira
AGGGGTAGTGGTTTTAAACTGAAAGAGGGAAGATTTAGATTAGATGCTAGAAAGAAATTCTTTACTATGAGAGCGGTGAGACACTGGAATAGGTTGCTCAGAAATGTTCTGGATGCCCCATCCTTGGAAGTGTTCAAGACCAGGTTGGATGGGGCTTTGAGCAACCTGTTGTAGTGGGCAGTGGGATTGGATCTAGAAGATCTTTAAGGTCTCCCCCAACTAATTTGGACTAATTTTATGTAACCAGGACTGAAAGTGTGTACTCCCAGATTTATTTCAACAGTCAGATCTTGTCTGTGATTGATCTTGGACATCCTTGCCAGGAAAAAAATATCTGTGCCTCTGGATCCATGACCTCAGTACTATGTTCATATAGTAATCTGCAGTGTACTGTATAGATGCTAAGGTTTATATAGATGCTAAGGTTTAAGATAAATTCATTAACTTAAGTTTAAAAAGGAAAAAAAGAAGTAATATTTATTTGTGTTCCTGCTTTTAGTTCACACCTACTGCACTGATGTATCCAGACTAATTGTTATACTAAGCTAACTTGTTTACATTTATTTCAAGTATGCTTAACTTAAAGTGCATAGTGTTGCCTATACTATATATATATATATAATGGGATAATCCCATTAACTTTAAGTTAATATCCTTTCTTAACTTTCGAAAGTTAAGGGCTTTTGAAGTGAGGGCTTTCAGATGAGGAGAATGATTAGGGAGTGCACAGATCTGGTGCTGGAGACTGGAACTGAGAGAGAATTTTGGAAGTCAAATCTGTCTGACAGAGTTAGGAAGAATGGAAATGTGGGATATGGTTTACAAAGATCTTCATGTAGAATTAATCTGCAATCTCAACATCCTATATTATGTTTTCAGTTTTTCCTACAGATACTCTGTAGTCTATTTTCAGCCTCATTCACTCTCCTGAAAATGTTATTAGCTGTATATGCTTTTCTTGGTATAAATCTAGCATACATTCAGATGTAGTTGAGGATCACTTCACTGTGGTTACAGAAAAAGAACTTGCTTCCTTTTTGAATGCAGAATTTTACATTGAAAGCAGCTGCAAGCTGTTGACTGTGTCTGTTTTGCTTGTATGTGTATCAGGTAGAGAACACTGTAGGGAACACAGGTAAGGAAGTCAAGCACACTCCTTAATCCATTTGCTTTTTCCCCCCATGCTTGTAGACTATTTCCTGTCCCTTCCACATCTTCATGAGTTTTTCAGAGTATTTTCTCATTTAGTTATTTTTCTGTCTTTTCAAGAGGACAGATTTCCTGAACAACGGTTGGGATGGATTAATCAGAATAATCAAAATATCAACTTGATATTTTTAAAAGATATTTATCGGTTGAAATTCCAAGACCATTTTTATTCCAAAAAGCATATGTGTTGGAAAACTTTAGATTGCAATTCTGTCAACTGCTGTCCTTCCCTAATAATTCTTTTGTTTGAGAAAAGACTTTTTGCCAGCAAGGAGGCATTGAAACTGTTGATATATTGTGCTTCTTAGGGCTCAAATCTCAGGTGATATTTTGTTGACTTTCCTAATTTTGTACAACTGGCCCTATTATTGTAATTCCAATAGACAGTACAGTTAACAGAGAATGATATATCTGCATTTATGTTCTGATTTTGCACATAACCTCTCTGTACATGTTCCAGCACTATTAATATGGGGATAATATTCTCTGTTTTGTACATTAGAATGCTTAAAGGAGTATAATCTGTATTGGCAGCGATATATTGGGGTTACTGGTGGATGAAAAGCTGGACATGAACTGACAATGTGCATTCACAGCCCAGAAGGTCAACCATATCCTGGGACGCATCAAAAGAAGCGTAGCCAGCAGCAGAAAGAGGGAGGTGATTCTGCCCCTCTGTTCTGCTCTTGTGATATACCATCTGGAGTATTTTGTCCAGCTCTGGGACACCAAACATAAGAAGGACACAAACATGTTGGAGAGGGTCGAGAGAAGGGTCACAAAAATGATCAGAGGGCTGGAGCACCTCTCCTATGAGACAGGTTGGGGCTGTTCAGCCTGGATAAGAGAAGACTCTGGCGGTACCTTACAGTGGCCTTCCAGTACTTAAAGGGGTCCTACAGGAAAGATAGGGTAAACTTTTAGCAAGGCCTGTTGCTATAGTATGAGGGGTAATGGTTTTAAACTAAAAGAGGGAAGATATAGATTAGATATAAGGAAGAAATGTTTTTAGCACGAGGGTAGTAAAATGCTGAAACAGAGAGGTCGTAGATGCCCCATCCCTGGAAATATTCAGGGTTAGGTTGGATGGGGCTCTGAGTATTTTGATCTAGTGGAATTTGTCCCTGCTTATTGCAGGGCTGTGAACTGGATGACCTTTACAGGTACATTCCAAAAGTAATTATTCTATGATTCTATGATCTTCATTTTACCAAAGACAAAAGATTTTCTCGAATGCTGAACAAGATCAGATCATATATTTTTATGTCTCTGTGTTAACAAGCTTTAAACAGCTTTCAATACTGTCTAGTTAAAATTTCTGAAGCTGCATACTCTTGTGTTAAGTGAAAAATCTTTTTCACTGCAAATACTCAAGAAGCACTCACTGTTCGTCTTTGAAATCTCTAGGGCTGTTTATGAAGCCTCTGCTTTTGTCCTTGGAGACCTTCTTGGAGCTTTCCATCATTCCTTTTGCAAAATATTGCAAGGAATTGCAGTTCTACGGGACTGAGGTAGCTTATGACACTCATGTCAGGGGTGATTTAGTGAAATCACGTTTTCCTTAACATGAAATAAAATCTTATTTCTGCCATTCTAAAACATGGCTGGCTGCTATTTCTCATTTCTTAACATACTTCTGCTTAATTCTGAACTGTTATAGTATGTCAAGGAATTTGGGGTTTTAAATAATTTCAGGTAACTTCAATAAATTGACATTTTGTGACTTCCAGATATAGCTAGTGAAACTTTGTTGATCTGGGAGGGAACATCTAGACTGAAAAAAATGAAGCAAGTTTAGAGAATATCTACACATCATTCACATTATTCCATGCATCATGAGGAAACAAATGCTGAGGACAATAAATGAACATTTCAGTTTGCTCTTTCCTTGAGGCAAAAACTAGAGTTTTATCATCTACAGGTTTCTTAGTAATTGATTTATTTCATCCTATGAGTAAGGTAATTCTTAATGGATTTACCTCAAAATAAAATATTTCCCTTAGTCATTACTAACATCCTAAATACTCATTGACATTCAATGCACTATGAATATACAGCCTACAAGCACTGGACAAAACAGAAAAAAGAATAAGCAATTTTTATTGTCTCAGGGTGTATGTACAACTTGTTTAGATTAAGAGTGCAAAACAAATCTCCTTATTATTCCCAGTCATTAGATTTCAGATTGCATCACAATAGAGGCTTGGAGCTCACAAACTAGATTCCTCTTAGATGAAACTAAACAAGATGATGTGCCCCAAAAGCACATCTTGGCATTAATGAACCTTTATCTCTTAGGATCAAACAACAGCTAATCTGAAGAACCCCCCCTGAAAAGCAGATGTTGACTATTGCATCTCCAGCACCATCTGTTTGGCTCTAAAGATCTTTTTCTCAAGGGCTGAGCTAAGTTTTAATATAGACGTATCCTAAGATTTTTGTTTTCTTCTTCCTCTCTTCCTTTGGCCCAATCTCTTAACATCTGTTTCCATCATTTAATATACAAGATACAAGAACAGTCTCTGTGTTACAGAACTTGTAAACTGTAGCCATGCATAAAGTAATTTATGGGGCCACTGATGGCTAAAAGACCATGTGTGCACTTTCAACTATTTAGTAGCTTTGATGCAGCTCGGACTTCTATGGTAGCTAGTATATCAACCCGTGTGTTCCTGCTGATCATTCAACCTGGGTATATATAAGTTTTTGATGAACAAAACATATTCAATATTCCTCCCAGCTGGCTGGATAATCAACCTACTGATACTATTTTGAGGAGAGTTACCTGCAGTAGAAAGCTGCATCTGTACTCTTTTCCAATAAAACTATTATTAAGCTCATGTTACTGTTACAGTTTCCACAACTTTTCCTGTTTGTGGTAATGCAGGAGAAAAAAAAGGGGCAACAGGTATTGCAGGAGTTAGATGGGAAGCTGTCTCATATAGTAAGCAGCACCAGCAGTATTCCAGTTTCTCATGTGCGTATGTATTAATTCTGTAGTTTTTTTAGGCTATATTTGCATGTCTCTCATGTTTTCTTTTGTAGAAGGTTTTTGTTTGTTTGTTGGGTTTTTATTTATTGTTACTTTTTTTTTTATGATGGAAAATTAAACTGCATTCAAAACCTTGACTTTTGATTTGGAATAATATTTTGCTTTTGAAGAAGTCTATTCACCACAGAATAGGAAGAGGATAGAAATTCACTAGGAACTACAGAACTACTGTTTATTATATAGCAATACTTATGGTTATGTAATACTAATCATTAATAATAATAATGATGATGATTTTTATGCTACCTGTATAAGAAAGAATTGTTAAACAGTTAATGTCCATCAAATCATGACAATTGTGTTATAGTTTCATTGAAGACCCTGCAAGAGATGACAAAATTGTTTAACATGTGCTGAAAATTCATTGTTATGTTCACTGTTTTTAAAAGTACATAGTAAAAAGCTACAGTAGTTGAATTCCTGTGCAGTGTAGGTGTAAAGATTTGTGATATTACCAGACAATTTGTCAGTTTGCAGTTCAGCCCATAGGATTAGATCTAATAAAATATTGCAGGTTTTTTTAAGATACCAGAGGGGATTATTTAGCATATTAATGACTTCCTCTAATATGCCCATCAGTGTGGAAAGCAGGAGTGATGAAGTTTGAACTAAAGGAAGGAGAAGAAAAGATGAAAATTGTTTTTGTTTTTGTGGTTTTTGATGGGGGTTTTTTGATGCATTGGTCAGTATTTAAGAGTGTATGTACTGCAGAGTACTGTGCTATACATTGTAAGCTTTAGACAAACTGCAGCTGTATACCCTGAATGTAAAGACAGGGTACCCAGCTGGTTCCTGTTGGCCAATTTAAACTCTTCTTAGTCTGGGGTTAGCTGGTGTCTCTGAATTTTCATTTATGCAAAGTATTAAGAGCATCCAATTGGCCTTTTTACCAATATACATGTAGTGATTTGTAGAAAAGCAATCTTGATATCATGCTGATGTGCTCAGTGCTCAGTGGGTTGTGGGAAGCGATGCAGAAGGGCTAAAGACACTGGAAGTCTTGTTGTTGCATGTCTTCCAAATCTTCTGCATGGATGTATCTGTTTACTGTGAGTGCAAGGACAAGGATAAGGAAAAGATATGAATATAATGACATGACAGTGTTATTTGGTCTATAAAGATAGATGGATTGGCAGTTCTATCAGATGAATAAAAAAAAGTAAACACCAGGTAAAACACCTTCAGAGAATTTCATAGTTAGAGATGCTTTTATCTGACACTTAATCGTAACTACTTTTTTGCCACAGTCAGTATAGTCCATGAAAGTCAGCACTGCTTTCTTTATACTCTAATGGAAACATGTAGTGTAGCTGACTTCTGTTCACCTTCTTCTGTGATCTTCTGTTACTGACATTTGGCTCATAGTCTGTGTTATCTAGGTGAATTGCAATGGAAAACAACTGCAAATTTTCTATCTGAAGCTAGGTATAACATGCTATTTTTTGTCCTGATACACAGATAAAAGCCTCTTTTTCTCCATTTTTTCTCCTTATCTTTGTATTCACCTTTCTCCTGCACCATAGAGGGTGGTTTTGATAATGAACCAATCAACTAAACAAAAGCTGTTGTGTTGCTATTTTTTATTTTATCTTTAAAAACATTGATATTTCACAGAGTTTAATTTTGCAGCCAAACAGCATAGAGATTTACAATGATAATGGTTAAATTGGGTCATTTACTATTTACAAAATCATGAAGCATCAAGAAAATAACAACATTTGGAGTCTACAGTTTCCACTGCAAAGAAAACACTGAAACTTCATGTAGAAATTTAAATCAAAAGATCTTTATGGATCCAGTTGCTAAAATGTCTACTGAATTGACTACACTGGTTTAGGTTAATTACTGGTTGAATAAGCAACAAAACCCAAAACAAATAGCTGAAGTAAAGCTATCTCTAGGCAAATCTTTCGGTGCTGATAATAGTCAAGGACAAGATGCAAAGACGTCTGCATAAAATACGTCAAAGGGAGAATGAGATATAATTCTGAGGTGGATGAAAATGCTCCAATAATAGTTTAATCTCTTTACTACCTAGTATTCTTAACACAGATATACAAAGTGAGTAACAGCATTATCAGAGCTCAGCTGGATCATCTGGGAATGACTGAAGACTTGGCTGTAGCCTCTGGAGCTCTAGTGGTGGCAGAATTATGAAATTTCCCCTAGTACAGGAAATTGAAATGGAGCATAATTTGTGAAGGCTGCTTCAGGAGGAAAGAGTTTCAAACCTGTGGCTGAATATCATAATTTCTGAAAATGGGAGTTCTTATGGCAATGTACTGGTGAGTGAGAAGGATAAGAAATTTATGTTTACCAACAGTGGTGATAAAAACAGGGTATAAAATATATAGTTTTGAAATATAAATTAATTTTCTGTTATTATTAACTGGTAGTGTTAGGTGCCATGTTGTGAGTGGATACTAATACTATAATCAAACTAAATTTTTCCTCATCTTATGTTTGGGAGACCGTGCCACTCTTCCATCATGAATTATCAAAGATTTTCTAAGGAACTCTTCAGGATATGAAAGTCCATGTGACAAATTAGTGGACAATCTGACCCTAAAAATTTGAGGATTATGAAGTAACTTTTCTTCTGCTGCTTCAACCATGTGAAGCTTACTGAGAATGTTTTACTCCCCACATACATATTGGAGGACATTTCCAGACATTTAAGTTTCATTTGCTCTTCTTCACACCATAGAACAGACTGAAGTATATTAGCTAGTGTTCATGATAAAAAGCCTAATTTAGATTTCACAGCATTTGCCTGCAATATGTTTGATGCTTTAGTCAGGATAGAGGTGTCTAGAGATTAAATCTACAGCTGTTGGAACATTTCGGAATACTGGGTGAAAACAAGTTATTAAGTACAGCTTGAAAGCAGAATCAAACCTCTGAAGTGTAAGGTTTTCTTACAGTCACAATCTAAATTTGCATACAAAACAAGTCAAGTAATAATTTAATTATTTAGGTCTTCACCCAGCTCTGCATCAGTGTACCTTTGCATCGGCACAGGGTTCCACTAACTTAATGGTTGCTTGAGAGTCATTTTGGAGTCAAAGGACAATTTTTTTTTAAGATTTATTTTGTTTATTGGTACTTAAACTTTCAATTGGCTTTGTGTCCACCAGGATGCAGAATGCCTGTAGTAGTAGACACAGATGAAAGACAGACTGTCCTACAAGGTCTAGGAGCAGATTTTTTCCCTTAAATAATTGACTGTTAAGAATTTCAGAATTTTTACTTGCTTCTTTTTCACATGGAGACTTCCTCTGTCAAGAAAAAAAAGACTCTTGGAACATGCTTTCAAAAACATGTTTTTTGTGCATTCTTGGACTTTTCTTGCACTGACTAAAAGTAAAGGAGAGCTAAGCTTGATACTAGACAAATTTTTTTCAGGTTTTCACTTTCTGATAAAATATGTCATACATGCCTAAGAGGTAACTAAGAGCTTTTTCAAACTCTCAATAATACTGTCATAATTTCATGTTTTGAGATACTTGCCTTACATCATTAGATATTGACATTCTTTGTTTTGCTGTTATTTGCCTTTATTTGTCTTTAATATCTCTTATAGAAATCTAAAACCAAGATTAAAAAGAACAAATCAGTATATCTTCTTTACAGGGAACATTCACTACTTATTGCCTAAAAAAAATTAAAGTGATAAAAAATGTTGCTCTCAGATATAATATCTAAATAATTCTTTGACATTCACTGTTGACTGCTAAAAGTACAATGAATATCTTATAATTTGATGACAGATTTGCTATTTTCTCTTTTACTGTGCTTTGATTAAATACTTGAGTTGCAACATTCTTACAAAGCAATTTTTCAACTTTACTCATAGTGCCATCTAATGGTACTGTTTTCTCAACTAAAAAAAATAAAACAACAACTGTGGGTCATATTGCAGATTTTATTTTAAGATATAAATGAATTACATCACTGTATGTTGGAATGCAGCCATCTATGTGTTCAGCTAGTAGAGCAGGGTAGAGCTGGAGTGATCCAATCTTTATATTTTTTTCTCATTGGATTAATTCATCATCAACATAAATTCTCCTATTTTAGGGAAAGAATAAGACTATAATATTTAGGAAAGGATGGCAATTAAATAAGACTGTAGTAGGATAATTACATTGTCTTTTCCTTCATCTTCATCACTTTCCTTCATCATTCTCTCCTCTTTTTTTGGTTGCTACCATTTTCTGCAGTTATGAATGTTACTTGACTCTAATGCAGGAAAGTGTTTAATATTAAGCACAACCTTAAATTTCAGCTCCAAGGATCTATATAACTGAAGCCACAGAATAATTTTAGAATTTAAACTGACATAACTTAATTAGTTCTTTGAAACACCTTGCATATATGTGCCACCTTAAAAAAACTACTATTAATGATGATATATGACTTCAGCAGGAGTATACAACAGATATGTTATGAATTATTTCAATTTTGCACAGATTTTCCTTGTTTGACCTCCAATCTTTTGTTAGGGCCTGCACTGACTGTAAATTCTACATATACTCATGTCTGTGGTATCATATGCAATTTTATTCTTCTCAATATAAGTAAGTACATTGTTAAGATTGAAAAGGTGCAGCAGAAGGCAAACAAAACAATTCAGGTTCTGAAAGTCTGAATTATAAAGGAAGATTTGCCTGTATAGGTTAGAAAATAGAAGTCTAAGCAAAGACCTTGAGACAGGGAAATAAGACTTTGAAAGAGAGGAGCATGCTAATGCTAACTTACATGAAGTGTGTAATAAAAAAAATTTAAAATAGAGTAAATCGCTTGAATGACAGAAGATGTCAAAAAAATATGTAATCCATGAATAATACCAAATGCTTACACCCAGCCAGTAAAATAAATTGTCAGTGAAGCAATAGACGTATGGAAAGAATAAAATATGAGAGAGACTTTATTGAAGGAATAATACAGAAATACACCAAGCTGTTGCCCACCACACTGTCATGAAGATAATCCCCTAGGTGCCAAGAGGACAACAAATTGTGTATATCTGGTAATGATAAGGCTCCTTAGACTAGCACATCATGCCTTTCAGCAGTACTTGGATAGCAAAATAGAGGATAGATAGTTCAAATGTGAATTATTAACTTTCCAATAAGTTCCAATTAAGTCCAAATGTGACTGTAAGCTTCTATTTGTCATCTATATGTATATTTGAAAATATTTCACCCCATGAAAGCATTCTCCTTCATTTTACAATCACACTATTGAACTGGAATACCCCCTGCTACCCATATCTCATTTTTTTTTAAATCAGTATTTCAGTTTGAATCTCAATAGCATTCATTCCCTCTCTCTCTGTCTTTTTTTATATATAAAATGAAACCATTAAAAACCATAAAAGTTTGGGGTCCTCTTTGCCTACAGCTGTAGTCACAAAACAGAAAATACTTTTCAAATTCAAAACAGAAAATTTAGTAAAAAAGGCTTGACAGCTGTAAGGCTGATGGTTGGAATTTTTCATTAGGATATACAGTACCAGAACAAAAAATTCCAGCCATCCCCCAAGAGCAAAATATGCTAAGCTTTATTTTGGACTGCTCTTCAGGCTGATAATTTCCTACAGGAAAATATAAATTTTACAGCTTTTGTACTGCATATCTAAAACTGCAAACTATGATAGATAAAGCCATGTATTGAACTTACTGTATCTATTGTAATCCATTAGTTTTACTGGACAAGACAGTAAGACAAGAAAATACAATTTAACTGAAAATATAAAATAAAAAATATGGAGTCTCAAATGCTACTATCATATATATATATATACACACACACACACTTAAGGTTTTACAAAAAAAAAACCCAGAAAGAATAAGAAATAAATGTAATTAATTTACCAATAGGTAATTTTGTGAAATTGTAATTTTGTGAGTCTGTTTCCTTAAGATGATGTTAAACATTATATTTTTAAGGGTGGCTAAGCCTAATTTCACACTTTTTTTTTTTTTTAATCTGCTGTCCACTGTTTGCCATTTATTTTATGCTAGTTACTCCTTTAAGCATAGGTGGGAAGCGAAGTGGAAAATGTCCTAGAGTTAGAAAAGTTTGTACATTTCCATGTCTATGCCTTTTGTTTGTGTATTCTCGATGTCTGTTGTCTTCCTTGCATTTTCCACACTCATCTATGGTTGAATGCTGTTACACTCATGGTCGGAACATCTATTAACAAACAAATAGCTAATTTATTGATGCCTTTTGAATAGTGTAATGCTTGCTTAGGGAATTGAATCTCTGTGACAGGATGTCTGGTCACAGTCCAGAGGGTGACAGGAGTCCTTGTTGCAAGAGTCCTGGCAATGACATCCAGCTGGATCGGAATGGGGCTCCTCCAACTACTGGTCTACTCAGTTTTTATATCCAGTTGGGCTGTGATCCCACATGAACACCTGATCACATACATGACTCATTTCTACTACTTGTATTAAACTATATACAAAATGTCTTTAAACTGTCTCACCTGTTTGCCTGCCAGTCTGTCCTTGGTGCCTGGGGAAGATTATGGAGCCAGTTGAGTGCCATTACAGCACATACAGAACAACCCAACAGTCAGTCTCAGTCACCATGGGTTTATGAAAGGCAAGTCCTGCCTGACTAACGTCATCTCCTTCTATGACAAGGTGACCCACTTAGTGGATGAGGGAAAAGCTGTTCATGTTGTTTACGTAAAGATTAGTAAAGCCTTTCATGCCCTTTCCTACAGCATTCTCCTGGACAAACTGGCTGCTCGTGGCTTGAATGGATGTACTCTTCACTGGATAAATACTGGCTGGAAGGCCAGGCCCAAAGATTGGTGGTGAATGGAGTTAAATTTGGTTGGTGGTTAGTTGCCAATGGTGTTCCCCAGGACTCGGTATTGGGACCAGTTCTGCTTAATATCTTTATCAACAACGTGGAAAAAGGGATCAAGTGCACCCTCAGTAAGTTTACAGATGACACCAAGTTGGGTAGAGTGTTGACTAACTTGAGGGTAGGAAGGCTCTATAGAGGGATCTGGAAAGGCTGGATTGGTGGGCCGAGGCCAATGGTATGAGGTTCAACTAGGCGAGGTGGCAGGTCCTGCACTTGGGTCACAACAACTCTATGCAATGCTACAGGGGAAGAGTGGCTGGAAAGCTGCTCAGCAGAAAAGGACCTGGGGGTTTTGGTCAACAACCAGTTGAATATGAGCCAGTGGTGTGCCCAGGTGGCCAAGAAGGTGAATAGTGCCCTGTCTTGTATCAGAAACAATGTAGCCAGCAGGACTAAGGAAGTGATTGTCCTCCTGTATTCGGCACTGGTGAGGCCTCACCTGGAATGTTGTGTTCAGTTTTGGGCCCCTCACTACAGGAAAGACGCTGAGATGCTGGAGCATGTGCTAAGAAGGGCAATGAAGCTGATGAAGGGTCTAGGGAACAAGCCTTGTGAGCAGCATCGTAAGGAACTGCGGTTGTTTAGTCTGGAGATAAGGAGGCTGATTGCTCTCTACAGGAGGTTGTGGTGATATGGGTGTTGGTCTCTTCTCCAAAGTAACAAACAATAGTACAAGACGAAATGGCCTCAAGTTGCACCTTGGGAGGTTTGGGTTAGAAATTAGGAAAAAATCCTTCACTGAAAGGCTTATCAAGCATTGGAACAGGCTGCCCAGGGAAGGGGTTGAGTCACCATACTGAAAAGATACTGAAAAGAGCTGTAGAGGTGGTGCTTAAGGATGTGGTTTAATGGTGGACTTGTCAGTGTTAATGGTTGGACTCAATGATCTTAAAGGTTTTTACAACCTAAATGTTTCTATGATTCTAAAATGTCTTATGTGAACCTTTTTTCTTTTGCAAGAACAATTAATAGCGACCATTTACAAGATTCTTATTTATGTAAAATTTTCATCGGTTTTACAGCAGGAACAGCCTATATGGAAGTCTCTGGCTACATTGTCCACCCAGGGAGTTAATCAACACATCAAACACACAAATAGCGCCTGTTGATCCAAGTGCAGCAGCAGCTGTCTAGGCAGTCTCTGTGACTGTCTGAATCTCACATTGTTACAGGTGAGTCCTTTGTCTCAGACCAGTTTTTTGGTTCTTTGCAGACAAAGTAGGGAGCTCCTAGGTCATCTTAGGAAATTAATAACTAAGTGCACACAGGAACAACCCTGATACAGTGCAACACCACAGTTGTAGCTTAAATTCTGTAGATTTTGTTACAAGACTATCCAGTAAGTGAAGGATGACTTTTTCAGTGTAAACTGTTTGAAACTTGAAACTTAATTCAATGGCAGTTTCCTCAAAAATATTTTTTCCTTTTGCTGTATAGGAGCTTTTTATAATTTTATACAGTAGCAGAGAAGATTAATGGTGATGAGATGCATCTCTAGAAAATCTTATCTACTACTATCTGTACAGGAGTAAAAGGAAGGATTTCTATGTGATTTCTCCTTTGAACATATATAATTTGAGCATTCTTTAGCAGCAAGAAACAGAGATGCTTGGCTACAAATCTCATAAATAATAAGTCTCAGAAAGCTTCATATAAGCTTCAAGGATACGAGTGCATACAAATACTTATTCATCTGAGGTTACAAAAATAGGTGTGCACAGAAATAAATAAATTAATAAATGTAAAAAGGATTGAAAAGTTGGAAATTCTAATATGTTTTATGCTTGCAGACTGGCTTACATGATGCCATAAGCAGCTTTATTTCATATTTTGTAGCTCCTCTAAATCATGGTATACTGTTAATGCGTATTTAAGGGATTCAGAAGTAAAATCTCAAAAGAATTCATCTAAATATGCTTAACTAAAAGCTGGAAATCTACTAATTTCATTTAAGTTCAGAAAAATAGCCATATAAAGTGCTCACAGCTTTGAGTTGTGGAATCAGGGCCTGAGATGAAAATTGTGACCACTCTGCAACTGTGAGCTCTCTTGTGGCAATTGTATCAAAATAAGTGTATGAAGTTGCTTGTAAACACTGGCATAATGCTTAATTCTACATGCTTTACTGCAGACTTGGTGATCTCCATTCTATGAATTCTCCACACTTTTAAAATGAAAATTTAAGACTGTCTTCAATAAGAAAATCATTAATGTGCTGTTCTGGCTGAATAAAAACCAGCAAGTTTATTGTAAATTATTTGGGTTATTGAATGGAATGGGTCAAAATTATTCACAGTGTAATAATTCTGGTTTGATACAATAACATTACACCAACCGTATACTTTTTCATATGTGTTTATTTAGTCAACCAGTACAATATTATTCCATTTTTATTTTATTTTAGATGTTACATTAGAGACAAAGGCAAGTGTTCAGAGATTGTCAAATTTATAGTAGACTGAAGAACAAAATATGAACATCATTGCCCACTGTAAAGTGTTAAACCTGCAAGGGGCTCGGGGATCATATTTTCATCATGACAATAAGATCTAACATACAGTTACCACCTTCACCTGCTTCAGTCTAACTTTGTATTAGACTTCTCTACAAATAATGTTTATTTTTCCTTATTTATTTAAATAAATGTATTTATTCTAATGTCTTTATTATTATAATGTCATTTTTGATTTGTCATTTTGCTACAAAGTTGCACACTGATATAAAAAATGAAAACCCTACACATTTTAGCAAACTTTTTAATGTTGATCATTGCACTTGGGTATCTCTCATGCTATGATTACGACATATATGACAGCAGCTAAAGCACTAAATAAGAGCAGATTAAAAAAATGTTGTTGTGGAATGCAAGATGATGATTCTGTGAACATAAGGTATTGATTCCCAGATGCACTTGTATATCTGTTACATATTCTAATTGCACATCTTTCTAGTTTTTGCATCTAGAACTATTTTGTAGGTAAAAGTGAGCGTTTTTCTTGCAGACACTATCAAATATGATTTTGTTCATTGGATTTTGCTTTTTAACTCTGCACATGAATATCCTGAAAATAGGGTAGAATATCAGTTAAGATCTTTGCAACATAGTTTGCCTGATTTTTTGGTACAAATATTTTCTTGTTAACATTCTTATTCTATCTTTTCCTGTCCATAGTGACCCTGCCATATTAATTCAATTCCCAAATCTTCTTTCATTGTTTTCACTATGTTCTTTGAATCTTATTGTCTCCCTTTACACAGCAGACTGTATGGTTCTTCCTATATCTTTAAAACCAAAAAACTTCACATACTACTTTAATAAGAAGCTTTTTGTCTGCTCATCTGTCCAGTTCAGTTCAGATACAGTTCAGATTTCCTGTTCATGTTTGTGACTACAAACTTGTCTTATTTGTCTTGCCTTACTGGTAATATCTTTTATCATTTATAGGTTGAACCAAAAGGCAGGTATTGTTTATTCAGTAATCCAGGCCTAATGCTCTTATCCTTTGTCGGTGGATGAATTTTCTTTTCCTACCTTAGGTATTTATTTTTCATCTCGTACTAATCCCTCATTCTCACTCAGAATGATACTCTGCATCTGAGATAACTAAAACAGTGTGGATTTGTGACCTGCATGATTTTTTTAGTATCTCTCTAAAAATGTTTTCTACTAAATCATGACCAAATGCCCAATTACATAAGCCTTTGGAGACATGGTCTGGCATCCTTTAATTGAATAGCTTCTAACTACTCAAGATGTCCAGCTCAATGCAAGTGAAATATGCATGGAGAATGTATCCATTAACTATGACAAAGGTCTCAGTAGACCATGCTGCCAATTATAAAAAAATATTTTTTAACAAAAATTTTAATAGGTTAAACTGTAAATAATAAAAATAAGTGATAATATAATTTACATTTGCAGATGGATCTTAAAATACTTAAGATTTTTTCTCATAAAGTAGTTTGACATCTGTGATTAGTGGCAAGACCATTTATCTTGTTGCAGTTGTCTCTGTAAAACTGATTTGCATTTTATTATTAATTCATAAACAGGTTAAATCTCTCACTGTTCACTGTTATAGCTATCCTATCAAAATTAGCGTTCTCCTACCTGTTTTACATTACCATAGCCCAAGCGATTTCAATGGTAAATTAGCCAGTTATGTCTAAGACAACTGGTATCATCAATAAAGTGAGACACATGTGATGCAGTCTGCAATACTAACTAAAAGCCTTAAAAAATGTGATTATTACCATGATGAGAGTTAAGTATAATTTCTGAGAAAATCCTGCATTTTTCAAGTTGAGATATAAAGAAAACCACACATTCTTCACCTAAATCAGATGTAAGCTTTTAAAACAGAATATATAACAGGTTTTAGCTCTGCATAAACATTGTGTTGGCCTCCTTCAGAGGGATGTATATCATACTCTGTCCTCACATATGCAAAATTACGATTGAGTTCATTGAGAATTTGTACTAATGAAGAGCTTTAGATTTCTCTGTATTTATGTTTTATTCTAGTAGTTTAAACTGCAAGATAATGGTAAAGCACATTTTTTATTTCTGTTGCAGTACTTCTAGGGATGCTTTCTAAAGCTGTAATGCACTGGTTCATTCCCTTCTCCTATGAGATTTTCTTTCTGGCCCTTCCTCCCAAATATGGGAACAAAACCCCAAAGCCCCCAACTCAGCCCTTCACCCTCCCCAAAGGATCCAAACAAAAAATTCATTATAGCTTCTGGATTTGACAGGCTTATATGCTTATTTGTAAAATGTACTGCTGACAGTCTTAATTTTCAACTCATTATCAGTTCTACACAGCCCAGCATGATGAAAAATAGTAAGCATTCTGTAAAAAAAAATCATCTTTCTTTTTAAGGAGGAATCATGATTATACATTCTAACAACATAAAGGGCTTTGTAATCACTCCATTTCTGGTGTAACATTGATAAAGTATGTTTAATAAGTCAGGTTTATAAGTCATTCTGAAATTACAAGACTTGGACTGTGTTATATTTTCAGCTGCATCTGTGCAGCTGAATTCTGTTCTGTACTTCAGTATTTGCCAGTTATAGAAATAAGAGGTAGATAACAATGACACTTAAACCATGTGCTAGTTGTTTTAAAATGTGTTGGCATCACAGCATTTGAATCATCAGTTTATGGCTAGATGCCTCACAGCAGTACATTGTCTTCTGCTGTCTTAGGTATGTAAGACAAATAATTCTGCATACTGCTAAGTGCTATGAAGCAGATTGAGATAAAGGGTAAGTGTGTTACTAAACTTCAGTTACTCCAAAATCTACTTTGAATACAAACAGTTTGTGTCTGGGACTGTGGCACAGTCCCAGAATTGAACAGCTAGCACCTATGGCAGTGCAAACCAATTTAGAATTGATCTAGGGACCAAGCTGAAGCACTGCCACCCTTACATGAAATTTGTGAACATCTGCAAGGTATACTATGAGTGAGAATGCCTACTACCTTTCATTCCTGGGGACCTTATGGTTGCTCTCTTTACCAAACCAGGCTCTTCTTGGACTGGGAAATAAACTGTACCAGATAAAAAACAAACAAAAACCAAACCACCAAACCCCAGACTTCTTGCTTATTTCTTGGAGCAATACAACACCACACTGCATAATCATTCAATTATTAGCCACTAATTCAGATACCTACTTTTAGACACCTAACTCTAAATTTATTTATTTGCTTGAAGTCATATGTTTTTACTAAATCTGCAACAGCAGGCTATACTTACTCCTCATTCTGCACAAAACCAAGAATATGCGGTATTAATCCTCTGAAAAATACAGAAGCTATCACTGTTCACAAGGCCAATCTGATGATGAATATGTTATTAAAGTTGAAATGGTGTCTATTATAAAAGGGATATCAGCAATACTGTGCTATCCACACTGCTGTGCCAGTATGTCTCAATCCTGGCATTGCTCAATGATGGAGCACTCAGTGAAACTCCGCTCACACCACGTTAAATCCATTCTGATTAGAGAATTAGTGGGACCCTTAGCAAGATTTTATATTGTTACAGATTTTTAGTGCTCATAGCTCATTGACTACACATAGGCTGCCAAGCACTAGCTGTGTTTAATGTTGCCCTGACAGAGTTTTAAATAAAACATGTTTGTTATCATAAGCAGAAAGCAGGATGTACAGAAGGTAGAATCCAAGTGCCAGGTATTAAACAGTGCTTTATCGCCTCACAGGAAAATTCAGAAACAATGTTTTTTCTTGAGATTAAATACCTGCTTAACAAGAAAAATTTTGGTGTTGCTTACTAAGGACTTTCAGATTGTGTACTTTACTTAGACACTTTGACACCTGAAATTGTCTGGATTGAAATGGTAGCTGGTTTAGTGTGTTCTGATCCCTCCCTATTCCTTTTCAATTTATTTCCCCAGAGAGTACGGGCTAGGCACGGCAGCTGGCTGTCACTGTGACTTGCTTTTTACTCAGGTGTGCAGCTGAGCTGAATAAGGAAAAAGGAGAAGAAGTCAGCAAAGTTGTACAAAGTCAGTCAGTTCCATGGCTGAAACTGGAATAATTTTTGACTCCCGGCCTAAATGCTGCAGAAGTTGCCTGCTTTTGCCTGCTTTTAATTAAGTACTGTACATTTTGGAAACTTTCTTGCCATTCTGTTACATTTTACTGAAGCAATTCCTTGGAAAATAGTGGTGGTAGTCATGAGGAAACAAAAAACAAAGACCCCACACTGTGAGCTAGACATTTTGAGTTATTGTATACAGCAATTCCTGTATTTTTGTAAACATGACTCTGCTTATTGTTTCAATTCAATACTCAAGATTTGTGAATTCAGTAGAAAATAGTAAAATGGGTCTAACATGGAAACAAAAGCATAGAAAAGGGGACAGAATAGAGCATAGTTTTAAATGCTTTTCTCATTGAATAGTGATATATTTTAATATATTTTAATTAATAAGATTGAAATAATATTATTTTTTTAAAATTGCAGCCATATTTCTAATGGAAGATCATGTTCAAATAAGGACAAACAGGTCTATTCTTCTTGGCCCCAACTGATATGCTGATATTTCTTTACAATGAGTGAAAGTGTATGGTTATTTCACTGCTTGATTTATTTTTCTATTTACTGTGGCTTTCATGTGTGCATGATTTACATTCTCCCTTAAAATTTGTATTTGTTTTTTTCTAAATAAAACATGTTTAATTTTAGAAATATAGGGAGATATTCAAAATCTGCCTGGACATTTTCCTGTACAACCTGCGGTAGGTGGACCTGCTCTGGCAGGGGTTTTGGACTAGATGATTCTGTGATTCTGTCATATCTGCCCCAGGTAGCATTATGCTATTCAGAGAAATTTAAATGAGTTATGCATGAACTAGTTCCATAACTATATATGTCAAAGCTGGACATTGCAGTGCTTTACTTCAACTGAGTAACCAGTAATCTTGCTGAGAAACCAGGCTTGGAATGTGATAATCTGAACTAGTACTTCCACAGCTGCTACGTTATTTCACATAGAGATAATTGCATATCTGGAGCTAGTTTATGTCTTGTGGATGTACCTATGGAATCTTGTGTGACTAATGAAAAATAGTGGTTAGTGGTTAGTGGTCAGACTACCAGGACCCACGGAAAACAACAGTATGTTTGGCACATAGGATAAAAAAAGGAGCACCTGATAGAGGCACTAACAGATACAGCTGGGAACTAAACCTAAAGGTATGATTGTGGGCAATTGTTGAAGTAGAACAGAGGTTCTAAAGACAGATTATGAGAAAGTTCCACAGAGAAAGTCATTCAACCTGTAAAGACAGCAGATTTGTTTGAGGAAAGACTCAAAAAATTGATATTACTGCAGCAGCACTATATGCGGGTTTAGACAGAAGAAAACTAGAGAAAAGACAAAGAGCATGAGCTTTCTGGTCCAGTGTCTACAGTGTAAGAGTAGATGTAACAGACTGAGAAAAAGCAATTGTCTAATCAGTGACCTCTTCATTAATGTATAAAGGATTCCCTGATCCAGGCTGAACAAACCCCAGTGCCTCAGCCTTTCCTCACAGGGCGAGAGCTGTACCTCCCCACCATCTCACTGCCTCTCTGCTGAATTTGCTACAATCTTTTCCATACAGTGGGTGAAGATATGGATGAAGTAATTCAAACTTGGTCTAATGGTGAGTAGGTGGGCATAATCTACCAGGAATACTCCTGCCAATCCAAACCAAGATGCACTGCACACCTTTACTGCTCCTGTGCTACTAACCAAGACAATTTTAGCAGAGCTGCTCTCCAGATAATTAGCTTGTTATAAGGCTTGATTTTTCCCAGGTGCAGGACTTGTCATTTGTCTTTGTTGAATTTAATGAGATTCCTGTTGGTCTGTTCCTCTAGATCCCTCTGGATGGAAGCACTGCCTTGGGTGTTATTGAATGTTCCCCCAGTTTAGTATCATCTGCAGAACTGAGAGTGCCTCCTCACAGATACTGATAATGATGTCAAACAATACATGATGCAGGGTAGATTCTTCTGTTATTCTACATGTTACCTACCTTGAGGCAGAATATGACCCACTAACAATTAACTTCTGAGCCTGAACATGGAACTAGTTATTTACCCATCTAGTTGTCCACCCATCCAGCCCATAATGTCCTGTCCTGGATCCAGAATATCGAATATTGTGGGAAACAGTGTTGAAAACCTTACTGGTCAAAGTAGATAATATCCAGTGCTCTCCCTTCATCTGTAGACTTGGTTATTTTATCATAAGAGGCAGTCAGGTTGGTTGAGTATGATTTAACCTTTAAAAATCCATGCTAACTACTCACAGTCATCTTCTTCATATGGCCATGAATTTACTCTAGTATTACTTGTTCTATGATTTCTACAGGGAGCAAACTGAAGTTGACTGTTCTGTAATTTCCTAGATTGTCCTTTTGGCCTTTTTTTGAAGATGGGTGCAATATTTTCATTTCTGCAGTCATTGAGAATTCTTTCTCTGTCTCTATGATCTGTCAAAGATGAGAGCAGGCAGATCTCCTAGCATCACTTGACATAGCCTGTTGATTTTCAGATACTTTTATAGGTTGAGCTCTCTCAAGTAATCCCTGGGTCAGCTCTTATCCACTGCTGGTAATTCTCAATCTTGAACCCTTTCAGTGATTAAAGGGGCCTTAGAGGCCCTTTGGTGAAGACCAAGTCATAGGCAGCATTTACTGACTGCAGCCTTATCTGCATCCACTGTTACTAAATCAAGGTATTGCTTAAATAAATTCAGAGCTCCAGTAGAGAAGACATTATAACCTATAAAAAACATGTACAGAGGCCATTAATCAACACATATTGGAAAGACCACTTAAATGCCATATATGCAGCTAAGATATTAGATTTGTGACTAATTCAGTTATACCTCTAATCTGAACAATCCTCCAAAATCGCAATGTTAGTTTGAACCAAAAATGTTTGTGATGCCTCATAATGACTCTAATAGTAAGGAGAGTGGAAAAATACAAGATATTCAGTAAGAAATACACAAAAGAATGTTTTACTCTGAGATATAGTTGCTGGGAAACAGAGCAGTGCAATATGTAGATATGAACTGGAGGATAATTTGAAGGTATCCTCAGAATGGAAAAGGAAGGAAAGCACTCATTAGGATCATAGAAAGAATTATAACAAAGTGTAAAGTATCCACATGCATAATGGCATATTCAAAACAGATTTTTTTTCATGCAAAAGGAACAGAAAATCCTGAAAAAAACAAACATCAAAAGACTTCAATATCCCTACTGTAACTAGCATAGGTAAAACTAGAAATTTTGTAATGTGAGAAAATAATCAGATTAGTTCATACACACACCCCAATAAAACAACCAAAAAGAATTACTAATCTTTGACAGCTATTGAGGATACTACATGATTTACTAGATTAAACTGCTCACTATAAGTATTTTTACATGAAAAGTATTAATGTCATTGGAAGAGCCTGGCAATGTTTCATGTGCCTTTTGGCAAGTATGTTGGGTACAAAGGTCTTTGGCTATCAACAGAGCCTGCAAGTCATTACTGACATAAAGTAAACTAGGCCTTGAAGGGAAGTACAAGTATCTTGATTATAACAGACAATACTCTTACTTAAGGAAATTAAAAAAGAGGCAATTAATACCAATGGTGTGGAAAAGGAACTCTATTAAGCAGCTTTTCAGAAAATATTTTAGGTTAAAATGAAGCTGAAAAGACCTACTGCCTTCTTCTTCAGATACCTTTTGATTCTGAAAAACTGTCTTAAGTTACTGACAGCCAGAAAGCCATTACAAATATATCCAGACTGTAGGATATGAGAGGAGGCCAGCAATTTACTTTAAAAAAATCAATCAAAAGCCTGAGAATATTCAAGTAACAAAAAAATGTTGCATCATGGGAATAATTGGAAATCAGGCACCAACATTTAATGAAGTAATGAAATACATATGTGAATCACTGACCCTGAAGTACTATAATGGAGTGCAGTAGCCTGCAACATAATCATGCTATGCTGCATTTTAATGACTTTGAAGAGCAGTATCTAGAAAAATAGACATGATAACAATTTATTGATACAAGCAAGGACAAATAACATTCAGAAAAGTTTGCTTTGCTCCTTCAGGAAAGAATGCTCCTGGTTGCATTCTTCAAAATAGAATAATTCTACTTTTCTCACCTTTGGGCACAGGATATTTGCACAGGCAGATCACAGGTCGTTAAAAACCATCAAGAAGAAACCACAGCTGAGTGCACCCAAGTGTGTACAGCAGATGTTACTAGGACTTGTGTGTTATGATGTGAGAATAAGATGCTACTCTGGAAAGCTACTTATGTTTTAGATATACCATGCAATGTTTACTTTCCTGAATGTAGCAGAAATGACATGGCTCTGTCAAAAAGGAGATAAAGTTTGTCAATATGTGAAAAAAACATCAGCTAAGAAATGTTAGGAATGAAAATGAAAGCAAAACAGAATATGTAATTATGGAAACAGATACATCCATGGTGTCACTTGAACATTGTTCATAGTTCTGGTCAAATGTCCTCAAGAAGATGAAGCAAAAGTGGAAGCAAAAAACTGTTCTGGGGTAGGCTACAAGAGATCAGAGACACAGAAAACCAAATCAGGCTTTAAACTTGAAAAAATGTGCTCAATATAAATCATGAATGACATGCACGTGCAAGTAGGGAATTATCCCTTTTCTTATAAAAAATAAGGGGAGCTTACCAAATGTAAGCTTTAAAGAAAATTAGTATTTTTGTCATATGATGCAAGATAACTTTGTAGAACTTATTCCTATATGTTTTGAATAGCAAATAGATCAAGAATTTGTATAAAAGAAACAGCATTTTAATGAAAGTGAAAGTTACTGCATTGTGGAAACTTTTGGCCTAGGATGGACTTGTTTTCATATTCTTACCATATTATTTTCATTCAATTTTTGCTACTAATCACTTTTAGTCACTTTGTAAGCAACTGGCTCTCCTTACCATACATACACTGACCGTAAGATCTAAGTACTCTAAAACACCCTGATTCAAGATACACCAGACAGTAAATTAAGATATAACAGTGAGCATGTATTTATATTTTAGGATTGATTAAACTGAAAAAAACAAATGGCTTATCATAAGAAAAATAAACTGCATGTAAGAAGCGTAGGTGGGACCTCAGCTGGTTAGAAACTTGACCTGAAACTGCTCCTAAATAAACATAACAAAAGATATCAGTTTTCTGATCTTTAAAGCTTGTAACAGAATTTAAAAAAAACCCCAAGCTACTATGATGTTTAAAAAATAGAGACAATTCCAGTGTGCAGAGTGACATGAACTTTTTTTCAAAGTTTCTACCAGAAAACACACTGTGGCATTAGGTTTTTTCTCATTTATATCTTCACAGGTAACAATTGACTCAAAAATTGTTCTTGCTATAGTATGTGCATGTTTCTAAACCAAGGACGGAACAAGAAGAGTATGCAGAAATTCATTTTACATTACTATTGTTGCTAGAGAGAGTACTCCACTGGGATCCCTCACTAAGCTTGTTTGCCTCACTCTGCTTGGGATTTTCAAAGTGACAGCTCAGTAACATAATGGAGTGATTCAGGTTTTTCTGTTTGTTCTTCTATCATTTTTAATTCTTTAATTCTGTAACTGGAATTTGTAAATAATAGGTCAAATCCTCAGAGGATAGTAAGTAGTTTTGATTTTTTTGAAACATATGGAGCTACCACAATTTGACAGTCAAGGGTTGGTAGCCTGCTAGTGCATACAGAGAACTCAAAAAATCCCAGTGGACTCAGAAGTCATTTACCTGATTTCAGTGTCTTATTTTATTCCTGCTAAATTCATTCTCATGACTGACTTGAGGAAAATTAGAATCAGTCACAAAAAGTATTAATAATTATTCTTCTTCCTGATTTTCTTACCTTTAATATTTTAGATTCTGCTCTTGATCCCTTTTCCTCTCTTTCTTTTAGCTTTTTTAGTATCCCTTTCTGTCTCCCATCCAATTCTACAATTAAAAGTAGTTTAATGTTATCAAAACATAACATGGGAAATGGTATAAAACACTCCGTGTATTTTAAAAGTGGGTATGTTATCCCGACAACTGTAAAGTGCTGGAGTGTATGAATATATACTACTGTGACTTTCCAATTCACTGGACCTCCAAGTCCAGCACAGTTTCTATAGAGGATAACAATCACACAGAGAATCCAGTGTGTTTCATGCTTTGCCTAGTTTGATGCTTTACTTATTTTTTAATTTCACCAATTTCTCTGTGAGTTGCAAAATGTTGAAGCAAAAGTACCTGTGGAATTATGTAATGTGGAAACAGACAGACAATGTAGTTCCTTGAAAATAGCAAGAAATAACTCAGATCCCCAAAAGGTTTTGATTCAAGCAACCTTCTGTAGTGCTGAACGCCTTCATTACAAGTAAAAGTCTGACTTTCTGAAGTAGTTTTTGCATTTGTCAGAGTATTTAAAGAAGAGGTACTCTCCCACAAGTGCAAATGGTTTAAAGTGTGCTCTGCTTAACCTGTTTCTCAAATTCAGTTTCTCTCACTGAATTTCTTCTTGTTTCTTCAGTTACATGTAGCTTGGTTGGCCACCCTTCATATTGGCATTACATTTCAGTACTAATATTATGTGCCATACCATCGTTGATGACACACATAAAAGTCTAACTTTTATGGTCTTTCTTATTCCTAAGACCCATTAGACCTATAAACTTAAAATAGTGTGATGTGTGATATATGTTTTCCAAAATACTGTAACCTGAAGAGCTGATCACTATATTAAAGTATTGCAAGCACTTTTGGAATCCTTTTCTTTCTTTTTCAAATCAGCGGTTGATTTAACAGTTGTTGAAGTTTATACAGAATTTGCAAATATCACAGGATTTTTCATCCTACAAAATACCTTCCCCTTTGACTCAGATTTTAAGAGATTCTCTGAATACCTTATAAGAAGGTTATAGCTGTACTACAGCTTTTTTCCTAATCTCTTTTTATTTCCAATAGCAACCCTCTCTTTTTTTTTAAAAAAAAAACAAAAACAAAACACAAACACCATAATTATATTCACTCTCTAATTTATCTGTAGAGAATCACAGAAAATATGTCATTTTGCTCCCTAGACTAAAGTCATAATCTTATTTTATTTTTTCCCCAAAACAAAATGTATTGTTTGTGATATCCTCCTATAGCCAGAATGGCTTTAATATGTCAAATACTGACTTTTTGAAGGATCAAAGAACGAATTCAAATTACTTCAGTGGGTAAAGTGCCCTCACTTAATGGACAGGTCTTTATTTAAGTGAAGAGTGTCAGGTGTTCTGACATGAAGATGTATGATGACACCATTCATACCACTACACTTCCAACATAAAAGATTTTTCAAGTTCTTTTATTGCATTCTACAGTAGTTGGATCTTTAAGGCATTTCCTTCTAGAAACTGATAAAAAAGAGAGTTTCTTGCTCTCAGTATGGAAATACATAGATAGCACAGAAGAAATATAGTGAACTTCACTTTTAAATAAATGTATCTATACCAGTTATAAGCAAAAACCAACAAGTATATTTAGCTGGTAACCTAACAAGCATCTCCTGTGCAACTGGGTAGAGGCAAAGAAAAGAAAATAGTCTAAACTGTTTAATTACTGAATACTAGATAAGTACTAGGTGTTATCTAATGGCTATCAGACATCTCATATAACATGCAATTTCCCATGCGTCTGTCTCAAACATATGATTCCTCAATGAAGAAAAAAGGAGAATTTCTCCCCCTGATTTTCTGACTCTTAGCTGACAGCAGTGAAAAGAAAGTATCAGACAAAGGAAGAAAAGAAACATCTCTTATGCTTTTAATATCCTAAACCCCAGGTTCTGGGATAGATTTGTCAATCTGTCTTCTGATAAACAAGTTGAGAGCTGCTACTCTCAACTGTTAACCTTCCCTATTCCTTAAAGTCTCTTCTAGTTGAGTACTTTTAATTTAGGAAAAAGCTAGTCTGTATTACCTAGATCGTTAATTCCTGATGAAATCATTATATGCTTTGGCATTTGCTAACATTTACCTCACTTTGAGAGGCCACCAGAGCCTTTGGGCACAGACACACCGTTTTGTGATACTGTAGTGCTCTGTGATTTCACTAACCACAGGAGTTGCAGAAGCCATGAGTAAGAGCTGCTACACAACATATGGAAAATCATGGGGGTGAAGAAGCTGAAAGTGAGCTGAAGTATCAAAAGTGAGGATATTTTTTTATGTGTTCTTTCCATACTAGTTATGAAAAGCAAACTTAATAGAACAGGGTAAAGCAAAGGAAAAAAACAGTCAAAAGCAGAAACACACAGCTACAATATCCTAATTGGTTAATTTTACATTTGCCTATTTTATTCCTGCTGTGTCATTTTACTGATTACTTGTAATTTTTGTTTTGCTTGTAGAAAAAGAAATGCAGCATTGTGGTCTTTCATCCAACTTCCATTAAGCATAATTTAATAATACTTTATCAATGCTGTAGGTGAAGAAGATCTCACTTGTATGAGGAATACGAGGTTATGCTGTTGGTATTACTCAAGAGAAGATTTTTTGCAGATTCTCTAGAAATTCTCAATGCTTCAGAAATATTTGCGATTTCTGTTTTCTGTGTTGGAAAGAACAAGAAAGTGTTCTCTAGCTGATTGAAATGATGAAATGAATTTAAGCGATTCGGTCAGTCTCATCGTAATGCTCATTTCAAAGTCAGGTTAATATTTTAGATTTTTGAGATATTTTTGTTTAGAAAGAGCCTCTTCCCTCCTACCAGACTATCACCAAGTCAAAATTTCTTTGAAGATATATCTGAAAGTTTTCTTTTTTTTCTAGGTTATAGCAGACAGATTTGTATGGTGGAGAGAGGAAAGGGAATACATAACTGACTGCAGCAGCGAGAAATTCTTATCAATGGAGAAAGCAGCATTTTGAAGAATGGGAACAGCTTATTTGTACAATACATATTAAAAATAATTTTTTTAATAACCTAAATAAACTTGTGGGATTTTAGTTTGTTTGGTTTTTGGGAGTTTGGGGGATTTTTTTCCTTGACCAGGTAGCCGATATTCTCTAGCTTACAGGTTGTTTCCATTGATAGGAGAAATTACTGATAGACCTTAGTTATTTTGGGTTCAGTCCTGTTGATTTTCATGATCAAGTCAAATGACCTTATGAAGCCAAAGGAAATAATTTGCTCCTTCTCAGTTATCTAACCAGTCTGTACAAGCACTTGTCCACAACTGTTTTGCCCCCTTGAATCTTTCATTTTTTCTGACTCCATGTAGCCTTCTGCATCTTTTCACATAGAAGCACACATCATTGCACAGGTAGAATACAAGTAATACAGCTCCCACATATTTTATACAGTTCCAGGGAACTTATTCTGAGTTTATTCTCAGATGTTTTATTGAACTCCTCTTTTGCACAGTGACTTCAGTTTTTTTCAGACACTTTCAGCCTCTATGTTGTTTTAAATGCTTCCTCTGTTTAATCAGGCTGACACGTAGAACTGCTGATATTGGTGAGATAAGCCATTGCTCATTTAATAAAGGCAAGAGGAAAAGCAGCTCTCAGCTTTATCCAGCATTACCATTGTAAGATTGTACTACTATAAAAAGCAACATGTAGGCACTGGGGCTATACACATCAATAGTGCTCAAGGAAGTACAGCATGCATACTTGTCAGGACAGAAGGATAGAGCCTTGGGCTGCTTCCTCGTCATTGATGTTTGGAATGGGTGTCTTGCAGTTGCATACAAGAAACTATCCTTCAGTGAAACATGGTACAAACAGAATTGAAATGTGAGAAGAAGAGAAGGAGAAAGGGAATATTCACTGTCTTCTAACATTTCTTCACGAGCAAAGCAAATCTGCCTTCCTGCTTTTTGTATCCAAGAAGTCTGGAAGGTTCTTGGTCTTTACTTTAGGTACAACTAGTTTCATAAAAGATTAATGCGATTCTTCCACAGCTGAAAACCAGAATTAATATTGATAAATAACAATAAAATAACATATACTGGTCAAGCTATATATCTATTTGAAATGCAATGCATTAAGTTGGTGACACAAACATAAGTACGTCCAGAGTCCGAAGTTATCTTATGGATGACCCACAGTTTATGCTTTAAACACAGACATAGATACAAATTCTGAGTGTCCAGAGCTCAGGACCATCTCTTTTTGGAGTCTGAGGTGGTGTATCTATGCTGCTGTGTATCAAGTGTCCATGCTAATGCTTTTGCAGTGGGAGTACTTCAAGGGTGGCCTCTGTGAGAAGGAACCAGGGGCTGACCACACTGGATGCAGCTGGTTACAGCCAGATCCATCCATCCCTGCAACCTCAGATCCACCTCAGGACAAAGCTAAGCCCATCAGCTAAAAAACATAGGGCAAGACACTGCACAGAAGTGTGAGAGAGAGCAAAGAGGGCAAAAAAACCCATGAGAAACAGCCCCGCAGACACCAAGGTCAGAGTAGCAGGAGGGGTGGAGCTACTTCAGGTGCCAGAGCAGAGAATCCCCTGAACTTGTGGAGGAGACAATGGTGGAGCAGGTATCTCCCTGCAGACCATAGAGAGGACCACACCAGAGCAGGTGTATATTTTCTGAAAGAAGCTGCAGGTCATGGAGAGCTCGTGCTGGAGCAGGCTCCCCTGACAGGAAGTACAGCTGGTAGAGAGCCCATGGGTGAGGTTTATCCTGATGGGCTGCAACCTGTGAAGAGGACCCAGGAAAGAGTGATTCTTGAAGGGTGGCAGCCAATGGAAAAGATCCACATTGGAGCAGGGGAAAATTGTGAGGAAGGAGAAGTGGCAGAGCAGAACGCTCATGGACTGACTGCTACACTTTATTCCTCATACCCATTGTATGGCACAGGTTGCAGGGAGATGGATGAGTCAGGAAAGAAGGAACAAAGTTGAGACTGGACAAAAGGGTGGAGTGGGAGGAAGGTATTGTAGTTTTTGTCTTTATTTCTCAATATCTAAATCTATTTTGATTGACAAGGAATTAAATTTATTTTCCCTATGTCAAATCTGTTTTGCCCATAATGGTAACTGGTAAGCTATTTCCCTGTTTTTATCTCAACCCAAGAGCTTTTTCATCTTATTTTCTCCCCCTGTCCTGTTGAGAAGAGGGATGAGAGAGAAGCTGGGTGGGTGTCTGGCAGCCAGACAAGGTCAACCCACCTTGATGAAAGTTAAATATCTAAGCCCTTGCTAGTCACTCTTGAAGTATCATTTTGTAATCAGTGGATAGAAATAGGCACCTTTAGAAGGATATGCATCTGACCTGTCTAAGGATGAACTGAAATAAATGTTACCTTAATTAGAAAGAGACATGGGAGTGACTAGATCACATGTCAAGCTTTTAGCCACCTAGATTTATATTCATGTTTCATTCTTTTATGTTCTGGCACCAACTTTGATGTCTTGTAAGAGAATTAAGTCTTTAGAATTGAGACTTTACTAGTTTTTATTTCCTGCAATAATCATTGGGAAAAGAATAGTTACTTTTTCCCTTCACAATTCATTTTCACACAACTTTTTTTTTTTTTCCCCTTACTTTCCTTTCATGCCAGAAGAAAGAAAAATCAAAATGTCAATTAAAGGGGCTTGGAAAATTATTGAGGATTATATTGTGTTATATATAATTTTTTCCATATGGGCATTACTACAATCTCTTTATTGATTCTAGTAATACCATGTTTTTCATCACTATCCAAAAGAAAATAATATTTTTAACCTTTTTTTTAAAAAAACAAAAAAGTTAATTGTTTTATTCTTTTGGCTGTTTATCAATACTGTATATACATCATTGACTGGTGACAAGAATTTTATTTCTCAGTGGTGTCCAGTGTAATCTGTAAATTATGTTATTGAGCATTACTCATTGCATCTGACATACTTTGCATTTTGACTGGCTGGCCGTACAGCCTCTCTTTTGAGATTTAGATTGCCAGAAATGTAACAGAGAACAAGAATGGCTTCCTGCCAATCAAATTATACGACACTGAAAAGGTCAGAGTTACACAGCATATTACTGTCTTTCAGAGATTGTACTGGGTATTAAAGTTCTCTGATGTCTCATTTCACTGACAAAGATTGTAATGAGAACAGGAAACAGCATGGGATCGATTAGGTTTTGTGACCACAATTGTTTATGAGGATGAGAAATGGAAAAAAATACCACCAAAAGACCAACCCACTCTCATTACATCTGGACTTCTAATACACAGGGTCCTTCAGTTACGAAAACCCAAAGAAAAATTCCTTAGATCATAACTGTCCAGGCAGCTTTGGGTTAGAGACAGAATATAGTAATTCTTTCTCAAGAGTAGAATATGAAATAAATTGTGAGAGAAATAAATGGTAGGTAAATTGCACCAAACAATTTTCTGCTGTAATTTACTCTGTGCTCTGCAAAATTCCGAATAGAGGTTCTAGCTACCAATTTCGGCAGAGTGAAATCAGAGCTCAAAATCCCTTCTGCCCCAGGTGAATTCCTGGATGAATGGCAAAGTAGTGTTTGTCAGGAATGCTAATGTTCCTGGACTCAGGGATCCTTGGTGAAATCACTCTTTAAGTCCATTACTGTTCTACCATTTGGGGCTTGGTCCAAATGTCCTGCAGCTTGTGTCTCAATTATCATACACAAATAGTATCACAGCTTGACATTCTAACTGTAGTTTATTACCTCTTTACTGAAAGTGGCTACGTAAAGGAATGGATAAGTTACTTTTAATTTATTTTGGGTCATATGTTTGTGTCTATGTTATGGGACAGTTTGTCTCCACCATCTCTGTCTCAGAGATACTCCCAGATAAATGGGAGTAACGGGGAAAAAGTAATAGAGGTTTAGGTTTCTTTTCCTCACAGTCGTTTTTTCTATATTAAAATATTGCTTAGCTGGAGTAGGTAGTCTAGGGTTAAGATATGACCATAACTGTAACAAGAGGAAAAGAGGGAGAGAAAAAATTAGAGAGCAGTAGAAAAGATTAGGATAAATATTACTAGAAAGGCCAAGCAAAGAGTATGAACCCTGAGGAATTAAATATCACAACTTACTTTCTTTGCAGAAAATAATTCTTCAGAGTAAATGCCCTCTATCAGAAAATATGTTTTTAAAAGGAAGTAGTAGTTATATCAAGGTTTTTATGAAACTATTTGTTACCTTTCATTATTGTAATGTAAGTTCTGCAAAAATACATTTCTATAATGTCATCTTTCTTCTGGTATCTCACTGTAATTTGAATACATTTTATTAATTTCTTCAGGTAAGCAAAAATGTAGCAAATACAAGAACCAGCATAGAGTTATCCCTATATCCATCAAAGTGCAATGAATGCCAAAATACAGCATAGGCAAACACAGATATATCTAAAGCCTCTATGGCAGAGATTGGGAGCTCTACGTCTAATTTCTATTTTTTCATTTTCTAGAAATTTGATGTATTTGTGTGAAAATCAGTTTCTAAATGGAGAATGCAATTGGTTTGGTAGTTTTTACTGATACTGTAATGTCAAGTATTCATGTTTTTCAGTCCCATGGGTGTTACTGTGATGGCTGCCTCTATTTGAAGCCATTGATAACTGCCATGAAAGTCTGTACTACTTCCTGTAGTATGCACATTTATAGTAGAGTCTGGGCTTTCTTTACTGTTCCTAATAATTTGATAGTAATTACCACATCTTAAAGTATTAATAACACATACAATTTCTCCTTTCTAATCCCCCTCACTCCCAACTTCTGCCCTTAAAACCATTGGTAATATTGAACTAGAACTAACATATTCAGATGGACAATAATAAATTAATGATTTTTTTGGGGCAAATAAAACAGCATTTGGTCTATTTTAGCTTTTGAAACCAATTTCATTAAATGAACATAAAGTTTTGTGCAATTGATTTGAGAATTCAGATCCTTTAAGTCCATTACTTCAATAAATAAATAATGTGATTACATTTTAAACTGAACTGACAAGTTCTAACAAGTCACAAATTTTATAATCTATTTTCACTATGCAAATGTTCATTGCCATTAAAGCTGACATTACTCCCATTTTTAAATTAATTTTATTTCATTACCACTAAACTTTTCAATGTTTAGTACAGAGAGATTAATAACAATACCTAGGCTAAGCACCGGACACAGAAACTAGTTTCTACTGTAAAATAATATTTCTTAAACTTTTCTGTTTCATTCATTCACTCCCTCACTCTGTGTTTTAGAAAAATTATTTCAACATATCCAAATTATGGAGGCATCCATGCATTTGTTTTTTAGAACAGCTTGAGAAAAGAAATATAAAAATAGTGGTCAGTGTTGAACAATACTTCCCTCTAAGAGTTTGCAGTACTAAAAAGAAAATACAAAGCAAGCTAAATATTTTCTTATGTGACTCCTTCTCTAAGCCATGAAAAAGCTTATGCTACTATGTTAATGCATTCTGAGTGGGTAGGGAAGGCGTTGCATATAACTCTTGCAAAAATATACGTCATCATTAAAACAGGACCTATTTCCATTTACAGGGCAAGGTACAGGTGCAGTAAAATGTGATGGCAGTTAAAACCATAGTCTAGTGCATGTATGTGAGCCAAACTATTAATGTATTTTACAATGTTCCATGTTTGGATTCTTTTAATCCTCATCCAGGGAACCAAATTTTTGGATATTAGATTTCATAGCACTGTCTATAGCTGACCTGATGGCTCCTAATGAACTTTTTATATGAATCGTCTCTGTAGATCACTTTAGAACATAAGGGCACATGCTAGTGCATGACAGGAGATCAGTCTTTGACAGATAAAATGGGAAGGGTGGAAGAAAAAGTTTCAATGGTATTATCACATGCTGAACTTAATTGATCATTTCCCCAAAATAATTTGTGTTTCCTCACTTGGCTGTAGCTAGGGGGTATGAAGACTTTATTATCTTTGTTTATAGCACGTTTAAAGCTGTAGATGGAAAATTTTGAAAGATTGGAACCTTTGCAGTTGGGGACTGACAAAATGATTAGGTAGCTAGAGCACATGACAAAGGAAAGTCTGAGACAAATGGTTTATTCATTTTCAAGAAGGAAAGGCTTGTGGAGATTCATTGTCTTCAACTGTATCAATGAGAGATTGTAAGAAAGAGATAGACTTTTTTTGAAGGAATAGAGTAAAATGGTAGTAAGCAACAAGAACAGCTTGCCACAAGGAAAGTTCTGATTAGGTATTAGGGGAAAAATTGTGATGAGGATTGTAAAACACTGGAATATGTCATCAGAGAGGATGCAGAACCTCAGTTTTCAAGACATTCAAAACCAAACTGTACAAGGCTCTGAGCGACCAGATGTAAGTTTATCCCACTGTACTTGGGTTCTTGAAGCAGATGAGATCCAGAGGCCTTTTCCAATCTGCATTATTCTATGATATAGTTTCTTATCTAATTTGCAGGCAGTGTTTTGTCAATGGAAAAATAAAATTTATTTCTCAGCACAATGTCAGAGTCAAGAATATGACCATTCCTATTTCTCAAAGTCAGGGAAAGACAGTAGTGATGTGTAGTGATCACTATTTGTATAAGAATATAGAAAATAAAATATTGTTGTGGAAAGTGAAGAAGCACAAACTCATAAAAAGCTTGGAAAAACAATTTACTTTTATTCATTGGGATTCATACGAAATGTTACACAGGTATGTGATTTGCCTTCCTTATCATAGACTGTGTTACTTAGGTTGTGCTATTTATTGCTCTTGACACAATCATTAGGAAAAGAAGAGAGAGACCTGTTATAATGTTCCATATAATCTGGAAGTGATTGGTACAAACTACGCAACTCTTTGACCTTTCTAATGTTGTAACAGTCAATTTGATAGCCTTTCTCAAGTCTCCTTCTTCAGAGTATCAATCACCTCTGAAAAGCAGAAGGAAAAAAAAGGAGGCTGCTACACCGATGAATAAGAAATGTAGGCACAGACTTGGCTTTGACTGCTTGGATTTATTATATGACTGCTAGAAGCTTGCACGATTGATTGCTCATTTAATGACATTAAGTCCTGTTTTGGAACTGTACTAACGTCTCTGATCTACACTTAAAATTAGAACCCTGTTCTCACAAATGCTGTGAGAGAGAGCTTGGTGGATTGCCTGAAATAGATACTTGTAATTTGCATGGGTTGCTCTTTACAAGGCAATAAGAAGCCTTCATTTTATATCTTACACTGTAAATCTAATGTATTTTAAAAAATTTAAAAAAAACCCAAACAACTCAAGCAAGACTATTTTATAAACTGGCTTGTTTATTAAGAGCAAGTGTGGTCTCTAAATTCTGCTGAGACAAATCTGTGAATCCTGTGATAGGTCAAATATCATAGATTATAACGGCAAGAGGGATACCAAATGTGCCATACAGTAAAAGCTAGGATTAGCATTCTTAATTGATAAGGTAAACTAGAGAAAAAGCACCTAATTTTTAATATTGTCTCTGATGCACAGTTAGAGCTCTTTCTAAGCTAGGCTAGTAGCTAATTATCTCACAATATAAATAAAGAGCCTTATTACTGACTGTATTTGCTTAGCTTCCATTTCTAGACACTGTAAATTGTTAAACTTCTGTGGACAGAACATATTACCGAGTTTTATGTTTACATTCAGACATTTAGAGTGGGATTCATCTCAACTAAATTTAAAGGTGAGATTCTGTTTGACATGAAGAACCTTAAATTTATGTGTGCACAAGTAAGAGTCTGTAAGTGCGATAAATCTCCCAAAATCATGGTTTTAAACAATGGAGTCAGTAACACTTGGAGGTCTACACTGCTGGACAGCCAACAGGTTGAAGAAAATGGCTCCCCAAACTCTTTTGATTGTGCTGTACAGATGACTATTGACAACAACAGGATTTTAGACATTCACTGTACTCACATGTACTCACCTAAAACTCACCTGTTTTAAGTATCTTAATTTGTGCTTGAATCACAGTTTTGCAGAAACATTGCAAAAATTGAACACTGGTTAACTCAAATAATTTGTCAAAAAAAAAAAAAATAATGCTATGTCTAACACCTAAAAAGAGCAGTAAGATGGGAAAATATTTCTACAGTCAAGAAGTGTAGAGTTATGATGGAGACAGGCTCCAGAGCAGGCAGGACTGCGCTGGGAGAGGGGATCTGTAGCTAAAAAGGCCAATAAAAGGCTCTTTTGGGGGCTTTTGAAGATGGGCAAAGCTCCCTACTCATGCTAGGGGCTGCCAGCTGGTGGGCAGGCTGCTGAGTAAGCCTGGGCAGAGCCAGTTCCTCTCGCAGTCCACGAGAAGCCTCAGGGAGATCAGGGACTAGCCTCTGCCCACTGAGCTCAGGGGGACATCTAGTGCTTGTTGGGTGCCTCGATGGGTGCCTCAACCAGCTGCAGCTCACACAGTTGGACACTGAGCCTCTGCCAGTGTATGAGGTAAACTCAATCCCCTAAGCTTTCAGACAGCTAGGGCATTCATCCTGACTGACCCTCAAATTCCGAAGTGTAAATTGCTTGCAAATTTCCAGCCATGGTTACTACCTGGTCAAAGGCTGTTGTTAGAAAAGGAAAAGCTGTGGGCACCCAGATGGAGGCCCCACAGAAACATGCGGCATCCAGGCCTCTGGCTGCAGAGAATGCTGTAGCCTGGCACTCACAGTGGAGGGCAGCGAGAACACCTGCGTCCAATGCAAAGGGTTGAATGACCTGCTCTTACTAGTGACTGAACTGAAGAATGAAGTGGAGAGGCTGAGGAATGTCAGGGAGTGTGAGAGAGAGATTGACTTGTGGGTACACTCCCTGAGGGCAAGGGTACAGGATGTGACCTCACATAAATCAGAGGACCCTCTCCCCTCTTCTCACAAGGCAGGAAGAGGTGATCTCAGAGAAGAAAGGGAGTGGAAGCAGGTCCCTGCTCGGCAAAGCATACAAATGCCCTCCTGACCCCACCCAGCTCCCCAGTTTCCCTTGCAGAACAGGTATGGAGTCCTGCAGGAGGAGCTGGCTGCTGAAAGGGAAGATGATAAAACTGTGCTGGAAATGCCAGAAAGACTCTGAGTAGCCATAGACCCTGCATCAAAACTAGCGCTAAATGGAAAAGCAGAAAAGTCATTGTTGTTGGTGACTCTCTACCGGGGGATGTGGAGGGGCCAATATGCCACCCTGACCAGCTTCATGGGGAAGTCTGCTGCCTCCCTGAAGCAAGAGTTAGGGATGTGTTGGGCAAAATCCCTCCCCTATTAAAACCCTCTGATTATTACCCTCTTAATATTTCAGGTGGGTAGCAAAGAAGTGGGGAAAAGGAGCCCAAAATCAATTAAAAGAGATTTTAGAGACTTGGGACAGCTGCTTAAGGGATCAGGAACACAAGTTGTGTTCTCCTCTATCCCTTTATTAGCAATGATGAATGAGGAAACAGACAGGAAGAGTCACCAGGTCAATTTATGGCTCTGGGACTGGGGCTATCGGCAGGGCTTTGGATTTTTGCAATCATAGGCTGCTGTATGAGACACCCAGCCTGCTGGTGGCAGGTGGGAGGCACCTATCCCAGGTGAAAAGGGGGAAAAGAATTTTGGGGCAGGAGGTAGCAGGACTCATTGACAGGGCTTCAAACTAGATATGAGGGGGAAGGGAGAGATAACTGGGACTGAGAGGATTAAACACAAGGGAAGCATGCCAGGGCTTGAGGGACAGGAGAGTAATGAGAACTCTTGCTCTCTCATTTGGGTTGATTTACAGGACACAAGGCCTACTTGCGACTGGGGGGTAAAGCCTACTACTACTGCTAGCAAGTCCTTGCAGTCCATTGTCTCAGTGGCAGTGGGGCACAGTGATACATATAGTAGCAAAGACATAAGAAGTAGTATTAGGGTGGCAACTACAGAAGGAACTGAGCACGGTTGGGTGGGAAATGGGGTTCGTTCCCCCAAAAAAGTGTCAGGACAACTAGCCCAGCTGAACTGCATCTATACAAATGCACGCAGCATGGGCAACAAAGGTGCTGGAAGGATGACTGGAGTGCTGCAATGGATGGATATAAGCTCTTCAGAAGGGACAGACAAGGAAAAAGAGGAGGAGGGGTGTCACTATATGTTAGGGAGGATTTTGAATAGTCTAGAACTAAATGAGGATAAATGGTGGAGTTGAGTCCCTATGGGTAAGAATCAAGGGGGAGGGCCAGTAAGGCTGATATTGTGGTGGGAGTCTGTTACAGACCACCCAACCAGGATGTAGAGGTAGATGAAATGTTCTATAAACAGCTAGCAGAGGTCTTAAGATCACTTGCCCTTGTCTTGGTGGGAGACTTCAACCTACCAGTTATCATCTGGGAACACAATACAGCTGAGAGGGAACAGTC
>BJBW01003473.1:0-96098 GCA_004320125.1 Scolopax mira
AACAATTAACCCTTTCCCCACCAGACCCAGCACAACATGGTAACAAAACTTGAATCTTACTTATCTAGGAATCCCAAACAGGATGGCTGAGATGAGGAAACAGTCCTATTACTTTTATTTTAACTGTATGTCTTAATACAAGTGACTATTTCATTTAAGTCAGTAAAGAGATCTTTCACAGATATTAAATATTGACTTAATCTGAAGATTTGCATGCTTGACTGAAAAGGTGGTATTCAGAGCAGTTTTTTAAGGAACTGTGGAAAACATTACTAAAACAGTAAAAAATATTAAATATTCTCCCTCAGATTTTAATGGGAATTATGCCTGGTTTGGAGTGATAGAAAAAAACCCCAGGATTGAACTCTCTGCTTTCTTACTTTACCAGATGGAAAAGACTGACAATTTGATTTCTGATCTTTGAAAAATATAGCTACTGTGTTCAGCAATTCCAAGAATATTATTATAATCACCGGTTACTGAAATGCAGCAAGTTTGACAACTCTCAAAAAGCACTGTAAAGGTCTAATATTGAAGTGGAAAAATGGACTGGAGTAAGAGGGTCACCATAACAGCCCCATCATCCATGCTGCCTTGTGACCTGTCTGCTCTCTTTTGACACAGATATATCTCTTAGTAACTACAGAACTTGCAACATCTTTTCCACAAAACCAGAAAACCAACACTGCAAGAATACTGTGAATATTGCAAAAATAAGGAACCTGTAAATTGCATAACTAAGGCTTCTTTTGAAGGTTAAAGAGAAACCCTTAGACCTCATGGAAATGGAGCATTTTTCAAAACGTGATGGTGTGGAGGAATCACAGCAGATAAATGTTTTGCAAGAAAATTCTGTCCACTGCTATCTACTCTCTCAGTAATGTCATCTCTCTATCATTAGATGAAAAAAGCATAAATGGTACCAAAAGCAACAACCTCTGTAAGTGGCAGCTGTGCTGGATACTTTTGGAGTCATTTTCTGTAACTTTTTATGAACACAAAGCTTTTAAAATTCTTTTACATACACAAGGATGTCAAAATATAATTTTCTCCTCATCTTCTGAATCATTTGAGTTTATGAACACCCACCCCTAATAAATCCAGTACATGCTGTGCCATAAATTTCTGGGTGACACATAGATGACATGGCATTCAGAAATTCATTAGCAACATTATGAAGGCTGAGGAAACTATCAAGAGGTCTCAAAGCATAGAAGGGTGACGAGGGTGTTATCACATGTTCAGCAAACCTGGTGAGCCAGATGTTAGAGCATAACATGTTTCCTGAACAGAAAGGTATCAAACGCTGAGGGTCAGAGATGACTGCCCAGAGAGAGAAGGGTTTTTTCCTGGCTTCTCTTCTCTACAGTCTTTCACATACAGAGCTGGACTGAGAAACCTCAGTACCTCTAATTGGGAATACTTGTTTGCATTGACAAAGAGCTTGACTTCTCAGTTGTGGCAGTAGAAAAAGGGAAAGGAAGGAACCGTAAACTGCTTTACCAGCTCAGAAGTTTTTTCAAAAATGTATTGAACTTCTAGATATTACTTACTTAAAATCAATTTTACCCATACTTCTGTCCCTTCTCACTGGCCTGTGCCTATTACCACATTGCTTGCAGTATGGATCAGAGTTCTGTGCTGAACAAAGTAAAATCAACTGCTCCCCTAATAACAATGTTGCATCAACAAGCAAAGAGGGGAGAAAAATAATTTAACATGAACCAGATTATATCCCCATAAATTATCCTAAATTATTTGAATCTGAGAAACCTCAGAATTGTAGCAAAAATTGTACATGACGAGGAATATTTTGGAATAGATCATCATTGCTTTTCTGTATTTCTAGCGTATTTAATTTGTCAGAAAAGACATGGCTCCCCTGATTAACACCTAAATACTTCAGGCAAAATTTAAAGAACTGTAAAATAAAAACAAAGGTGGCAGATCAAATAAATAATCAGAAGACCACCTAAAAGCAGATGGCATTTCTGATTCAAGTATTTCTCTATTTTTATTTTTCTTTTTGTGCAAATAAAATCCTACTTAGCAGAGAGAATAGGAAAAATAACAAAAGTAAGGAAGTTATTAGCCAAAAGCTACAGAATAAATACTGATATTTTCGCAGCCCATAGGTCAGAGTGGCAAAGAGACAGCAGAGAGGAAAGTAAGGGTGCACTGCCAGACCCGAACACTAGTGCTGTACAAGGTGCAAGCCAAATCCTGCCAAAACCAAGACTTCTCAGGAAAACACTCTGTAATTTCTCAAGAACAGCAGAAAGACATTTCTCAAATCCTTTTTTTTATCCTCAAGAGAAGAATACCTTTTATCTGTCTCTTACTAAGAATATCATCTTAAAATAGAGGTATATTTAACAGTCTTCATACTCTTTCAAAGGTTTTGCGACAACAGGACTTAATGAAAACAAAACTACTATCATTTTTTGTTTCTTTTTATCTGTCTTTCCCACAGCCATGCTTGCAATTCATGAGTTGATACTTCAGGAGATCAATCAAAGATGGGTCATAAAAAGCAGTAAAAAAACCCAACAAACAGAGACAAGGCTATCTGAGCTCTTGCCTTCTTTTGAATAACAATTTCCTGTATTTTCTGTCCTTTGAGATAAATCCCTTGTGAAGTTCTTCCCTGTGCTATACTATATTTAAATATTACTTCTTAATGTCAATATTTAGTTTCATTTTAAAACAACTGGGCACAAACTTGAAATCAGCATGGCTTTCATGTATTTTGTGCATATCCTCCTGATCAATCACTTTACAAATGGGCTTCAGTCCCTTCATGCAATACCACTGTTACAAAGCAGACACAGAAATGAAATGAAAAAAGAAGTAATTGCCAGGTTTCTGATTCATAAAACTATTGATTAAACTCCACAAGTACAAACACCTGGGAAGTATACTTTCAGCAGAAGAAAGTTCAGTCAAGCTACAACAATATGAAAAATAAACATATTTATTATTTGTCAATTTGCATGAAACTTGAGCAGGGTTTATGTGAATTATCAGAGTCTACTGCTCAAAGTGCAATTCTCACAAAAGTTTTTGAATTAGGAAAGTGTATTCTACAAACACATCAAAATTCTGCACTTTTTCCTATGTAATGTACATCTCACACTTCAATATGATACACAAACCCCAAAATTTTCTGTTCATTTTTCCTATTTACTCTTGACATTTCATACAAGGAAAACATACACGGACAACCGTATCACTTTTTATCATTTCTCTTTGCTTATTTGTGCTAGCGCCACTTTAAATCTGAACCCTGTCTATAACTTCCTTGCACACTGAAAGCAAAATGACATTTCTTCAGGAGTCTTAACTGGCTTCCAATAATTACTGGATATTTGGTGGTTTTTATAGAAATATTTTTCTATTAAGATATTATTAATATTCCACACAGAGGTGTTCAAATTATGTCCCTGCATTCAAGCTGACTTTTTTCTTTTTCAATTCTTTTATGTTGGTGAGGCATTCTTTTTAATCAAAGAGGAATTGATTTCCATCACAAAACAATGTGACAAAAAGGTACTTTTCAATTAATGCAGTAACTTTTGAAACGGCAATTCAAAGACTTTGAAAACAGCCTGATATTTTCATGATTTGGGTGTCAGGGTTGTTAGAAAAAAGCTTAAGCTCAGAATAAAATCATCTAGTTTTAGCTTAGTATGTTGCTCAGAGTACTTTTAGTACAAAGTACAAATTTGTAGAAGGATTATGAAGAATGGACACTGACTTCTTTTGAGCTGAAGACCTACCTTTTTATCACTCAGTCCAGTCACTTGGTCAACAAATTCCTCTTGAATCATAAATGCTGCTAAGTTGGCAGTATAACTAGCCAGGAAGATGACAGCAAAGAAAGCCCAAACCGATACCATGATTTTACTTGTCGTCCCCTTGGGGTTTTGCACAGGAACAGAGTTGTTGAATACCAAGCCCCAGAGTAACCACACTGCCTTTCCAATGGTAAATGATGGTCCATGGGGATCTGTAATTGCAAAGAGTAGCTATTTTTGTTGCAATTAAATTAAACCTTGGCAAGATACTCTACATAATAACTAAAGAGCACTCACAAAGATATAGTTAAAAAATATTGCAGAACATATTCACTGTACTCCCAACAGAACCATGGGATTTACCATAGGTAATCTCTATTGTAATGACATTTACTTTTGTATTTGTAAAAAATATTTCAACATTTTTCTATGTGGCATTTACTTAAAATTTTTTAAAATTAACATGGAAAGCATAGGTTTGTAGGAGAAGCAAAGTGATGTGGCTCTTGTAGTAAGGTATGTGCCACTGTATTGCCCCTTTCAATCGTCGGTGCCAGCAGATATGTAAAATGGAAAACTGGGGGCTTAGGTCTTAATAATTCAAATTTAGTACCTTTTTCACACTAATTATTTTGTATCCTCTACAGTCTTCCAACATCATGCTTTTTGAACTTTATGTAACCATGTTTAAGATCAAAATGTGTGAATATATCACCTGCTTCTAAGCAATCTTGCATTCAGAGGATAAATGAGTAGAGCAACACAAAGTGGCTACCTGTACGGGTACATGACTTAAAACGACCCAGGCTCTGGCTACCTCACACATTCAGAGTCAGCTCCTGTTGCCTTTATAGGTAAAAACCTTACCCAGCTAATCTATTCTGTAATTTCTGTTATTCCTGTTTTCAGTCCATTCTAAATTCATCCCAAAGCAAGAAGAAATGGTCAGCATGATGCCCTCATGCCCACATAGGGATTAGCAATAATCTTATCCACTTCAAGAACTTATCCACTTACTTGTAAAGTGCTATGCAAATAAAGGGATGTTTGTTCTTACCTAGCTCTAGGTAAGTACAGTGCAGTCATCACATACAGCTCATCATCATCCTCAATAGAGAGAGAAATGGGCCTCCCCTGACTGTGACTCATTTGACCTTTATATGAGTATTTTTTAATTAAAAAGCAATTCAGACAATAAGGTCTGATACAGACATCTGTAATATTACCGCCTTCCCTCCCCCTTAGCAAAGGGGATGCAATTAAAAATTATGGTTTAGTTATTAATGTAATTATAATTTATTTTAATAACAACATAATTACTATTAAAAGAATTAAACTGAAGTGGATGTACTCCATGCATGTCCTCATTTCAGTGGAAATTCTCTCTAATACACTGCAATTTTTTCACAATGTAATCAAGGACAGCATCTTAGATTATCATCTTATATTTTGCAGAAGTGCTAAGAAGATAGAGTGCAGTAAAATGCAGCTGACTTTTGGTTTATAAAGCCACCTTCTGGAGCCATTAAGATTAGGTTGATGACAAGACAATATGCATTTTCTGAGCAACAATAAGGAAAGCATATACAAAGAAAGCAGTTTAAAGTTCTGTTTATTCTGCTGGAGATTGTACGACTGCTGAGCTTCATCCTGCCAAAGATGCCTAGGGAAAGGAGTAATCTACATAAAGATTCCCATTTATATTTAGCTTCCCACGTTTCAAATGTATGGCAGCTGGATTCATGGCAAGTCTCCTGAGCTAAGCTAATTTGCTCTAGTACCATAATATGTCTTTGTAGCCTAAGTACACAAAATAATAAATTCCGGCACATGAGGTGGCACAGAGGAGAACAGCCTAGCCCTTCGATCCCCTGTCTCTTCATTCACCTTTGATTTCCTCTTTGTAAACACAGTGTTTGCTTTGGACAGAGGTTATGCAATTACCATTTTACCAAACTGATAACATCATCCAAACATTACAATAATCTCCTTTTTCAGGGAACAAACCAATCATAATCTAGAAGAAACCGTTAGCTTGTAATAGTCCATAGAACTATGTTCACCAAGCTGGAAGATCTCTTGTTACAAAATGGGGCAAGCATTATTTAGAAATTTAAAACAGACTGCACTTTGAACTGCAAGTAAAGAAAAGGAAGGAGGAGGGTACCACAATATGTGGAATCCTCGTTTTCAGGTCAAAGAGGTAATAATATATAACTGCAGCTTTCACCAAGAAAGGTAAGTGTTGTATTGAATTTGTTGTGCTGGTATATTTTAAAAACAAAGTGTCTATAAACATGGACGCTACACAGAAAGAAGCGATGCCCTTCTGCCACTGGCCTCATTTCATGGCTGAGTTAATCACTTTTTATAGCGACTATAGAAAACTAAATACAACATAACTGCTCTTTTTCCAGATTATCCACCAAATCACACCAGTTTAGATCATTATCTCTGAGCTAAGTGTGAATTCATAAGTCAGGAGCCTGTAGAAGGCTTAAAAGCCAATGCTTTTTTAAAAGCCAATGCTTTTTAAAGGTAACACTTTACAACTGACACAGTATACTAACCAAACACTGCCTGAATATAACTCTCTCTGATATCACGTACCTTTCTATATGTGTTTATTCCAATGAATTAGAATATAAATGTAAGCACATAAGGCCTCAAGAAATCACATTTTAAATTAACAGCAAACATTGTTTCATAGTTGCTTTTACTGGTTTATTCCTATGTTATGTTTATTTTAAAAGACAGAGGGCAAAGGATGGGAAATAGATGATTTTTTCATAGCTTTCAGTTTGTGTAAAATGTAAAGCTTACCTCTCCCTTGTGCTAAGTTCCTGTTATACCCCACAGGACTGAAGTACTCAAATATAAAGACAGCCATGGCAGACACAATGAGAAGCATCACAAACATCATCACCCAGACAGAAGCACTAAAAGGCTCTGCAGTAAAACACACAAGAGAAACAGAAACACAGTTCATTAAACCAGTTGCAGCATAAGAATCCTGATGTCTTTGGCTAGGCAACCCCAGCGGCCTGCTTTAAATTAGCTTTTACCAACCAAAGTGCTAGCAAATAACTAAGTAGCAATACAAGAAGAACTGTAACTATACACAAAACTCATGCAGTCAAAATCTTAAAAAGCTGCAATTCAAAACAGAAAGGCTGTACACTTTTCTTTGACAAAGCCTTAACTGACACCAAGTGGCAAATTGGATTGACTTGCTGCTTATTCGGTTTACAATCAGGTCACCCATTTCTATTTATCCTATATTACATGCATGTATCAACAGAATGATTTTACCATTATGACTCTATTTACCCAAAGGCAATTAAGCATATATTTAATATATTTAGTAAATTAGTGCATTGGGAAAAAGCTAAATACTTGCATTGATCTAATTCTTTTTTCTAAGAATTCTTTTCTCTCTGTGTTCACTTTCATCTACCTGAAATGAAGATGCTGTTTTTTACCAATTGCAAACACATCCTTTTGAAAGTCTTTTTCTCATCTGGGAGTAAATTTCTGAAATCAAAATGTTTATAGAAAACTGAGTGTCAGTTTGAAAGACAGAAAAAACATGATTCAGTAAAAGGAGTAGGTTGGAACAGAAAACTAAAAGCAGTTTCGAATACCAGACTAAGCAGCAGCTTTTTGAAAGTGCTGGATATGGTAATACAATGTGATAACACAAAGTTCTTAAATAACACCTTTGCCCAATCACAAATTCTCTGTCATTTCAGGAATCCCTGTGGTAGCTGTCATGGTACAAGGATATACATAACAGAGGTTTTGTATGGCAAAATAATATCTCTTTATTAGGTCAGCTTACTTGGGGGCATTTTATATTCTCATTTTGATAGATAATGCAAGTGTGAGTGTGCTCTGAAGTGTGAGGAAGAAAAACCTAGTATACTATTGTAAATTAGGACAGAATCAAGAAGCCCTTGAAATGACAAGTTAGTATGTATGTTCCAATGCCTTGCCTGTTTTTGAAAGCCCAAGAGGTTCCTCCATGTTGACTTCTTCATTCTTTGAATTTAAGTGAAGATTTGAACCATTATTCCATCATTTTCCATCATTGCAGGAAACAAACATGAGTGAGAGTTGAGCTGTGTTAAACCCAATAGCCTGGTCTGAACCTTGCCTGAGTTACCATGAATAGTTCACCCAGAACGAGAATGAAGTGTAACAATTTGGATCCAATCTCATGAGATCATTTGCCTTTGCTACAATTTCTTCAGCAATTTGGAACCAAGAAAAGGTAAAATTCCAAATAGCCCCACTGATGATTTTGGATAAGAACTAAAAAGGTAAGGCAGTGAAATTTTAAGTCAAACTGCTTTCTTGTTGTTTTTAAGATCAGGGTAAGAAACAGTATTTTTTTAAAAATATTTTTTAGGTTATTTTGTTTTCAAAATGAGGGTAAGAAACAGTATTTTTAAAAAAAAATATCTTTAAAGTTATTTTATTTTTAAGAGAGGTTATGAAGTTATTTCTAACAAAATGAGAATTTCTAACAATTTCTAGAATTTCTATCAAAAAATGAGAATTCTTAAAAGACAGAGAAAGATCCATTGAGATGCAGGCAGGTAAAGGACATTCTGTAGCCAAGTGCAGTTAATAACAAATATTCTATGAATTCACATATGAACTGGAATAAATTGGAATTCACATAAAACCATCACACAATTTTGAGAGCATTTTCATAAAAGAAAGAAAGCCTGATAAGAGTAAGTCACAGTGCAACTGTGTAAGAGTAAGCAACAGTAAGCAACAGTGTAGAAACAGCAATAGTAATTTGTCAAAATCTAAAAAGGCAAAGGGCAAAACAAGCTGATGTGAAAAAGTGAGCTATAAACACTAACGGTTTAAGCAGAATGGTCTTTAATAATTTAAGCAGTCTGGTAATGAGGTGGAGGATTAAAGAAGAAATAGGAAAATAGAAAGCTATTTAAGTAGCAAGCAGTAAGATTGAACAACTACAAAATCAATTGAATAACAAAGTCAATCTTTCTGTCATATTAGAGCTCAAATTACACATTCAGCACCATTCTTTGATTCTCAAAGGACAGAAAGATAACTCCCTTCAGGCAAGCAGCAGATTTTATAACAATTTTCAGAAAAGCTATGATATGTCAGAAAAATACTAATATATGACTTGCCAGCGTGCATTCCAAATGATTGGCAATGGAGAATATTGAGCAATGAAAAAGATGCAGTACTGTCTTAACATCAAGTTTTATCTCCCAGCACCCAAACAATGCTTAAACAATACATAAAATGAACAGGGCATAGATATACTATTCCACCAATGCCTCCAAAAGAGAAAATGACCTCATCTATAAACTCTCTCCCTCTTAAAAATACAGAAATTTGTGTTTGAGGTTTCCCTTTGTTTGCTTGTTTGTTTAAATTAAGTAGAATAAAATATCCACAGAATCTTTAAAAAAGATTATTTGTGCATCTACTATATATGATTTGTAGTATGATATGAAAGTGTTTTAATGTGGATAAAATTCCTCTTTGAAGGAGACATTCACATCAGAAACAGAACTCAGCAGATAATGAGGAAGAGGCTATAAGCCCATCAGTTACAACCACTGAATCAAAAACCTAGTTCAGACAAAATCCTGCATTTGTCTATATTTATAGTAACAAATCACAACAACTTATATTTCATGAACTGTAAAATCAAGTGTCAGTTAAAAAAAATATCGTATTTTACATGTTTTAAAAAATATTTTAAACTAATTATGTAAGGTGACTCTGTTCTTAGACATTCTGTTAATTGAAACAAATTCTGCACAAAAACTGAGTGAATAAACTCAGTTATCTGCTTGATGGCATTTTGCTTGGCAAAGCATTTTACTACTCTGCACACCACATTGAAATACACAGTCAATTCCAGTAAAGTGACAGATTCATCTACGTCTAAAAAAACAGAAATACTTCTGAGAGCACAGACTTGATTTATTGGTGCAGTAAATCAGATTTCTTCCAAAACAATGCTGTTCCGCAGAGCTTTATAAGAAGGGGTTATTTTCACTTTTTGAATTATATGTATGTTCAACTAAACCAATAACATTAAATGTATTTTAGAAAACTAATAACTAACTATGTTGCTGTGAAAAATGCAAAAGTAGCATCTCTTTTGATGGCAGTTGTAAGCAGGTTTGTACAAGGTAAGCAAAGTCCACAATAAAAATCAACTGCACTTGCAGCACATTTAGAAAACACCCTAGTACTTCTATTTTAAGTTATAATTTCAACATGCTGCAACTGCAAATTTAAAAAATGAATTAACTTTACAAGTCAATGACTTATAGAAATGAAAAGCCACTGTCTGAATATTTTCATTAAAAGTACAGCCTGCTGTAATTTAATTAAAAAGTCTTTCATTCCATAATAATAACCACCACCAAAATCTGTTCATTGGGTTTGGGAGTTATTTTATTACTCACTGGGTTTTATTTCTTTCCATCGTCTCTGTAAATGTGCCTTTACAGAACAGGTATGAGAAACAAGCTCTGTGGCTAAATTATGATTTTTCTGCAAGAAAACTGAATTATTTGCCTACTCGAAGCTGATACTACTCCAACAATCTGTTCCTCAATCATTACATGCGATTTGAGTGGAAGTGAATAACTTATACATAGCAATCTAAAAAGAAACCATACAATCAGTGCTGCAAAATTAGCTTCATTGCTGACCCAATAGATGTGAACATGCTAAACTGTTCATTAAGATAACTAGAAAATACTGATATTTTTGCTCAATTTCATGTTCAATCATGTTAATCAGCATGCTGACACAGTACAAACTTCCAAATGTAAAATTCAAAACTCGATAGAAACATGTCAATACACTATATAGCTTAACAACGAACGACACCTACTCAACTCTACAGGAATGCAATTAAATGATCTGGAGGAGTTGGAGAATCATACCTAGAAAAGCAGATGGTGAAACTGTGCCATTGCTCCGTGACACCATGACACTAATCCCAGTCTCAACAAATGGCACTGAAAAGTCAACCACTTCAGACCGCTCTTCATTAATAGTGAGAGACCCCACAGCCATAACTGCACGATGATATACCACCTAAGCCACAAAGAGAAGACACCACTCAGTAGAGAATACCTCATTTCTCCAAAAGAATTAAAACCAAATGTTGCTAAGTTTTTACTTAAGAACCTAACAGAACTTACTTCACCAATCATTCCATTCCACACATTATTGACTTTTTTGCCATGTTTCCCATTAGTCACCAAATACAGGTCGTATGTGAACTTGACGGTTTTAGACAACTTCTTCAGGATATCAATGCAGAATCCTTTGCAGCACTTCTTTACATTAGTTCCCTCATTAGTTGAGTTGCTGTCAACAGAAAGGAGAGACATAAACATTTCTATTGGGAAAACCCATAAGAGCAAGATTTAGCATACTGTGAAACAACATTTTGTCATACTTGTGAGTGACCATGTTTTTCTGAATAACTCAGAGGATGCTTTACACGGTGTTTGTAGCTCTTCCTAATTGTAATGTGGAAGATAAATAGAAGATAATGGTATACTCTCTGCTGCAGTATCCAGCAGACTCCACTCCTCCATCAAGACATAGATTTCTCTTACTAATCTCTCTCTTAGGCTTACATTAAATATTCATTACTTTTCCTCTCAAAACATAAGACTACATGTCATTTAGTAACCAGAGAACTCCCCAACATGTAAGCTATATAAAGGCACAGCTGTTGACTGTAATGAGAATGGATGCCGCACCTTCTTCTGCACTTTGAGAAGGTGAAATTCAGGCCACCTTTGAGAGCAAAGATGAAGACTTTCTCTTATTTTTTTCTGAAATTCTCATTTCAATGCCTCTAGAAGTTTCCAGCATAAGCATCTTCGTAAGCCAATGCAATATATTGTGGACTTTGAAAGAATACAAAATTGAATTAGAAAATAGTTTAGGACTTGACTGAGTACAGCTATATTTAAAAGAAAAAAAAAAGTTTCTCTGGACTTAGGAAATGTGCACAAGCGGTCTCTACAAATGTTCAGAAACATTCACTTTATTCCTTAACATCTGCTCAGTAAAAAATATTGTTACTATTATATTCAGTTCAGAAATATGTAGACTGAAGCAGAGAGCAAGGGAAACAATACTGATAAATGCACAATGGAAAATTTTTCACTGATTTCTAATGACTACTCCAAAGTTACAGAGCAATCAAGCAGGGGACTTCTCTCTAGATTGTATGTCACAGTGGTGTTTTACACTGGAGTAGTTCGTCCTGTACCAAACTTCAGCATAAACATGCATTTTCAATAGAAGACATTCTCCAATTGTTAAAGACTAATTAAAACAGGCATATTTCAACATAACCGGAAACAATTCAAAGAGGACTCATTAAAACAATCCAATTTTAGAACATGATCTTCTTCCATGTGACTGAAAAGGGCTAATTCTCCTTGACATTGAATTTTCTATAAACTTACTATTTTGTCATTAATTCAATGTGACTTACATGCATATATCCAGAACATTTCAACTTATTAAAAAGGAAGATGTGCAAACAAAAGTATACCGTATGGGAAAGGGAAAAAGAAAGATGAAAAGAACAACAAAGTATCAGAAAACAATTCTATAATTAAAGAAGTCAAGGACTGAATGAATGAGAAAATAGGGGAATATATTTTGCACTCAAAAGGAAAAAAAAAAGAAAGTTACGTATTTACTTACTTAATTTTGACAAATTTACGACATGGAACAGTGTTTTTTTGGCAACTTTCCATCAAAGGATCCACATCCTCAACAATGACAAAGGGAGCCTCCTCCAGGGTCACAATACTCAGATGGTTATCGTCTGGGTCACTGTCTGCAAAAGAGCTGTACCTCGGCCAGACAGAGTACTTCAGACTCAGGGAGTTATTCTCCCATTTCCCCACCTGAAACACCAAGATACACAGGCTGTTGATATCTGCTTGCTCGTTTTTGACAAATGAGACCTAATATTAAATGTGCTGGGATATAGGTACAGGAAATTACATTCAAAGACAGTTGTCTTGTGTGGGTTTTTTTAATCAAAGTTACTTACGAACTTTTTAGTAATTGCATGAAGTGAGAAAACATGCTGTAGTAAAGACGGGTAAGGTAATGTTGCTTTAAGACATAACAACTTTATAGAGGCTGGATGGATCAATTAACACTGTCTATCAACTGGCTATAGCCTGCACTGAAATTTGACATGTATCATTTCCATTTGAGCCAGAACAGCAACCACATACTTCATTTGTAATCAGGACTAATTGCAGTAACAATAAAAGAGCTGAAAAAAAGAAAAAGAAAAAGAAAAAAGAAAAAGAAAAAAAGAAAATAATCCCTCCACAAACACCTCAGACTGATAACCAAAGTATCATAATACCATTTCTGTATCTTCTCAAAAGGAAAGGTCCTCTGTTCTTACAGTTTGAAAAGCCATTGTGAAAGCTTTTCCTTTGGGTTCCATCCCCTGATCCCTCAGGGGGATGCACCTGAGCCAGGGCAAACCATGCTTTTAGTAAACACAAGTTCCATTGTGCATGATTTAGTTCTTATTAGAAAGAACATATTTTATTCTGCTTTAGTTAATGCCAATTGTTGAGGGAGTTTAAGAAAGCATATTCCACTTTACATCAAAATTGCTTATTTATTTACTATTATAAATTATACCTTCTAAATTACCCTACATTTACTTCCACTTCCAGAATATCAGAAATGGGCATATGTTTTAAATATTTTGAAAATTCTTGCACTTTCTTCCTCAGATTGTGTTTAACTACTTTGTATCCATAAATCTAATTGCATGTTTTATCCAAATAGGGACGATAGATAATACAAATGAGCTAGCAATCCACAAAATTTATAACCTAATGCATTTTAATAATTCTTCAGTTGCTTAGGCTAAATAAATTAAAGCACAATCAAGATACTGCTAAAATATTTGTTTTACAATGAAAATGGTGGGAATTAACAGTACAATGAGACAGTCAGGTCTCCCAAAAAAAGTAAAGAAATTGTCATTCTTCTGACCTGGGCCTTCTGTCTTCTTAAGATCTTAAAATTAATCTAAAGAGCTTAAAATTAATCATAAAAATTCCGAAAGAACATGATTTATATCAATTCCTATTTCAGGAATCATATAAGCACATGCCTTTTGCCATTTCCTTTCCATCCTATAAGTCATTTTGCTGAACTTTAATGTAAGAGACAGTAATGCCAAATCTCTATACACTTAAATTAGGAATTTCAAAATTTCACTCCTAAATCAATAGTGACTGGGCACAGGATTTATACTACATACAGTTCTAGTATGAAATTTAACCAAAATACAATGGATGAAGCCTTTGTGAGAAAACCAATTTCATAAACGGGGAAACACCTCTTTTTAACACTGTATGAGACAGTTATATTGCAAAAATAGTTTAATCATCAAGTTATGGTATGTAAGCACAGTCAGAGAAGAGTCTGTGCTGGTTTACTTTATCTTATACAGTGTTCTTTACATCTATACCCAAAGTATGCCATGAAGTTCGCTATCTGGAATGGGAAGAATTCCAGCCAGCTCAGTTCTTCAGTCAAACACCAAAGATGTGAAGTACTATGATGAATTTCAGAAGTGGAAAATGTGCCCAACTGTCTGCCTGTTCCACCCAGCAAGAAGAAAAGAAATGTGACTGAGGCTCAATTGCATTTGCACATTGAGGACCTGCCTTCATGTCACTCGCTCCAGGATTCTGGGAAGAAGCAGCTCTGCCTGACCCTGAAGCATTTCCCTATGCCAATCCCTCCTGCACATGAAGCATTGTCCCAACAACTGTCCCATGGACCAACAGCAATACTGGCTGCCCATGACAATATGAGTTGTCTAAGCCCATCAATAAGACAATGCTGATTGATGCTGTTACAAAAACAAATCACAATTCTCTTTCATACTTAAACTGGAGTAACTGCCATTCTATTGTTCTGAGAAGGATAAACCCGTGATTCAATCATTTTTCAATGGTTGAATTTAGGGAAACACTAATTTCTTTTGACAGTTGCATCTGTACTGAAGTGTTATGTACTGAGTGAGTCTCTAATGTTAGGTCAATCTGTTGCATTCCATGGATTTATCTCAATATTCACTCCTTTTAATCTCATAATCTCCTTTATCTCAATATTCATTCTCAACTTTTTTCAAATGTTTTTAAAAATAATTAAAAATTAAGAAGTTTTCTTGGGTCTTCAGGGCATCCCTACTTCTCTGTCCAAAGAGGTCTACTGCTGCAGTCTCAGGGAGTCACAATAACATCTGAGCTTCACATCATTGCCTGTCCATTGTTGGTCAGTACATTGAGCAACTTACAGGGTCAGAAAGCACAACACCAAAAAAAGTATAGGAAAAAGATACCAATGTCATGAAGAATGGTAGAAAAGCAAAAGGTAGAAAGGCTCTGAAAATCCTCACTAGTGGTCAAGAATGGCAAATGAGGAAGAGCCTGTAGGTTACTCCTTTTGTTTAGGAAATGTTTCTGTTGGATTTGCTTGTTCTAATTAACAAATGGTTAGCACAGGCATTGGATTGCTCTGCTGCTGATGCTGAACTCACAAGTGAACAGCTTCTGTGTTTATTTGGTATTTTGTTTATAAAATAGTTATACTGTTGAAGATTACATGCTGCACTTCTATCATTCTGCTACAGATTTGAATGATCAAAAACACTTTTTTCTTTTTTGTGAATTATAAGAATTTAGTTTTATTCAATTAAAGCACATCAAAACATGGGACTATTTTTGTAACTGTATTAGGAGCCTTTTAGCTTGTGCAGAACTGATAATAGAATTTTTATTAAAAATATGAATAATATTAATTATTTACACAATGTTTTGTATCTTCAAACACTATTTCATTTTTCTGACATCCTTGTGCAATTGATAGTATCTTCTTTTTACAGGATGAAGGTTGAAATGACACAGAAAAGCTGTACAATAAGCCAAACTAAAATATGACCAGGTTCACATCAAAATAAAGAGAATTTAAGAAATTCTTGATAGCATGCGAAATGGGTAGCAGAGAACTTTTCTGAAGATAGTTTCCGTTGTCATAATTTCTCAAAGAAAACAATTGAGAAAGTGGGCTTTTTACTGTTCAAGACATAAATCTACCATTTGAAATATCTTGTAAACAGAAATAAGGATATTTTAATAAAGACATTGCACTTACAGTTCTGGAATTGCTATCTAGAAATATTTACTAATTTATCAAAATATGTAGGGGTGAATTTGAGGTGAAAGAGTTTCAACTACTCCAATCTATTTTTTGTTTTGTTTTGTTTGAGTTAATGATTCAAAGAATTTGAAAATTTACCTTCTTTTTCTCTGAAACAATGGAAACATTTTTAAGATTTCAAAACTTTGTGTAGGTTGGGATAATAATTTCCCCCTGCACATGGAAACAAGACTGCTGCCCCAGAGAACCCAGCTGAAAGCACAGCTCACCAACAGCAGGCAGCCAGAGATATCAGCCAACAGCCTCAAGAAGAATCTCACGTATTTCAGCTGGTGTAGCAGGCCCAGCCATGCTGAATTTAAATGAGGCCAATAAAAGATAAAACATTTGTAGTTTGTGTATCCACTGCCCAATGACAGAAAATTTTGCTGTGGATGAATCAGGGCACTTTTCTCAGTCTTGCCTGCATCCCTTTCCTCACCTATTCCTTGACTCTGACCTGGAAGATGAAGACTATTTAAGATCCCCATTTTGGTAACACAGTCACAGAATCACAGAATCACCTAGGTTGGAAGGGACCTTTTAAGATCATCTAGTCCAAACAATGAAAAAAAAAACCCACCACACACCACAAATGAACAAAAAAAGAAACAGAACCCCCCCCACACACACACAAAACAACACCAATCCACTACTAATCCATATCCCCGAGCACCATGTCAACTTGTCTTTTGAATACCTCCAGGGATGGTGCCTTCTACTGAATAGTTCAAAGACGGATCTGAAAATTTGATTTATGCTCCAGCCTTAAACCAAATGTACTACACTTAGTTACAGTCTATAGCAAATTGAGCAATGGAGAATAGAATAGCATGCTTGGAGTTCAAAGAGCACAAGTGTGTCTAGAAAAAGAGCATTGCTACAGTAATTAAAGGGAAAATGAGCTTATTTTCATCATATACAATGAAATATCAATTTCCATAGAAAAATGGAAAGGGAAGACAAAACTGCATTAAGAAAGATTTTAAAGTAATAAACACAGTAGTGTGTATTTTTAAAACAAATGTTTTTTTTTAAAAGGAAATCCAAGGTGAGGATAACGCTCAAAGAATGCGCATATGCTCCGCTATGAAACTGTCAAAAACTGCATGCAAATACCTTTATTCTACTATGGAAATGCCACAAAATATCCAGATTTATGGTAAATTTCTGTCATTTCAGATTGATCATGATGTGATCCCAGAGAAATACAAGTCTCCCTCACTTCAAAAACGGCAACAGAATAATTTTGGGGAAAGATCCTGCCTCAAATTATAAAAATCTTTAATTTATGGCCAGAAGGCTGAGACTTTTATAGAAATAGTGTCAACTGCAAATCAAACCATCATTCACTATTGCAGGTGCAAAACAGCTCTGTGTCCACTCAAGTGTGGACTTGCAAAGGTACATACACCATTGTATTTCTTTTGAATTTGCACATTGTTTCCTATTTTCTCCATCCTGATACGCAGTCTTGTATATTCCCTTTGATTGAAGCTCTCTAGGATACAGTAATGAAAGCAGAAGACAGCTGAGAGCACAGAAAAGCATTTTTGATGTCAGACTGCATTAACAATCATAGGGTCCTTGTCTCATTCACCGTTGTCTAAAGCACCTTACAAACCCACTGCATTATATATATATCGTCTGACCACCTCACGCATGCTTATTTATTTTTTGAAGATTGCAGTCAAAGAGGGTGATAATGAAGTATTTGGTGTGTTTCTGTGTAACAGCTAGATAAATACAGCTAGCCTGCTGGCAAAGTTACGCATTGCTGTACCTCGCAGAGACCCCTCTCCCACTGCACCCTAAAGCAGTCTCTAAATAGTATGAGCATGATTGACAAAATCTTAATCACACACCCCCATAGAGACTATTGAATCAAAAAAAAAGGAGCAAAACCAGATCCTGAGCAGAGAGAGAAGAGCAGAGTATGTTCTTCCCTGCATGCCAATGCCGGCATGAAAGGAGAGTCTATCACACCAGAACATTTCACAGAAAACAAACAAATAACTCAGCCCTATCACCCTTTTCCCAGCAGATGGGAACTGTGTGCAATAGGCAGTCATCATCCCTTTGTAAGAAAAAATGTTACATGACAATATGGATACTAAAGTGCACTCCCAGGCCTACCCGGCCAAACCTTTGAATAGAGAAAAAATTTTAGGGATATGTTTCTACATTAAAGACATACACATATTGCAAACATACTTTTAAAACTGTCTCACTTTTGTGAAGAAAAAATGCTGAGCAAACACAAACTCTAATTCATCTTGCTTTATAGAAAAACTATTTATTACTTTTATTTCATCACACTTTTCCACTTACAAGGAAGAGCTATGCTGGCAAGTTTTAAGTCAATAACTAGAAAGCATAAATTGAATTTGTCGGGTTAGCAATAACAGGCAGCTGCAGAACAAAGTACAAGAGCAAAATCCTTCCACCAGAAGCAGCATCTCTTGTCTACTTTCTGCCCTGAACCTCGGGACCACTTCACATTTTTGAAGGTCCATATTTCACAATGACACTCTAAATTTAAATGACAAAATATCATGCAAGCGCTTTCAGGTCTTATTAATAGGGAGTGTTTAACAGTCCTGGGTGGTTTGAAGAAGTCCATTTAAAGACTTTGAAATTTTCAAAATTTGCTGCAAAAGAGGGGGTATGCATATGTACCGTTCTTCCCTCTTGTCTGCTCCTTATGCTGCCAGGAATGCTTCAACCCTGGAACTGACAGGGCTCGGAGGAAAAGACAGTACCCAGACAGGTTATGAATAAACAGCGGGAGAAAGAAAAGCTACCACCTCCTGTAGCCTCATTTTTCCATACAGAATTAGTAATTAGCACTTAACAAATCCTCAGTGGTTGGTAGAGTTGGTACTGAGAAATGTCGCAAATAATTCTATGTAGTGCAAGAGTTCAAACTCAAACCAGAGAAGCTGTTTTATGAGTTGATTATGTCATGAAAAGAAAAGAGCTAAACCTTTGTCCACCACCCAGAGAGGGAAGACTTTTTGTCATCTCTGCACTCAGGGAGAATCTGACAGCTCTCCAGAGAAACGCCCAGCCAGCCAAACCTTTCCCTCCAGAGGTAAAAACTGCCCTGAAAGTCTTCCTACTCTTTAATCACCTCTTTAATATTAGCTGTAAAGAACAGGAGCAAAACACATTTTACCACTGTTTTCCATGGTAGCTGTGATTCCTTTACAGCAGCAGAGAGGACAGAATCATCCTCTTTGGGAATATGGGATTTACGAAATGCTACATAATTGGTGCAATTCAAAGAATTCAGTACAGTAAGGCCTAAGGAAAGGACTTTAGGCTAAGTAAAAGCTCACTGATGCAGAAACAACATGCAATTTTCACTCAACAGTAAGTGTCAGGATACGCATATTTACAGGAAGACCAAATAACCAAAGCAACAAGGATGGGACAAAGAAAATGACAACCCAACAGATGCTAAAGAGCACTCTGTTTCTCCTATGGGCAAAGATAATATATCATGTTACACCACAGAGCTACCAACAAAAGATACACAAGATACACGGATGATCATGCGATTTCATCTGTTTCAGTTAAAATATATGCATTTATGCACAACTTTTAGGGAATGTCTTTCATAAGGCATCACAATCCTTCAGCTGTTACAACCTTTGCTCTGAAATCAATTGAAATTTCCCATGAAACTACCCTGTATCATCTCAGTGACCTTTTATTATCTCAGTATTCTGACAAAAAGCTCTGTCAGAAATCTGACCAAGCATTAGGTTTCTCAGTTCTTGTCCAGTGAAGTTTCAACTATACAATTAGATACAATAGCTGCCTTTTCTTGGCTAAACGATGGTGGATGTTAGTAGCCAGATGGAGCTCTCTGTGAAGATCTTGGTTCATTTATTCCAGGCAGGAATTGCATACCCTCTGCCCACTCATTCCTACTTAGATACAAATATGTACAACTTCACACAGAGTTTATCAATCTGGTATATGCTAGTTAATCCAAGCAAAATCAAGTTCTACATTAAATCCTCCATTAAGAGAAATTTAAAGGTAATTGATTACATTTAGAATAAACCTCGATGTAAGTAATGGCTCTTGCAGTGGCATTTAACTAGCAATTATGCTATATAGTGCCTGTTATTCTTGTTTCTTGTAAAAATTCACTGGCTACAAAAATGTAGGACACATATTCACAAATTCACCCAGAATACAGATCACCATGGTAATTTTATCTGCATCTGAGAGCACCAGGAAACATTTGTTTTACACTGGAACTCATCTTTACACATGGAATACACTCTTCTTTAGATGCTATACAGTCCTCCCTACCTTACTTAATATATATGATAAGTACAGCTAATTAAACCACCTAATTTTGCCGCTACTAATAACATTCCAGTATTTGATTTTAATCTTAGATAGATTGGTTTTATTTCCACATTAAAAAAAATAAAATAAAAACAATTTAAAAAGATAGACTAACAGACTGTGATGTTTGCAACTCTGTGAAGTTAATGGGCCTAGAAGACACCAAGGTCACACCTTGCAGTGATAAGCTTGACGAGGGAGTTGCAGCTGGTACTGCTGAACCTCTGAGGGGGTTTTCAGTTCTAGCAGTGTTCCTGCAGTGCTTTGGTGATATTTGAGCAACACTGTTACCTCTGGTAAATTTCTCAAGTTTCACTGAAACAAGCATATTATGCTTGTCTTCTTAAAAATCTCTTGCCTGTGAAGAGCAGCCCTTTTGCCTGTCAAGATTAGCAGCAAGTAAATGAATGTTGATGTCAGAAGTTTGAGTAGCTGCTTTAGGATCTGTCAAAATATCTTGATGGATGCCTGCTGATCATGTCCAAAAGTGATTTTCAGTCTTCAAACTATAATCACTCAACCAGCTTTTTTCAGAATCTGATAATGGGACAAATCTCTTTGTCAACCCCATTTATATGTGAAGTCCCCACTTCAAAGTTTCCATACTGAATCATTTCTAAAGTAAAAGGAACTTACTTTCCTAGGGGTAAGATGTATGCTCTTCAACTATGGTTGAATGGATTTTCTATAACCTTAAGCCTTGAGTCAAGTATATCAATTTTGAGACCAAGGGAAAATTGTATTTAAGTAAAAGTAGATTATTATACTAAAGCCAAAAAAAATTGAGTTTTAAAATTAGAACTTGTATTTTCAGGAGAATACTGGCTAAAAAATCTTCACATAAAACAAAATTGCTCTTTCTTACATAAATAATAAAGTAGCTACTCGGAATTTCTGTGTACATTAGTTACATTACAAGGATTAGCAGGCTGTTTCATTGTCAGTTTTTTCACATGACTAAATAATTTAATTAGATTCTAGGACTTAATGTTTTCCATATAGAATTCAGAATATTTAATAAGACTTCAATAAAACAATTCTGTGATACTCATTGCAATATTGTAATTGGAAGTAAAGGCATGTACCTGTATGGAAACTCAAAGCAGGAAATGTTAGATCTCTGATGAGTAACTTTGACAGTTCTGAAATTGAGCAAAACAGCACGAGGAGGAGGAAGCAAGGAGAAAAAAATTGGCTAAGAGATATGGGGTGAGAAATGCAACTTGGAAAGAATGTCGAGATAATACTAGAGGGATGTTCAAACAAACTAGGGGTGGGCAAAGACCATATCATGTCTCTAAGTGAGAGGAACTGTCCTATTATTTCTGCAGTGCACAGTGACGCTCTGCTGATATAGATGTGGGATGCTCCAAGATAGCTGAGAGCTACATCTAGCTTGCCAGGATAATTGATTAGTCAGTTGATCTGTCTTCATCCACAGAGGCAGGGATCAGCTTGGGATCAGAAGAGTGATTCTGGTGGTGACAGCCCATTCTTGGCCACCTTTCACTTCTTCCCTCTGACATAATTAAACCTGGCCCCCTTCCCATAGTACTACAACAGAAGCAGAGGCACAAGCTGCAGCTAGGGGCAGGCTGTCTCTGCCCAAGTAACTTGACTAAAGGTACCAAAAGGGCTTTGAAGAAAAGGGGCAGCTAGGAGCGGATACATATTTTTTTTCTGGACAGGAGCCTCCCTTCAGTCACTCTTTATTTTCCTCCTAGAAGCCCCCCAAACACAGCAATAAGCAGGAAGGGGTTTACTAGATGGAAAACTGCACAGACAACATAAGCATCAGCCTACAGAGAGTCTTGTAGCTCAGTGCAGCAGGTAGAGCCTGCACTGCTGCCGTACAAGGTACCGTGCTGCTGTACCATTAGGTACAGCAAAACCTGCACCAAATCTTCCATTCTCTGATATGGAGACAGGAGGTTAAAAAACCTCACTTGAAGGTTAAAAAGGCTCAAGTGATTTCTTGGAAACCATATCAGTTTATATATTCAGCATTTCTTTGCTGCTGTTAGCTCATTTTAAAAAAGTATCAAACCTATCTCCCCTTGTCCTTTGAGTGGCCTCTTCAAGAGAAGTTTCAAGTTTCATACAAAATGTATGAAATTATTATAGCTTGTGCACTGTTGGCTGCCTCTGTAATAATTTCCTCCCCTTGGTGCCTCATACTAATATTCCCCAAGTGGTATAATATTTTTTTTCAGAACATTATATATGATATGCAGACAGCTGAAGAATAGAGTAAGAAATTTTTGTAGTTGTTACTGGGCAAAAGATTCCTCCAAAGATTCAGATTGACACATTTGGATAGGATTAAATATATCCAGAGAATTAAATTTGCATCAAATGAACATAAAGAAATACATAGCATAATCTAGGACTAGTCTGTGTTTTTGCATGACTAGCATATTTACTGAGATGTCCTTCAGTAATGCTCATTTCGCCATTATTATTCAACATCATGAAGAATCTTGCAGTGTTACAAAGGGAGTTTTAAGTTGATTTTATGGGATCCTAAAACCATAAGAAAAAGAGTTCATAGATTTCATCAGCAATTTAGAGAATGTAGGATATGCTTTATGAATTTAAATTAAAACTAGTGGATGATATAGATGTATTTTTCCCTATAGCCTCATATTGCAACCAGTTTCTAAAGTCCCCTGTTTTTAAAACATGGGAGCAGAGATAGCCTGCAATCCTCAAAGCCCTCGTATTAAGGGCTTTACGTATGATTAGCCCTCGTATTAAGACAGTTTTCCTTCTAGTCAATATAGAGGTTTATGAAGATCATTATCAGAAGAACACAAATCAAAATTCTGATTTTTTAGGCAAACATTATAAGGATTATTCTCCAATTCAACAGGAATTTTACAGGTTTGTTTTGGTTTGGTTTTTTTGGTTTGGTTTTTAATGTACTTTTACTCTAAAATCTGTTGAAGAATACAAACTCAAGCAAATAAGAGGACTGGAATTGCCAAGATATACAAATCCAAACAAAATTAGATAATTACGGTGCAAATTTCTAGAGATTTTTCAGTCATCCATTTTATTTTACTCAATTGTAAGAAGAAACTCAATTGTAAGAAGGTGTGTTTCACAGAAATCTTCTGAAATCCACATGGCATATCTTCACTGCTATGTTGCTTTCCCTGTTAAAACTCCTTAGACCTACTCAGAATAAGGTAAAATTATCTTTTCTGAACTGTTGTGACAAACCTGCTACAGCAGAATATCATCATTGACATCCGTGATGTTAATCTGTCTACTTGTCATTAATAGGCTTATACCAAGTCTCTCCTGCCTCCTCTCACATCTTTTACCCAGAGGTAACACTCACCTTTTCCCATTCGCGATCATTGTTCAGTACTATCACCACCAGCCTGGGGTGTGCCTGGTAACCATCCGCCGTGAAGGACAAATCTTTACCTTCCCAAGTCACATTCATCATAAACCTAGAAGGCAAAGAAAAAAGTTCATTGAAAAATTAATGAGCTGTCCAGCAGTTAATGAGCAAACTAGTTCAGTCATCAGAACCACTGATTAAATACATGCACCAAATCCTCCTAATGCTGTGAAAAGCCAACACTCGCCTCACAGGGAGCCTGAGCATTTCAAGGCAGTCCTTAGCAGAAAACAAAGCCAAGTATCAACTATGTATGATTTTTAATGCAGACATAATTTTTAAAGCAGCTTCCACATTATGCATGACCTATGAATAATCTCTCTGGCACTTTGAGCAATCTCACCAGTTTTTCAGGACCATTTTAAACATGTCTACATCAGCTCTGTATGTACCATTATATTACTGTCTCATCGGAGTAATACTCCAAGGTAAGTGCATCTACTCTGGCTTCAACTGTTTAGACCTTCAAGAGTCATATCAGCCCTTCCTGACACTCTAGTTATACACAACGTCTTTGTGACACTTGGGTAAATTCCATTAATGCCTTCAGCCAAAAAAAAAAAAGGAAAAAAGGACATGAAAACTTTGAAGGATTTTATAATATTCAGTTCAGTATTCCCAAAAAGAAAAAAAGAGTTTTTTAAAAAACTTTTCTGTATCTAGGTTAATTTTCAATGGTTTTCAAAACATACATAAACTAATGGGAAAAAAAAAAAACATAGAAGGAGTCACAATAAAATGTACAGGAAGAAAGAGAATTGTTAAAATTTTGTTGAACATGTCAGTTCAATCCCAAATTTCCTGCCTTTAGACTTATCAGTTTGGGCACTGAATTAATAGAATTGTTCATTTACCACACGCTCTCTGTTCACCTACAAAGGAGAAAACTTTGAATAAAGGAATTTTTGAATACTTTTGAATACTTTTGAATAAAAGGAAATTTTGAATAAATTTATGTCAACAGAAGGACATTACTCAGAGTGCTACAAGAGGCACCTCTCCTAAGATGTGCCACATACCGTTGCTTGCTCTCTCTGTTCTCCTGTACTACCATGCTAGCCTGCACGTTCTAAGGATAGAATACTACTTCTTACAAGCAAGCCTGTCATTAGCAATGATTACATCAACTATAGGAATCATTGCTCTGACCTGGACTGTGCCATTGAGGGACACTTATCAACTCTGGAGAATGACACTGCAGGTGGTTCCACAAATACCAGCCATGGACCAGATGCACTCTGCTGCCACACAATGTAGTGGACTCGATCTGCCCTGGGGTAGGGATCTCAGTACCCCTCTGCTCAGCAGCTTAGAGAGACTCTTCAACTCTAGAGTCCTAGAGCTTTTCTACCCACTGATTTAGCCCTAAAGTTCTTAAATTCATTACTGAGTTTATGCTAATTCTAATATAGTCTACCTAATTTTTCAATTTTCTGATTAATATGTATAGTTTTTGATTTCTAACTACTATTTTCCATTCATCATTGAACCATGTAGCTCTTTTCCAAAGACCTTTTCCAAAATCCTTTTGTTGATTCAAAAAAGCCGGCATTCTGGCCATTTAACAAAGTTGACTTTCCTCAAAAATAAATTTCTCTCAAAATTTTCCACAGATTTATAACATAAATCCGTATTTATATTTGCTCCAGTTTCACATAGCTTCAGTGTTTCTCAGTGAGAACAGTTTGTTTCCACTGCTCTAGAGTCAGAAAGAATGATGAGAAACTGAAGTTTTTATTTAAAGCAAAACACAGAGAACTTATTGCTAAGAGGATGAACTATCACAGCACACAGGTCAAGCTCCCCAGACAGTGATATATTGCAAAAACCTATCATTTTATACATTTTCTGAAATTTCCTCACCTATAAAAATCAGGCACGAAAGGTAAGGGCCGGTGTTTGCATTGCTGTTCTTTGGTCTAATTGAAAAAAAAACCCTCTGAAATCCAGACTACATGAGCCTGACAGGGCTACCCCATGAGTGAGAAGTAAAACTGCAATTCCAGATCCTGGAGATCCCATGGCACTTCCAGAAGATAATGTGCTCTCCTTCCCATGGTCTGAAATTAATTGCATTGAATTGTACCGAATTCTCAGTGTATTTCACTGAACAAAGTTCGGTCTGAGCTCTCAGCAAGATGCTCTCCTTCTGGAATTCAACTCAACACCTATATCATTCCATCCCTCAATCATGTGTTTTGGTGGGCACCAGACTTAACTGTTCTTCATACATTGCTCTGTAATGTTGTACCCATAAGAAACAGATACCAGTTTATATGCCTTTTTTTTTTTTTTTTTGGTAGTAGTAGCATGAGCTCCTGGTGAATCTGATCTAGACTTCAGCTCCACATTCATAGGAGAAGGCGTTGTATTAACATCTTTGCCTGAAAATCTCAATAGCAGAAGCACAGTAAATAAAAGCGTATAGACCCAGAAGAAATAATGGCATTGTATCATAACAGTTAATAATTAAATGTGTGCTGCCCTAAACAGCCATATTAACATCATTCAGCACCAGTTTGACAGCAATCTGTAAATTCACCCATTGTAATAACTCATATTTTGTGACAGACTTTCAGCGTGAAGATTTTCCCCTTGGCAGAATTCTGCTTTTCAGATGAACTAATTTCCTTATATTACATTTTTTATCCAGCACTGAAAGAGCTTGCTTGGGATTAAAAAGCTAGCTTGCCACCTTGACAGCAAGTAGCAAACCATCAGACAGGATTTGTTTGTGCTTACATGTAAGAAACCAGCATAACATGCACTCACCGCTGAAAATAAATGCATTGTGACCCAAGGAATAAAACGCCCAGGAAGCCACTACACAGGGAAAATGACACACCATGTAAGCATGCATTACTTGTATTTCTACTTCTACACCCATCCTAAAAGGTTCCCTCCTGATTCATTCACATTAAATGACCACACAGACACCACCCTGTCTTATGGGGCAGAAATCATCGCATTTCAATAAAACTGAAAACCAAGCATTTTATCTGCTCCTAAGGGCTGAACCACTAACACGCACACTGTACTACATCAGGCTTTTGTGTCCAGTTGGCTTTTAATTATATAGCCATTGGTGATTGGACTTGAATTGAACCCTTAATTTACATCGTTTGGTAGGATCGCTACCCCAGATTTCAAACACCACTTGTGATCACATATGATATTTTGGGATTAATATGCAAAAGCCCTAGCCTAGAAGCTAGTCAAGGACCATCACAAGACGCAGTGCTATAGCTGCAGTGATGCTCAAGTGCTCCAAATAGAAAGATGAACCACAAATCTAAAATAAAAAACTAAACTCAGCACGTATTTTTAAACTGTGTGAATGTACCAGCCATTTAGCAGCGAAACACATTTTTCTAGTTAAAAAAAAGTCCCTAATCTGTAAGTCTCTTCAAATTGCATTGTCTGAGTCATATACAAAGGTACCAGTGACTGATGCCTTAAAAGTCCCTAATTAAAAAAAAAAGTCCCTAATCTGTAAGAGTCTCTTCAAATTGCATTGGCTGAGTCATACACACAGTTACTGATGCAGACTGAGCTACCCCACTTTCTCAAATTGCAGTTATAAAAAAGAATTTCAAAGAGATTCTTGTTTTCCCAAGCACACTCTTCTGTACAAAATTCATCAACCGCTTGTGTTGGTGGTTCAGAAACCAATGCCTACAATCTACATTTCCTTTTGAATTGTCATTTTTCCTCCACAAAAGACAGAAGTCCTGCTCTGCTTTTATTGGCCAAGATCTCAAACTTGTCTCTTTCTGCTTTTCTATTCCTAGTGAGAAAGAGTAAGGAAAAGAAACCATTCATATTATATGTTATTCTTACAGAGTTTTAAGCCCAAGATTAATTCTGTGGAAGATGTTAGTTTCTGAATTGGTCAAAATACATTTCTGTATGGAATTGCATATCCTTGTTCTTACCTAAATGAGATGCTTCATTAATAGAGCTTGTTATTCAACGGGGGCAATTCAGTATACACCTTGGCTTAGTAGTTAATCTGCTTTCATACCTCATTAATGTTATAATCTTTGCAAAGACATGCTAGCAAAATGCCTTATGATGCTATTATGACACCAAAGCCTTAATTAACTTTTGCAAACTGAAGTTTGTGAGTAAGATTCCCCAGGTGACATATATATGAAAAAATGGGATCTTTTGGGCAGAAGTTAAGCTATTCTCCACGCTGAATCCAAAACAGGTTTTTATCATGCAATGAAACAAGCCTGTACTATATATTTAAAACATTTTAAAACATTTATACAACTCTTTTTTCTTGTCACCTTCCCAAACAAAGCTGAAAAGAGAATAGTTGAAGCACCACAGCAAAACACTGCTCCTGTTGTCTTTACAGCAAGCTTTTGAAGCACCAAGGTTACAAACTGCTCTCAAGGTTTCCAACTTGATTTTTATAGACTCAGAAAGATCAACTAATTCAGATAAAGCTTCAGATTAATGCCAGAACAGTGCAATACTTATCCAAGTCAAAATTTTTACTCTACCCAGAAAGCCAGAACACATTTGAATAAAGTGGGGTTTCCTACCGTGTAAATATTATATCACAACTTTATTGACTCCAATTTCCATTAACAAATGGGGGAACACTTTACCAAAAGGATCGGACCTCAATTTTTAGATTTCTATTTTTAGAAGACCATTTGCCTGGGTATAATATTGCTGAAACAGAAGCACCTCTCTGGCCTGTCTCCCTACAGAGTCCTTGGAGCAATGAAATAAATTAAAACTTTTTAATTAATGGAACCTTTATTAAAAATAAATGCATGCAACATATTTGTGATAATTATTATATATATGACAAAAAATGATCTTAACAAACCTAATACAGTAAAACAATTCCCTCTTCTCCCCTCCAAACTCTATATTCTGATATTTTCTCCATTTTTCTCTAGTTCATATCTATTTTCTTTCTATTTATCCACTAAAATATGACTGTGAAACTGTCTGTGTTATTGAAGCAGTTGTGTAATTGAGCACAATTAGTAACAACAGCTGCTTTTCCCACAGAAAGGGTTCTTTGGTTTCTCCCCTGCCAAGGTGTAAGCCTTCTTCTCCACTAACCTCTTTTCATAACATTACAGCATCTACCAATAAATAAATAGCTAGAATGAGGAGGGGAACATTTTGAATTCCCAGGGTTACCTTTAAAACCTTCAGTCTGGTGGATGCAAGTGTGATCACAGGAGAAACTGCTCTGAGCTCCAGCCCAGGGGGGAAGCCACCCGGGGGCTGCCCACCCCAGGGGAATTACATGTGTAGAAAGGGTGTTGTAAGAATACACTCAGCCAACCTCCCGCGGTTTTAAAAGCAAGTTTAGAGACAGAAGTGCAGGCTGTCTCAGATGTCCATTCTTCTCGTTGCTCTGATACTTGTTTCTTCCTTTTTTTTTTTTTTTTTTTGGTTGTATAATGTATACAGATCTAGATTTTTAGAAGAAATTCAGGACTTGGGCTCAGGAAAAGAGCCAGCTCTGCAATAACAGGCTGCTTTATAACTAGTGTGAAATCCACCTAGTATCCAGCTCCCTAACAGATCACTGGCTGGGAAAATATAATGGGTAAGGTAGGGGCATTAATGAAAACGTATAACTCCTAAGCTACCGCCAGAGAAGAGAACTAGGTGCAACTAGACCTGCAAAATAACACAGAGCTGCAGGGAGATGAAAGCCCACGTGACTCCTTGTTGCCATGAGGTCAGACCCACTTTTCCTGCTCTCATCCTGCAGCCCACATCAGATGATCAAACTTGATAAATTCCTCAGCTGTCATCCCTGGGGATTATCAGTTTTTATTTAGAGCATTCTTCACCACGGGGCAGTGTTTCAAATCCATGACAACTGCAGGCAATGAAAGGAAACAGCAGAGACTATGGGAAATACAGGTTTCATAAAATAAATTCTTCCCCTCCTTTCCCAAAGAAGGAATTTCCAAACTGAGATTTAAAGCAGATACAATGCCATATAACCAACATGTCATCTGGTGGTATTTCTCTTTCCTCCAAACAGTATGAACCAACCATTTTATAATAACCTAGACAGCCAGCCTGTCTGGGCTTGGCATTCACCCAGCATCACACCTAAAAAAAGACTGAATCCAAGTTTTGTCTGTTCTTAAACTTGTTGAGGTTCTGAACTGCTGAACTGCCTTAATATGATTCTACTGTGAAATCTGAAAGACACTGGTCAATAGAAACCCCAAGACAAACTATTTAACATTAAGAAACAGATTTCCTAAAAGCATCTTCTATAAAATTAAACCAAGAAATGCTGAATGCAGAATGCATAATGTGTGGTCTGAAGTACATATAGAAATAGGTAATCTGAAATAGATCATTATTAAACAAGGTAGGGATGTATTTTTCAAACAGTGAAGCTTTTTTTAAAGACAATTTTATGTCTTAGGTTATGTAGGAATTTTTTTTCTAAATTCAAATCCTTCACAGTGATGCAAAAAGCCTCTTCTTCCTCTTTGTGCCGCCTCCTCCTCCTCCTCCACTTCCCCCAGCCCTCGCTCTCCTGAATAAAACTCCATGACAATACCCTGCTTTGGAGCTGTATCTCCCTAGGCCCTGAGCCAGCATGGATGAATATAATTTTGGGAGCAATATGCTCAGTGACTGTAAAAAAGGAATGCCATGCCAACTACTTTTACCTTCTGACAGTTGTTCCTTAAAGCATTAGTTGCCACTAGGTCTGGAAAAGTAATTTTTTTCCCAACTCTGCCAGACAAGTGACACAACTCTTAGGGAGCCATTTTGAAAGGGGGAGAAGCAAAATCAGAAAGGGCCCAGATGCCTGGGAGGGTGCCACAGACTAACGTAACTCATAAAACACAAGTAGTTAATGTTTAGTGAGTTAATGTTATTGTTAAAAATAATACTTCATAAAAAGCACTAATATCATCACTTTTTGCTGCACCAGCTCAGAAACAGCCCAAGTACTTTCCATGAAACTGCATGGCTTCATTCAAGGGGATGGTGTCTGCAGCAGCTCCATGTCCAAGAACTTTCACTTATATTTTGAATGTTAAGACTTGCTTTCAGCCCTGAAGGCTGGCTCAATTCCAGAACACAAGCCATGCTTGTTCTCTCTTTTTAAAATTTTTATAATTATCAACAAAAGGGGTAAATATTCTAAAAGTCCTTAATCTGGTAACATTTTGTTTCCTTCTGCTTCTTAAACTGATCTAAACTGGGAGAAAATTCTGACACAGATTCTCTATTAATTCTTGAATCACTTTATCAGTAAACTAGCACCACATCAGAATCTCTTCAGTGGAGTATTCTCCTCCACAGCCCTTCTTTTGCTGCTGGTGAAGTTTAATTTTACTTTCAGAGGAACATGACAAGAGTTTCATGAATTCATTTCCTCCTGTTTAATGCAACTATATAGAAAATGCCCTCATACTACAGAAAAGGGCATTTACAGCACATGGATTAAAAGAAGTGCAAATATCTAGTTGTGACTGTTTGAAATTTGTTCATCAGCAGTAAATTAGACTTTGTGTATCTCTGTGTACTAATCTAAGTGCTACAATATTCTACTGAGTCTCCAGTTCAAAAAGCATCTCCACAGGAATGATTGAGGCTAAGTGGGATCCTGACACTGACAAAATTTTTTCTTGAGTATCTTTTCTCATTCCTGGATGACATCTGAAATAAGTTCTTAACATTAAATCTAGGACTGTCAGCTTGGTCTTCATTTGGAGACACTTGCCTAAAAATACTGTCCTCCCTGGAAATCTGCTGCTCCCCACATCCCTGTGGCCTCAATGCTGCATGAAGGCTTCCACCTTTCTTTGAGCTTCAGCCATTTAGGTGCATCATCCTCGTTTGGACTTGTTTCAGTGTTCATGGTAGTGAAGGAGGAGAATAAGCAAATCTAGCAGCACACAAAATACAAAACATCTTCAAGTTTAAAGTTTCCAAAAATGAAGTACTAAATTTAAAATATACTCAAATTAGTCTGTTTCCCTCCAAGACCCATAAGCAACACATGTGAGTACTGAAACTGTTTTGAATCATCACTCTGCGTGCAATGCACTCCTGTGAACTTGCAGTGGCTCCCATAAAACCACAGTGGGACCACAAAATGGTAAGGAAAGACAAGCTAAATAAACTGGAGAGTCTTAGGTGAATGTAAATAACCTTTGTTTTTCTGCACAGCAAGTATGCTACTAGTGAAAATGCATTTTGCTTAATATATAATTAGTTAAAAACATATTCAGTCATACAATGGAGCAGACAATAATTATTTTTCCTAGTCTTTTCAAAGAACTTGAATGAATAACTCCTCTGTAAATTTGCTGTTGATCTGTATGCAGGAAAAGAATAAATAGATTTGCTGGATTATTCATCAAACCATTGTGTCCATTTAATACCTGATTTTGCTCAGAAGAATAAGAAGAAAATCTGTCTGTCATTGCTAAAAGCTGGAATCGAAATATTGAACCAGCTGATTGAATATCAAGACAAGAAAGACAGTATGACCTGGTCCTCTGAAGACGACACTGTCTCATAGTCCAGCACAACAGCAAGGAGAAGAAAATTAACCTTATGGTAGGCCACAGAAAGACAGCAACATTGTATAGCTCGTTTCAGAACACTCTTCTCACTGAGTCCTGAAGTTTTTAAGGAAGGGTGATTCAGGGCAGCATCAACTGATGCATTTGTACTTGGCCCTTTGGACCTCATGTTGCTCCTGCTCCCTGACTGTGTGGTGACAAAGAAAGGACACTGCGTGGGAAGGGTGTGAAGGGACAGCTTGCCCAGAGCAGCTTGGACAGCCTGCTACCCCTACACCTTCACCACCAAAAGCGGGATGAGCCTCTAATTCCTGAGAGTTATTTGGTTGTATTTAGAGACTGAATGTAATTAGATGTAAGCACGGCATGCTAAACGCCAGACTACCTATGGACAGACACATCTTTTGTTTTTCAGGATAATGACAGTAGAGCAAGAGCTGTGTCATCCCCATCCACTCCTGTACAGATCAGAGCAGTTGGAAATACTGTTGTGAAACGGATGACCCAGGGTTATGACTTTTATACACAACATGAGGACTCTTCTAGACAAAGCAGAAGCATTTCTATTCACAAAGCAGCAGCATTTTCCATGACGACTGGCAAGGTTATTTTGTTTGGCTGTTCAACTGTTTACATGTTTTCATTTCTTGAGTGAGAGCAAGCATTTGTTCAACTGACATTGCATTAATGAGCTGCTAATTCTATCTATCCTGCTGTGCTAGTACAATGTTATTTTTCTGTCTTCGGAGAATCTGTGTTTTACACAGATGGGAAAAGATGATCTGAATCCACATATCTATCTATTTATGTGTATATTTTTAATGCATTGAAAATTATCGCTGTATTTTATTTCAAATCCTTTATTCATAGGGAAAAACTAGTTTTCCCATGTGTATCAGTACTGAACATTGATCAAATAATTCCAAAAACTAAAGCAAATCTCGTTTTCTTCTAGGTCTACAAAGCCAGTAAAAGCATCCTAAAATTGCAGTGACAGAGGAAGGATAAATTATGTCCTTCAAAACATATATCTTCAAACCAATTTAATATTTAAAGGATATGAGAAAGAGGGAGGAGGAGCTTTCACTCCATGGCTTTCTTTACATAGAGTTTCTTCATAAATGGAGATGAAAGTCACTATCTAGATACGGAAAGTCGTGCATAAAGCATAACCAACCTCCATTTACAAGCAAATCAGCTATTATGGCATAGCCTTGGAATACTCTACTGGGTTTAAAGTTGAATTAGACTGTCATTATAAATGGATGGAGTCTATTTTGTGCTCCATTCTCAAGCTTGGTTTTGTTCAAGCATCACCTTACAGAGCCTCTTTGCTTTCCACTGAGTTCTCTGCTCCTGAGCTCACAAGCGGTGTCCATTCATGTAACCCTGCTTCTCCACTGATTTCCAGAACAAACAGGGAGGCACAGTGCAGCAGATTCCAGCTCCATAAACTGCCTACAATTACTTTAGTCCCTTTTGTTGTGAGGATGCTCTAAAATCCATTGTTCAAGATATCTTCTTAATACAGCATCATATAAATTTACCTTGTAGTTTAAAATACAAAGCTGCACTATTTGTGACTGGAAATTGTAAAGATTACATCTCAAAATAAAACCCCAATCGAGGCATTGATTTTAGGCATTGATGGAAGGAAGGAACCTACAATTTAGTGATGAAGATAAGAAAGAGCAAGGAATTTACGTAATTCACCTTGGCAGGAGAGACTGGTAATCTCCCAGAGATTACTTAGCACTGCTAAATGCTTGTATATACTTGCTTTTCTTGCAGATTATATGTGACAAGAATGGTCTTGGGGAGCTATTACATAAGAAGAACTGTTTAAAGTTTTTTCATTTTAGTGTAATTCTGACATTTCTAAGTTAAAAACAGCCTGCTTCTTGTTCTTGTGGTGTTGGAGAAACTCAAAGAATCTCTGGTACAGGAAATATATTCTCACTTCACAGCTCAGTGTTTTGCATTGGCAGGTGACTTTATTAACCACAGTGTACAACCTCTCCTATTAATAATTTCTCTGTGCGTCACACACTGCACACTGCAGAATCTCCTAGTGAAGTCTAATCTCACTGCCCTCACACTCACAAACCCTACCCTTGTAGTTATATAGATTTAATGAGAAAAGAAATGATTGTTTGAAGAAAAGACAACTTATGCTGAATACTGAATACCTAATTCAAGTCTGTGCCAGTGTATTAGCAAAACAATTGGATAGGGGTCCTGCCTCCTTTCAGTCCCCATGGGCAAGTAGGGCATTAGGAAAAGAATCACAAGTTTTCTGCAACACCTCTGGTGAATTTATACAGTTTTCGAGGCAGAGGCTTAGGAACAGGAAAGGGGACACCAAAAAAAATATGGAAGTGTTATACTAAAGGCAAATCCTCTCTGAGGAAAGCTGTGCAAGTTTCTAAAATTTGGTCACACTGTTTATGAAATACACGCATGAAATGTTAAAATCCATTTACTGTGCTGTATTTGGCTTTTAAGAGGGATTCTCAAGAATGCTGTGCACAAAGATTCCATTTTCATGGAAAACAACTGTTCCAGGACATAATATGACAATCAACCCCTAATCTAAATATGCACGTACATTTTAGAAGATTAAAAATGTTCCACAATCTCCTATATGAAATCTGCACTAACTTTCCTTTTTGTGACAATTCCATCTTGCTTTTTTGTAAGAAGAGCTTCATCTGTAATATTTGGTTAGAACAAATTTCATAAATACTGCTTATTAGCCTGCATATGAGATATTGTAAAGAGCTATTAAAAACTATGCAAAATTCCCTTAACTTCCACTCATAAACCAGATAAAGAAATGTATTACTGTGTGGCATGTATTTTGCAACATCTTGGAGAACCCTGTCTAAAAGAGATAATTAAAAGGCAAAGAAGAAGGTGCAAAGAATCGCAAGTTAAACCTTGGCAGTTCCCATATGACAAACTGTATTGAGAAAACATCCATATCAACTTCGATTATTAATGCAGATAAATTTTTACAGCTATTCTAGTTCAGGTGACAAAAATAAAATCCTTACAAGAAGAAGTGACAGATTTCAGTTATTAGATGATAAAAGCTGCCTAACTAATCTAATACTTCTATAATTTCCAGGGACACCTCTTTAATAATATACATCTCCTGTCATCTAAACTCTTACCAGGTTCATGCTGATGAAAGTCATTCAGGCATAGTCTCCAGAGCATTTTGGCAATTTTACCTCACAGTTAAAGTACACAATAGCATGATTTTATTATCTCAGCTTTATACCCTCTAAGACCAATTTCTCCAATTATTCTCCACAGCACATAACTTAATTTCCATGCACAGTTACCAATGCAGCAAGCCTTCTGAAAATCATTGCTTAAAAAAGGCATGATGGGATTCACAAAAAACAATGTTCTCCTTCAAGAATATATAATAGCAATAGAAAGAAAAATTACTAAGGTTATGCAGTAAAAAGCCTCCAAACCAATAAACCTTACTTGTGCAAGGTGTGAGATGGCCGGTCATTTTTCTCCGGTTGTCCATAGCAGCTAGTTTTTGCTTCAGGAATGAAGGAGTATTTTTCCAGCATGGCTGATGCAGCTGTGGCAATAATCCCAAGGCCATCCCGTACCCGAGATTCTAAACTGTAGTCCCACTCATCATAAGCCGCTGAAATGAGTCCTGAAGGAAACTCCTTGGGAGTGATTTCTGTGTTACCACTAACCAGGCTGGGAACTATCCAAAAGAAATCATAGCCAGTAAGGCCCAGGGAACGAGCCTCATCCAGTATGTAGACAGCTTCATCCTTGGAACAATATAGCAGGATGACAGACGAATGAATTTTCTTCAGCTGAATTTGGGTCTTGGCATCTCCAAAGGCAGTATCGAGTACAATGACATTCTGCATGTCCCAGCCCACGAAACTATTTTCCACTGTGGTCTTAATGACATTGATGAAGTCTTGATATCCAGGGAAGGTGGTGGTCACGAGAGAAAAAACATGCCAATCATAATCCTGCATGATCTTCAGCATGACAATGGCTTCTTGCTGGATGGAAGCCCCAAACTGGAAGAATGTGGACATCACATCCTAGAATACCAACAACAGTGAAAGATTATTGCTTCTGTACAAATCTGAAGGGCATAGAATCTCTAATCCTTCTTCTCTTTTCAGTCCACCATGGCTAGCAAACTTCTGTTGCATTCAAATAACTTATTATGCTTTATCATATTCATATCATTAACAAGGAACAATGATCACAAGTAAATACCACAGCTAATTAAAATATTTGCCAAAGAGTGACAGATATTTACATAGGAAATTTCTGAGTGCTTGATCACTTGACGACAACAACTCAAAGCAGTACTCACTGAGGAAGCTCCCTAGAGACAGTCACCCAATGTTAAAAAAACTCATCTCCAGCAGGTAGCTTTAGGTTGATCAAACTTATTAGGAATGGGACCCAGTAAATACATACCAATTTTCAGTTACAATAGAAATAAATTGCAATGCACACACTGTATATATATGAAAAAGCTCTGTACTTCCAGATCTAATGGCTGAGGGATACCTCACTTCCACAAGTTTATTGAACCTGGTGGGAGCTGTCAAACTCATGGGCTCACTCCTGATCGTGCTCCATTAAGACCACATGGCCTATTGGTGTGTGATGTAAAATTAACAGCATGGGACTCCAGGGACAACCAGCAAGATGACAGAGTCCTCATTAAAGGACTTCAATAGAAGAAATTCAAACACCGGTTTCATAATCTGTAACTGGTAGCTGCATTGCCTGACACAGCTGCATTGTCAATTTGCTATGAGGCTTGTTCTCAATACTTAGGCTTTTGCAGCATTCCTAACATTTTATACAGCTTAAGGTTAGGTACCTCTTATTTTAGCAACTTCTATCAGAAATAGGCAACACAATAATCTATTTTGTTAGCACTACATTTACAAACATTTCATTGGTCTATTTTTGCCAAGTTCCTGTATATAAATTTATTTTTGAAATTTGCATTCTACATTTATATACATCACAATTATTACTGTACCAAAACTATATACAGTAAGCCATATAATTCTTTATTTTCATTTTACTTCAGTGTTTATTCCTGAGCAGTAGTAGCAACTTATGTGCATTTTTTTCAGATACAGAGAGCATGAGCTCCCACTGAAAGAAAAGCTTACGTTTTAAAAATAAGATATTAACCATGCAAGATTTCTTATGTAGTCTTTACAGGAAAGACACATGGTGCTTTTAATTTAGAGTTTTATGAACATGGCTATGAACTGCTATCCTATTTTACACTTGCAGAGAAAAGACACAGATTAGGTTTCATGGCAAGGTGGTGTTAAACATCCAATTATTAGTAAGAACAGTAACTCAGCTGTCCGAGTTCTACATTTTTTCTATGGAAATATATTTAAAGAGCAAATTCAGTGTCTTTTTTTATTTCTTTTTAATAGAAGATGAGGAGTGTTATTAATTGCCAAGTGTTAAGAACCTGACACCAGGGTTTTATATAGTTTGACAGCAATATAAATCTTACAACTTGTGTAAGACTATGAAGACTGATATCAAAGGTACAAAATACACACCACTAGTGGTAATGAAATCATCTGCCATGGTTACTTTGGCACCTCCAGGAGGGCATTATGAATGACAGTCCCAGATCTGCAGTGGTTTGGGGTTACTGACAGGTGTTAATAAATATGTTTGGAAGAAGAATTGAATTAGGAAGATTTGATTGCTGAATGCTTCTAGGAGCTATTTCCTGGTGATCTGCTGTATACTTAAAAATCAACCAACTAACAAGCATTTCATCTAGAGACACTAACTAAGGAACTAGCTAAGGAAACAGAGCACACAGAAAACCTGCTCAGAGTCAGTATTTAATGGTTTAGTTACTTATTTACTATTGCTAAGTAAATTAGATACCCAGAGACAATGCCATGAATCTGTGGCAGAGGAGAGGAGATTTAGATTAGATATCAGGAAGAAATTATTTACAGTGAGGGTGGTGAGACACTGGGACAGGTTACCCACGGAAGTCTTGGATGCCCCATTCCTGGAAGTGTTCAAGGCCAGGCTGGATGGGGTTTTGAACAACTTGCTCTAGTGGGAGATGTCCCTGCCCAGGGCAGGGGTGTTGGAACTGGATGATCTTTAAGGTCCCGTCCAACCCAAACTATTCTATGATTCTAATCCAAGGTTGCTGTAGCTTCCTAATTGAACATAAAAAACGGATGCAATGCTGTCAAGCATTACATATAAAAGTCAATCACTTTATTTTTCTTCCCTATCTCTTATCCTGGTTTTTACTTGTGAGTATGCTAAATAACAGTAAAAATAAGTGAAATAATTTACAATAAGTTAAAATATATTATTTCTATTATAGCCTTTCACTCTACCTTATTTCTATATATCATAGAATGACAGAATAGTTTGCGTTGGAAAGGTCACCTTAAAGATCACCTAGTTCCAAGCTTTCTGCAGGGACACCTCCCACTAGAACAGGTTGCTCAAAGCCCCATCCAGCCTGGTCTTGAACACTTACAAGGAACACCATGTCATTTATGGCTACCAATATAGTGGAAGGATTCTTTCAAAAAATACATACAACTGTGTCCTTCATGCATCACAAGGAAGTTCTCCAATAAGGGAAATGAAGATGAAGTGTTTGAGGGCAAAAATCAAATGCACATAGACATTCCCAAATGTCACCTTTCCAACTAGTAAATGCAGAATTTTAACCTAAAACAGTCCTTGCCACCTTCCCTGGTCACAGCGTCTTGTGCCTAATGGCCTGTGCCACCATTAAAGGTGTCTGACAAGACAAGTAAAGTGCTAAAAATCCTTTGCTTTTGCAAACATTTTGTTAGAAAAATAGTTTATGAAAGGAGTTTTGATTAAACATTTTTTTGAAGTTCACACCCACATTACATTAATCCTTTTCACATAATTGTGAATGTGAACTTCAATCAAAATCAGGTGTTTGATATCAATTTATGAACTGAATGATGAAAAAAAAATGTAGTTCTATGGTGAAAATAAGTTTGGGTTCAGGAAAAGTGGAGATACAAATATCACAAGGAAGAATCTCATCTGAAGACATTCTGTGTAGCTCCACTGAATTCATATCATATCTTTATAGAGCTGAAGATCTGACTGCATGTGTTTACAATAAATTTGACACAGATGGAAGATTACAAGCAAATTACAGCCTTAGGAACTTCAGCAGATATTTAAATGCCTGTTAGGAGAATATTCAAGGACATATTATCCATTCAGTTTGGGAGTGGGTTTGGGGAGAAATAAAAAGAAAGTTTAGAGAGAAATAGTAAATAAAGAAATAAATCTTTAAGACATTCAATTACTATAACCATAAACATCTACAGAACTTTTAACTTTCGGTTTTTTAAAGCTTCACTTTCCTCCTGAAGAGCATTATTGAATTATGAAGTTGTGGCAGTGGAGGTTTAGATTAGATATAAGGAGAGGGTGGTCATGCACTGGAATTGCCTGCCCAGGGAGGTGGTGGAGTCACCATCCCTGGAGGTATTTAAGAAATGTGTAGATGTGGCACTTCAGGGCATGCTCTAGTGCCCGAGATTGTTAGTTTTGAGTCTGTTTGTGGGTTGTTTTTTTGTCTGTGTGTGGGTTTTTTAAATTATTTTGGGGTTTTGTGTATGGTTGGACTCGATGATCTCAAAGGTCCCTTCCAACCATGAAGATTCTGCAATTCTGTAATTATTATTTCTTTGTTTTATACAGATGTAGTATTTTGTTACACATGTAGAATTGAAGTTCTACTTTCTACTTTCCTATAATCATGAACAAACTAAAGTGATGTTTGCAAAAAAACCAAAATTTGTTGGTTATCTATCAAGATATTTTTCTAATTCAGTGCTGAAGTAGGAATACATGTTATAATTTGAGGTGCTTTGTATGCACATCAGAAATATGTTCTTTTTCTTTCCTCATGGCCCCACCTACTGAGATTGTTGGGGGATGATGCAAGGAAGCTGTACCAGTTACACTACAAAAAACTTTTATAGAAAGGAATTCCACAGATAAATCTCAAAGCATGAACATCCCAAGACATTACACTGATATGAGCAAAATTTTATTTAGAAGTAGTTGTAGAAATTATTAAATAATGCTTAATTTGATTTTTCTGTTCTAGCTTCTTAGATGAATTCTACCACAGCCACAGAAACTAAAAACAGCAACAAAAAGAGAAGGTAAAGAACAAATGAAACTTTCTGGCCATACACTTTCCTCTTCCCATATGTTTCACACCAGAAGGAAGCAATCTTTCAATTGCTTCTTGTTTAACATTATTCTAGAATTTTGTATACAATATAAAATCCTGTCATTACAGGAGAAGGGCACTTCAGCATTCCCATGCTTATGCATAAAACAGAACAGCTCGCTCTAGTGCTGTCATTTCCTAGATTAATATATTAGAGTAAGTTGCTTTTTAATTAGTGTACTGAGTCTATAAATCTGTCACTGTTGTCAGAATCACATATTTCACTTCCCCAATTCCAACAAATTACAGGAATATTTCTCTCAAAACTTCATCCTCAGCTATTTTCATCTTAAGTTTCCCAGCTCCAGCTTTTCCCTGGGATCAGCAGGGCATCCTCACAGCTGTTCCAGCAGCTGAGGTAATCCCTGACAGCAGTTTATGCCTACTAGGGAAAAAGCAGGAATAGTTGGTTAAAGAAAGAAGCATTTGTTATCGAAAATAATATTCTGTTAAATGAAAATGAAATGCTAATCCAGAACAAAATAGGGGTCAACATAAGACCAAATTGATTTTCCACTTGGCAAACTTGTCAAGGACAAGTTGTTTCACTGGAAAGACAATATTATGACAGGAAGCAAAACACAATATGAAATACAGTTTAAAAAGCAATCCAGAAGATGATTTTGTTGAGCTAGAAACAAGATTATTATGACAGGACTAAAAGTAGGACCTTGAAGTTATCTTAATTACTTCACTCTTACACACTTTCTATCTTCCACAGAGATTCAGCAAAAACTATTTTTCTGCTATTTTACTCTACTGTAACATAGATATTCCATTTTTATAACAGATTTAAGGCATGTGGTGGTAGGCCTACATACACAGTGCAAGCTGTTTCCTGTTTAATGAGTGATAATAGTTATTTAGCATCTTATGGCAAAACTGAAAGCCAGAGATAAGTCATTAATTTGAGCTGATTAACTTAGCATCCCATCAAAAATACACAGGAGGAAATTATTTGTACCAATCTCAAATTTAGGTAAATAATGTATTTCGCAGTGTATTAACTTGGTACCATTTTTCTTGGATTACTTGAAATGATGCAATGATCCTCAGGTAAATGTGAAGTAAATCATGTTCATTTGTCATGAATATCTAGGTTTCAGCCATACGATCTTCCTTCGTGGTACCATACAGACCCATGCAAAGCTTTCAGTAAATGCAAACACTGAAGTGTAGGAGCTGAAAGGAAAACCTTTTCTCCCAAGACACCCTGCACATTACTAAACTCTTAAGTTACTAATATCCTGCCTCTATTCATTAGCAGTATATAACATGCATTTACCAACACAAATATCTCACTGAGGTGCCCAGGGAGAAAACTCCCCCATTATCACCATGGAACAATTTGGGGGAAATTATACAATATTATGTACTTTCAGGCAAAGTAGAGCTGCAAGGGTGGAAATAATTTACTAATCATCGCAAACAGCAGAAAAACTTGCTTCCCAAGGACCTGTCACCTCTCTGACCTCACACATGGCACAAAGATGCAGTACTTCCACCAGCAGGTTTCTCTGCCAATGCCAAGTTCTCCTTTGGTGGTGGTGCCTTTGCCCTCCCTTTGGGGCTCTGGAGCTGTCCAGGGCCTGGGCATTCCCCACTGACCACCATTGCCCAACATGGGACACCCAGCTGCCAGTCCAGCTTCAGTGAGGCCCATGCCCAGCCTCAGTGGACAATGTCTTGCTCCTTGCACTTGACTGGGAGCCCAACTCATCCCCCATCCTTGTCCAGCAGTGCCTGGACCTCATGGCAGCCCTCTGGTTGAGCTCACCAAGAGGGAGGGGGCATCAGGGCAGGGGCTCTGCAGACAAGGACATGTGGGCTCCTGCAACCCCATATGACAGATTTGAAGTTCTCCAAATCTGCCCACCTAGAACCTGGGAATGTGTTTCACTATTTGCCACTCCAAAGACAGGCCTTTGAGCAGAGATACAAAAAGGGTGGAAATTCACTTATTCTGCAATTGAACTGCAACAAATGCAGAGACACAAAATGCATAAAGGTCAACCAAAAGGACAAACCAAGGCCTTATTTTTTATTTTTAAAGTTTGCTCTGGGAGAGAAACACTCAAATTGGAAAAAGGCAGTAGCCAGCAAGGGACTACATAATGTCTTTCCAACATCTGACATGTTTCTTTTATTATTTCAAGGAATAAGTGTCAGAGAAACAAGATTTTGAAAGGTTAGCACCTTAGTTTAATCAAGCATGTTCTTACCCATTTCCAGAGGGAGCCTGCAGGGATTCATTTTGCAGAGGTTTCTATATTCTCAGGTCATGGTTTTATCCTAAGAATTTTGCTAGGTAACAGATAGGGAGTTTTGTTTGGGTTTTTTGTTTTCTTTAATATATCCATTTAATTTTAATTTTATACTACTTACTTGGTTTATCTGGACCTGCTACAGGAGTTGAACTTCAGCACTATTTTTCTATACCCGAATAGCAAATAAACAAACAAAAACTAATGAGAAAAGGGTTTGAACTAAAGTAAGTCAACGTGCCATCAGAGTGAAACAACATAATTTAATTATGGAAGACAACTGTTTTAGCACAGAGCTCAGGAGCCATTCTCTGAGCTGGAGCATGCCCTCTGGGTTTTCAACACATCTGGGTTTCCATTCACAGATTGTTCAAACCTTGGAAATTGTGGTGTCTCAGTCTCAGTTCAACCTGAACAGGCAAGTGAAAAATGCTTTCAAAGGCTGAAATGACATGAACAAGCCAGTGACCCAACTTGATAAAATCCTGAAAAGATTCGTGCAAACAAGCAGGGATTTCTGTGGTCATTTGATGAAAGGTTTATTCACAAGAGGCCTCCTTTCTAGATAAATTCCTACTTCCACTGTTACAGAAATGTCTTACACCATGAATATGAGGAACACTCTTCACTGAGGAAGGGAAAAATCACAGTTCTACAAAAATGCAGCATGGAGCTGGCTGTACCATGGTTGTGCCATCGCTATTTGGATGAGTAACAGCTATTATACAGCTTTTGTGAGGAAAAAGAATTTGCCCCAATTGTAAGAAGAAGTAGAGTACTGACGTCTGCAAGAAAGATAAGGGTGAATAAAGAGTATTTTCAGACAGATTATATTTGCTTTGTATGTTCAAATTTTTCTTGACTATAAACCAGTCACTCTTAACCCTTAGAGGATCATGTGGTAGTTTATGTCAGCATAATGTGTTAGCATTATCCTAACAGATTTTTTCCTTTATGAAGAAGATGAGATTTGTACAAAAGATTTTCATTAATATTTGACCATGAAAATAAATACTGAAAATGCATGTGACCTAATATATCAATTAGTTACCAAGAACAAATTTCAGGCTGTAGATTTAAGCTGTGTGTAATTTCTCTTATGCCCCTTGTCATGACTGCAGACAAATGTTTTGCCATTTTTTAAATTTGGGTGTCTGATTTTCTCATGGTTTGTATAAGCAGCATCCTTCTGCTTTATCATGTAATTAGTCAAAACTAAAGTGATGCAAGTAAACAGTCTCTTATAGAGCCCAAAAGACTACATTTTCTATGTGAAAATGACTTTAAATTAGTCAATGCAGCACATCTTTCACCTCTAGGAACACCTGAGTTCATGTGGAGAGCTCGAGTATGTGCTTTTACTGAAAACTCTTCAAACAGTAGTTATGAATAATTGGAGAGCCATCAGGAAAGTTAATGACTTTTCTCTGACTTTTCAGAGTCAGAGAGGACAATTGCTGTAAAGATACTCCAACAACACTGGTGAAAGTAACTGCCTTTCTGCTCTAGGTAAACACTCATCTGCCAACAATTCACATTCAATACATTACATTACAACAAAATTGTAGTGACAGCACTAGAAGAAAATGGGGTCTTGTTCCTATTCTCCCTAGGGCAATGGGAGAAAGTTGAGAAGTGAGCTTCTGAATTAGCCCAGTGAAAGGTCAAGACTCAGGAAATCCATCAGGGATAGATGCAGACATCCAAGGAAATGAAAAATCTGGATAACTGGTATTTCATTGGAACTCACATAATTTACCTATAGAAATAAAATACCACAAAGACATAGGATGAATGAAGGATACCAGCCAAAAGAGCCAGACAGGTCTATGGAAAATAACTAAAAATCTTGGTATAATGACCATCCATCCCTACTATGCCACTCTCTTACATCCTCGCTGGGGTATTATTTACCAATGTTCAGATTGTGTCATATCAACATTGAGACACTACCTATTTTACTACCAAAACAACATGCTGGGCTATGTGGAATTTCTCACCTTCCTCAAGTTTCAGTCTGTGACTATAGAGAATCACCTATCAAATCCAATTAGTTCATTTACTTTGAACCACATCTGCTCCCATAAGGCCATCAGAAATGAGCTGCTCTTTATTCATGGGCAATTTGGGGAACTTTAACGGATATGAAAATCAAAGCATTTAGTTTACAGTGAGTTATGTTCTCTCTTGAAGCAGAGATCTACGTCTAATTATAAATCTTGAAAACAATCCTGCTGTTAACGGCCATGCTTACTGAAAACAACCTTGTATATGGGGTTTAACTGTCTGGTTGCAAAATGAGACCCCGATAGCCAGGTCTTGATACAAGCAGATGGATCTCTGACACAAAGGAAGACACCAACATTTCCAAGGAAGTCCAAAAAAAGAAACAAATGAAAAAGCAGTGTTTTATCTTTGTCTTTCAAAAAAAAGTGAAGCTTGCTAATCTCTATTTTTTAAATATTCAGCAAATAAAATTTCATCCTAATAGTTTAGTCTTAGAGATTTTATTGCCCAAAAGGGTTATGTCACTAGTCTTTAAAAAGAACAGTGGCCACAGCTTATTCCAGCACCAGCCTAATTCTTTCTTTTTTCTTTTTAAAATGAGTTTTCCAAATTGATTTTGCTCTATCTCAGCCATAAGTTTAAACACGCAGACAAATTACTGTGAGCCATCCACAGAATCTGCTAGAATCTAATTTACTTGACATTTTTTTGGGTACCTGCTAAATACAGGTACCCAAAATACATAGATTTGATAATATTTTTTCAGTTTAATTCCACACTCTTGCTGTGGAATAAAACATATAAATTGTTTGAAGAGCTTATGGAAATTTTCAAGAATCAATGCTATGCAATAATTAATCCTTGGGACAAATTTTCATTCCAGCTATTTGGTTAGTAAAGCACTAACCATTTCATTTAACTATAAGATGACATCACAGAATAATTTAGATATGTGTCATATACCCCCAACCTGTTGGAAAAGTCATTCAGAATGAGAATTTAGAGTAGTTGAGGACAAGTATGATTCTCTATTCAAGTTTTCTATCTTATCTACTATAAATATTACACAAGAAAATTCTGCATAACGTCCTACTTCCACAGAATCACAGGATCACCTAGGTTGGAAGGGACCTTTTAAGATCATCTAGTCCAACAAAAAAAAAAAAAACCCAACCAAAACATACAAACCAAAAAACACCTAACAATAGAAAAAAACACACAAAACCCCCAAAATCCCAACTCCCCTCCCCCCTAAAAAACCAACACACACACCCCAAAAGCACAGAAACCACACACCACACCCAAAACAACACCAACCAAACACTAATCCACGAATCCATATCCCCGAGCACCATGTCAACTGGTCTCTTGAATACCTCCAGGGATGGTGCCTCAGCCACCTCCCTGGGCNNAGAAATATTTCCTAATATCTAACCTGAACCTCCCCTAGCTAATGGATCAACAAAATTTGCAAAAGTATTTTCATACAGTTTTTGCCATTAGGAGCTTGAAAACCAACACCACCCAAACTTAATCATATAAACAGAATCAAAACTTTAGTGGCCCACAATAACGTTTAAATATGCTATGGTCAAGAATCCAGCATTAAATCAAGAATCAGTAACAATTTATCATTTAATAGCAGCTGAATCAAACCAAATAGGCTCATTACTTACAGTATGTATTGCACGTGTGCATAAATGTCCTACACTATATAGAAAGATATGCATAATTTAATATCAATAAAAATACCTTAAGACATCATCTCCTTATCTGAAAACATTTGGTCTCAGTTGAATGCTAAAATACTTCTCACTTGTGTTGATGATGAGAAGCCAGAAAACCATTAAGCAAGTCATCTCCATACATCTACACTTAACAAGTGAAAACAATGCAACAAACAACCTCCCCCTCCACCCCCTTTCACCAAATGGTGAGTATAAAATATTAAGCAAATAAAAGAAATAAAAAGCCAATATAATTTTTTACTGTGTGGTTGTAACTGTGTGATTTTCCTTTATGACGCAGCACTCTTGGACCTCTGTGCACCTAGTCTGTTTCAGTGGTGTTGGGCTGAAGAGAGAAATCCAACAGCAAGAGGTGAGCTAGAGGACAGATACACAGATGGAAGGAGAACTTTTAAAAGGAAGGCTTAACAGAGTTCAAGGAGCTGTTCAGTGCAGCTTTCCATAGCAACAGAGATTTGTGGGGTATATTCATCAGCAGAGGAAGATGATGACGAGAGACTCAAAATTCTTGATCATTTCAATAAGACTGTATGCATTTTAGTTCCCTTAGTAGTTTGGGTGCTAAACTCAAAGAGGTGCAAACCTGATTCACCTGCCTTTGGAAGGCAAAGTCACAAAGATCATCACTTATACAAAATGTGCAAGCTGCTTTTAAATTCTCCTAGAAGAAAGCATTTCAAAATACTCAATATCCTCCTCTGCTTTTACGTACAATCAGCAGATATGAAGAAAAGAAGATACTCAAGGGAAATTGTACTTTTAATAGCAGCAGGTCAGAAGTAAATGATCTATATCAGTACTTACATGTCACCCTAGCTCAAGAGGAGAGGGTGGCTAACTGCATATCTTAGAATGAATCCTACTGATAAGAAGTAATACGCCAACAGTGTACAGCCCAGAGTACACACAGGGCCTTTGAATAATCAAAGGACACATTTGTGTTAAAGTAGTTGCAAAGTCTCCAGTACTCAGAGCTTCTGCATCCCTACCAGAAGGTACGTAGGAAGAATGCGGAATGAAGAATGTGGAATTCACCTGTAGGCAGATAGAAGCATTTTGCAATATCAATGTGTTAAGCAGTTTAAGGACATGAACATTTAACATTTTATTGTGTGATGGACCGTAAGTAAGGTAATGTAAGAGATATTCAGATATTGCACCTACTTTTTCTGACTCTACCTGCACTGTTTCACACCTTTTGACCCCAAATCTACATTTTCTTTTTAGCATTCTGCTTAAGGACTTATGTGCAAGAATATCACACATTATATATCACACAATAGCACACCAAGCATTATTCCCATAAGGAAATAATATCCTGGGCAGAAACGTTTTACCAACATATATTCAAATTACTGAGATTTTTATATGGGCAATAAAACTATTTCTTCTATGAAACAGCTTAGCTCAAGTTACTTCTCCTTAGTTACATAAAGGCAAAATATCTTTAAGCATGGTTCTGATTTACATTTAATATCAGAGGGAAAAGATCACTTCAAGAAAGGAAATACTCAAAATGCTAAGTTTAGGTCCTTACAAGGCACAGTAATTCTTTCTAGAAATTACTATAGATTTGACAGTCATAGTAGATACAGTAAATATTACACTGCTGCAGCATATTGAGTATCTCATTTCCAGCTACAAAAATCACGTTTGTATAATGTTCAGTACAGAGTGAAGAGGACTGAAGCCATCTTCCTTAACCTACATAGCTCTTGTACTGAATACAAATACATAATAAAACATATTATTTGGGTTGATGCTTTTAATGTCAGAAATTTTTATTAGTTGCATTCAACAATACTATGCCTATAGCTATCTATCCTAGATAGATACAACAACCACACAAATCAATGACTTCTACAGATTCCTATATAAAAATATATGTCAGACCTTTTCTAACTTAGGCAGGAAACACAAAAGATTTTTAACTAATATCAGTATAACTACAGCAGTTAATAAATTTCTTCAAATATCCATAATGTAAATAAATTGTAACTGTGATCACATCTAAATTCAATGGGAGCTCAGCTTCAGCTTCTGAAGGTGGATATGCTCATGCAGATAGGAACATCTGCACAGATGTGAGAATTGGGCCATACTCAATTGAAACATTTATACTACTATCGTGTCCTCAGAAAAGTGTTTAAGTCCTCAGTTAGCTGAACCAGATTGTCTACCAATAAAAAGTGGAATACTGGGGTACTTGCTCGTTTTCATTAATGAAACTGCATCAAAGTGATTTAGATACCAATTCCTTTGGGTTCCTTTGAAAAAAGCCTTTCTGCGTAAGATTGCTAACAAACAAAACACCTGTTCGTACAAGTTGTTAAGTGCCTCAGTTCCACACATAAAACATGAGAGCTTATTACATCCCAGAGACCTTATGTAACAAAGCTTGTTAAGAAAGCTGCAACTGCAGTTTAGATTTCTGCTTAATAGGCACAAGGGATTGCGCTTTACCTTTAACTAGTGCATATCCATTTGTCTCCAGTTGTGCCCCCTAGTGCCATGCCCTAGAATAGCAATTTCAAGTCTACAGACTGCAAGATTGTTCTTCTTTTACAGGTCCTTTAGAAATAACCCATGGACCTTCTGGGTTCCAAAATCCAGCCTGAAAAATACTGGCACTTGAAAGCAGCATCCTAGCCATTACCATCTGATTCTTGCTATTCACAGCAGGTGTAGTATTTTACTATGATTAAACATCTTATTAAAATAAGTATTTTAGGATTGATCCTCTAACTTGCCATGGCTTACTGTGACATGGTGTGCTACCAAAAAGGAAAAGAAAAAGCTGTGACCCAATTCTTTGCAATATACTCCACCAAACTCCTGGAATGTGGGCGAAAAATGGAAGAACAGAGAAAGACTTCACTACAGAGCTCTCACTAGGCAGTTTTGGCACTCCTTTCCGTGAATCATAATTCTCTATATAGAAGCAACTTGACTTAAAGCTTGGCAGATGATGATATTTCATGTTACATTAACAGATAATTAAAAGAAGATGAATAATGAAGCTGAACTGAATCTCCCCCTTTTGTGCAAGGAAGATGGGTCTCTGGACCAAGCAGGGATTATCCTGTCTGTGTTCAGGTGCAGATACAGCTCATTTTAGGGAGAAAAGTGTTGTTTTTTCAAATCCCTACTAAATCAGGTAGACTGCCTGCCCAGTGTGTATTGAAAATTGGGGAAAAAAAGAAAAACGATGCCGTATTGCTTGATATGATCCATTTCACACAAAGTAGAACTGCTCCCCCCCACAAAGCTCTTCAGCAGATGGATACGTATCTGGCTGGCTGGATGTTCACGTGAGATCCATGATTCTTTTCAGTGGACAGACATTTGTTGCTACGATTGCAGTCTGTCAGTTCATTAGAAACCTGAGAGAAATAAGCAGAAACAAGCTCATGGAGAGAAAAGCTGTTTTGATCTTCCCTGAATTCTATGGGAGTAAACTTGGTTACTGAAGATCAAGACAGGAGTAGGTACTAAGAACAAAAGTGTCACTATAAAACACACAAAGAACAAATGACCATATTTGTATTACATTGCAGGGAATGTGATGTCCAACAATATTGGATTTTTTTTCCCCTCTACTTGGCTTTCCTTGCACAGAGCAGCCTGGCATGGGCTTCAAAATTACTGGCAAGGAATTTGGGGTCACTGCACTACTGCAAAGGGCCTTGGATAACAGGAATGAAGGAGGGGAACATAGTGAGCAGTTCCTCAGCATAAGGCTGGACAAGAAGGGTGGATGTTAGAAAGCCCCACAAAAGAGGAAGACTTAGGTATGAAAGTAACCACGCACCCACAGGATGAGCTTCCTCCTCCCAACAGACACCTTGTGAGGCAGACCACAAGGGAAAAATGTCACCTAGAGCACTGCCTCAGAAAGCCATTTCTGGTGACAGCTCAGCTATTTCCAAAACATCTTTTACCAGCTCTGCTGTCCAGAGCTGACAAAACCAAACATTCAATATGTTGGAGATATCATTAGAAATAGAAGAATATTGCAAAACAAATTAATTCCCTCATCAGTAGCAGCAGATTTTCTTTCACTATTTGTGGATCACCTATTATTAATAAATATTTGGGCAACCACTGATTCTTGGTGAAACTATTAAGGATGAAAATATTAAGTATGAAAGTTTTACCCAATTTTTAAATGAAACACCTTCATTTGAAAACATAAACACAAAATCCTCTGTCACTTGAATTCATACTCTCTTTCAGAAAATATAAAAAAAGCATAAAGGAGAATTAATACAAAGTGATAGGTGACTGGAAACAAAGCACAAACAGTTAAGGAATGCCATTTACAAAAGCCCTTTATCTTTAAGTTAATCATCGTTATTATTAAACAAATACTAAGAATAACATTATTTTTAATTAAAATCAGTGTGGGCCAGTAAAAGTTTAACTCACTAAATTACAGCAGTAATTATCCATTATTCTTAGTAATGTATCTTAGCCAGCAGAAGTCTGTCTGTCGCTTCAGATGGTATTTGCACAATGACTGTAACACAAAAAGGCATTTTATAAAAGTGGCAATTCAACATCTATCAATTTTCAAAGATATAACAGGTTTCCTTTGTAATAAGGAGTACAGCCTTAGAATAAGCAAGTATAATGCATTTCCTTGTAAGCCTTCCCTCCTGGAAGATTTATTTATCCCCAGTGATATATAGAATAATGTAGCACAAGCCCCATCACAGTGGCACACCTCATGAAATGTCTTTCAACTGTCCATATGGAAATAGTTTCTAGTCACTCTTTCAAGTGCCCATAAGTCTGGTCAAAAAGGTGACTTTATAATTTTACTATATGGATGATAATGTCTTTCTATAGATACACAAAATACTATTGTAGTCTGATAAAATATTCAAACCTGTAAAATATACTACATATAGAATTATGTACACTGAAAGAATTCTGTACACTGGGTGCTTCATCCCCCTCCAGGAGTTTAAGAAGCATATTTTCCTTTGATTTTTCTCACCCAACCAATCTTACAAAGGAGTTACATTTATTATTATACAGTCATGCTATAGAAACGCTTATATTTTCTTGCTTGCTATGAAAATATCAGCTTGTGGCAATCAGTTAAAATATTTGTTTTTTCTATGAAAAATTGTTTTTCTTACAACCTCAACTAAAACCCCAAGAAAGAATAGATTTTAGGGAGTATTTGTGCGCAAAATACAACACAAAGAATTAAGAATAAATAAAAATAACATCATTAAAATAACATATTGGTGCTTGGTGTTATGCCAAAAATAAGCATATACAGAAAAGTACTGTCTGCTCATAAGGAAGGACTCAAATTATTACTTGAAAATTATACTTCTAAATCAAAATGAGAGCTCATCTAAGCAGTGATGTTTGTACATACATTGGTGCATTTGAAAATTAAATAGATGCACAAGGGATATTCTAACATATAAATTTGTGTACAATGAGCAGAAGAATTGGGTAAGACTATGCTAAAAATCATTGTAGTTCCTTCAGCAAACAAGCAGAAGAGATACAAATGGGGTCTGATTCCCACTGTCTGGGAAGACTTTGTCATCTCCTCAGTTTCTTTCAGAAACCCAGTTAGATGCAGAGAGGTGCATTCTGAAGCCCACAGCCTACAACTAGCATATTCCTACTCATGAATAGGAGGTAATTTCCTAAACTATTTAAACACTTTCACAGTTTCTTAACATCTTTACCAGAGACCTCTTAACACTTCCATCAAGCAGCAGCTGAAGAATGTGTTTATAGAAAAACATGAGCACCTTTATTCACTGCAAATAAAGGTAAATAAATGGGGCAGGACAAATGCCTGACCAATTCAGAAAGATGGGGCCCATGCACTTAAATTCTTCAGTATTTTCAAATAGACTCAGGGTATTAGATGACTAAGAGGAACAAAAGTTTAGTGAGGCTATATACTCACAAACTGGTTCCATTTATTCCCTTCACCACACAGATCAGAGAAGTCAACTTCTTTTATGCTCATCACCTGGTTCTCAGAGCCCTGTCTCTACACAAAGACCAGTCTGTGGTCCCATACCCACCAAGAGCTCAATATGCATTTTTTTGAAAGGGTAGATTGATCAATTTCTATGTACTGCAGTAAGGTAAAAAATTAGGGAGGGAGGGATGATGAATCTCAAACACTACAAGTAAACCATGATATTTAAATAGCTGCCATGGGAAGTCACAGCAGTCACACCATTACAAATTTATAGCTAACTGTAGGACATCTTGGCTGAATGTAACTTTCTACAAATCTTGTTAGTCTTTGTATTAATCTTTGAACTACCATTACTTCTTGTCAAGGTATGCAATTCAAGCACTAAACCTTTAGAACAAGTATTGTAGATTCTAATCAGAGTTAGGGAGAGCACACTGCTCAAAGACCTTAATAACATGTTCTACTGTGGCACAAATTTTGCACTCCACGATCTACATGCTGGGAATCTTGTAAATCATGAAAACAGATAAGTTGGCAGACTTTTCTCAGTCTTCTCAGACTTCTTATCTTCTTATCATTTGATAATCAATGATAATCAATATTCAAGCCTGCTGTGTTTGAAATTATTTTACTGATGTGTTCCATCACCCCCTTTTTATTGACCTCCAAATTGTTACCTCCCATTGGCAGCTGTCACCCTTGTGCAGCTGAAAGAAAGACTACTTGGTTGCTTCAGTGCAAAATCAGTCAGGTTGTCTTAAACAGACTCTTGTGCAGGGGCTGGAGCAAGAGATGCAGACTGGAGTGAAATAACTTATTTCTACAATTATTATCTGATCATACACTTAGTCTCCTATTATTGAAATTTATTAAACTAATTATACCTCTTAAGTTTAGGTTACATCAGAGATTGTATTGACATTAAAAAAAATCACTTGTGATTAGAATCTCACTGACATTTGTAATGATATATATTACTAACTGCAAACCACAGCAAAAATTATACCACATTCTAATTTAAAAAAAATCATATCAGGCAGATTATCTCAAAATCACGTCCTTCTATTTAAACTCATATTCAGAATTTATATTTTCTCTCTCTGATCTGTAGCATCAAGGGACTATTTAGAAATATTAAACATAAGCTAACACTTTAAACAGGTTTTGCATTTATTTAATGCAGTTTTTGTAGGTGATGTGTTACACATCAGCTGTTCAGCTTCATTCTGCTTTGCACTCTTATTAAGACCTTGACATCAACAAATATATTTTTTTTCCCTGCCCAGCATATAGGTATGACATCCTCTTATTCCATTCTGAACAGATAGTCCAAGTAATGCTGTTAGACTAGAAGACAACACAGGCCTCTGACTGACCTTTGGTATTTCTAATTTTGGCCAAACAGTCCAGTGTGAGAAGTGCCTTTTTGTGGGGTTGGTTTTTTTTTTGTTTTGATGTGGGTTTTTCTTAATATATTTGCAGAGAATTATTATAACCTATACATTTAAGAACAAATACTCATAATGCAGCCAATTAAACAATACAATCAACTGAACGTGCTGGGTAAACTACATGAAGAGAATAAACCTTTTTTTTATATCTAAAAAAAAAAAGAGAAAAAAGAGTAATTGTCATTTCCACCAGAACACATCACAGAATGCATACCTCTTCTGAAATAGCACTGTTGATGGCTCTGATGTAAGGTCATGAACAGTTCATTAGGCATGATTAGCATACTTCCCTCATGCTCATGAGGGATGCTCACCAATATACAATTGATTTGAGGGATATGACTATCATATGACACCAGCTGACTGGAGTTATAGGATTAAAAGCAAGGACTGCAGCTACAAGAACCTCTGGAATAATCTGATCCTCAACCAAGTTCTACCTTCTAAATGGTCATTAAGGTGTTCAGTTCCCTGCAGGATACTCTCAGTCTTTTCCATGCCATGGCAATATTCATATCCATGTACCACTACATGGAGACTATGTAATAAAAAATTTGTGGACTCTATGTGTCACATAATACAACAACTACTGCATATAAAAAATGCAAACAATAATGTGCATATTACATACAATACACAGATAGAATACCTATACATAGCCAAAAAATACCCATGTTTATGTACACACTGATATACACAAAACAACAACATATTCCTCCTGTCATACTGACTCCATCTTACTAAGTGGTGCCTTAATAGTTGATGAGTAATATGAAGTAACCATGAAACCACTGCAGAACCAAAGACATTTACTACTTTAGTCACGGAAGGCTTAAGTATCAGATTTTATTTTAATCAAGCAAATTTTATAATGCCAAAACTATTTCAGTTATTTTCCAGTAGAGGGCAAGAACAGTGATTTCTAGTTTGTTTACTACTGGAAGAACATTACCTAAAATTTACCCATCAGACAAATTAAGCACTAGAATACCAACACTAATCTAAAAGGATGTTTTGAAAACTTGTCATCAAGACAAGCTGTGATAAAGCATTTTGTTGGTTTTTTTTTTCATAACCCAGGTCATGTTCTGAGCTCTGTATGCATTCCCTCTCCAAGGTGGGCCACAAATCCTCTTCATATCCCAATTCCCTTTCCAGAATCCTGCTGCCTTCCAAGTTTCTTTCTAGATTACACCTCAGACTTGCCAAGGCCATTTAAAGTTAATGAAGGTGAACTGGCTGAAATTGTCTTCAGGCTACAATTCTTCCACTGTGCTTTCATCCCTGATTCTCATGTCAGTAATACTCCGTGTAGTGACAGAAATTGAACTCAGCTTTACTACACTTGCACAAGGCAGCCTGATGAAATACTACAGAAAGGAGTAGCAAATTTCATAACGCATCATGCAGATCAAGAATACAAATACACAAGTAAGATCTCAGTGAGTTTCTTTCCTTTAGTGCTGGTAAGAAATTAAAAACTTCATCACTTTCCAGAAAAATATTTCTAGTGGTTTTCCAGAAGCAAAATCCTAAAACAGTAAAGGCCTGATCCAAAATCTTTAACAGTTCTACAGATGGCCAACATCCATGGCTGTAAAACTTGCTCATAATAATAAAAGGAAAGTGAACACCCATATTATTTTCTGTTATAAGTTATGCAAAGATTTTCCATACTATTTTAATCTAAATTATTTTTTGATTTCTAGATCTATGAGGGATCCCAGTAGACTCAGTATCACGTTAGGAGTATGTTTCTCCAAAATACAGAGGTCATCTTCTTATGACCAGTATACCACATTCATCACTACTAACAATTTCAGAGCTGTACAACTATTCAAATTTGTCTCAGGCCAAAATGATGCAAAAGACCAGGAAGTGTCATCAGAAGGAAGCAGTGGTGGCAATGGGGACCACTGGAAGTTAATAAAAATATTGTCTCAGGACTTTAGAACCCAAACACATTCTAAAGCTTCTTGACCAGTAAATTACATATTATGCTTCATTTATTGAATTACACTGGAAACAACCAAATTTTTTTAAAGAACTTACAAACAGATATGAAAAGTTACAAACTGGTAGATATAAACAATAAGCAGAAAAAAACCCCACTTTTTATTCATCTGTGCAGAGCTGGCCTGCCCTATTTCCCATACATGACAAGTGTCAGATTAGAAATATCTGACACAAATTAAAATGTAAAGCTTCACAGTACTCAAGTGTTAGCCGGTCGAAAACAAGGAACTTAAAGCATTCACTTTTGCTAAAGGAAAGCAAGTATCTGTCTCTTTGTAACAAAAAAGCTGCAAACCTCTTCCATAAGACTTTAAAAAAAGGTGAATCCTTAATTTTCAGATCTGTGAGAGACCCCTTCAGAATCTCTTGGCATGATGCTGTCTCAAGTGAGGAATCTTGCTGATTTGTGGAAGACATTTTCTATTGTCATTAAAAGGCTATGATAGAAATCACTTTTGGGCTTTTTACAAATAATGAATAGAAAATTAAATTCCTCCTTTTTAAATGAGTTGTTTTAATTAGAAGTGGAAGAGAGACATAGCTCCCAAGTGACCTATAGTGCATAGATCCTCATTTGAGACAAACAAAATTGTTATTTGCAGCAAGAAAAGCCTTTTTGTGGGTGTTGAACCCCCCGTGTGCTGAGCCATAATGATGATTTCTGGAGTGCTCACAGCTAATTTACAGGCTTTCCATAAACAAGCATTATAGTGTTTGAATGATTCCTAAACATAGAGGAGTTTATCGCAACACATCTGACTGTAATTATCCTGTTGAAGGAAAGCCAAGCAGACAGAGTAATCACATCTTAAAAAAGTAATTCCTGGGAAAACAACGTATAAAACTTTCCTCTTTCTGTCTTCTCTTCTAAAGCCATTTCAAATTTTTGGGGTGTTACTTAATACATTTTAAAAGCTTCTACTTTTAGGAATAAATTCTTTCTTTAAGCTTAAAACCATTTGAGTTTGGGGGCAGAGGGGGGGCTCATTGCAGAGGGAAAGGTCTAGCTAAGCACATCCACCTTAACAATCAGCTTGAACCAGAATCCACATCTCACAGTAACTTCTGTGATTCCCTTTTGCTTGACCAAAAAAAAAGGCACCTGCTAAGTTATCTGTTTCTTGTAGGTTAAGATTATATGTCTGACTGGAATCACTGATTTTTTTTAGCAAACAGGAAACCTTCATTTTTAGATTAGAAATGCAGCACTGATTACATGGCAGTGATCATAAAATGGCTCAGACAGAGATGCAGTGCTTGTTGCAGATACATGGCAAACTCTGAATTTATTGGGCTGGCCATCTGGATCAGCCTGCTCCCAGGCCGGCTAATGGATCAAGAAAAAGACAAAGCAAGTTCCCAATAAATGATGAGAGTCCTGTAGATCCAATCCTACTCCTTATTGCTTGGCGACTGACATTCAGAACACATGTGCCTAAGCTGCACAAGACAGCACTTTGAGTGCAAGGCAGAGCTCAGAGGCGGTATGAAGCTCACCAGGACTTGGGCAGCTGCTCCCTTCGAGAGCACAGCTTGCCCATGTGGCACATTCTCTCTCACCTTCAGAGATAATCCAGCTGTGCTCACTACCCCAGCGCTCTGTGCAGCATCAGTCTTAGTATACCCCCAGTCAGTTCAGAGAACTGCAGCCCGCATTTCACAGCAAATCTAAGGAGCAATGAGATTATTTAGATCTTCTCTTCTCCTTTCAGTTCACCACCAATTCTTGCAATTTTAAATTTACAAAAATAAATATGCTGGCACATCTAAATCATATACTGAAAACCCTGACTCTCAGTTTTTACATGGACCAAATAGTAGACATCTAGTTTTCAACTCCAGGTCCTCCATATTTTATTTCCAAGAAAAAGTTCTCAGCAATTTCAGTGCCAGTCTGGTTTGCCACTGGTTTACCACCAAGGAAAACAGGTTCTTTTCATGAACCTGCAGTTTTAAAATTAATGTTACTTATTACTATTTCTATATAATTTTATATATATAATATTATTTAGTACTGTAGTATAGTACTAAATAAAAAGTAATAATAATAAAAAGTAATAATAATGTATTACTTATTACAGAATTACTAATAAAACCAATTACCGTGATTTACTACCTTTGCTGTGCACTGAATTTTTAACTATAGCATTACTGTATCATCACATCTTCAATTTGGCTGCCCAGTAATTCAGTATAATCACAGTTCAAGCTGACATGTCAAGTGAAAAGAATCACCCGCACTCGATGCTTAAGAAGTCACAAGGCCCCCAGGAAGAATGGAAGTGATCTCTTACTAAGAAAAGCTTGCCATTCTGTTCTCTTGATGGCGTCCTACTCAATGACCTACTCTTTGGTCATTGCCCTCTTTAGTTCCCTGCTGCTTTCCATTTTAGTAGAAAAGATATAAGACAAATTAAAAAAAAAAAAAAAAAAAAAAAAAAAAGGAAGGTTTCAGAGTTTGCCAGTTGTTTCTGTGTTTATTTGATTCTCTTTTTTTAACCCAAAATTTCTTTTTGTGTGTCAGTCTCACAAGCGATAGGATGAGAAGAAAAAGTCTGAAACTACACCAGGGGAGTTTTAGATTGAGCATTAGGAAAATTTCTTCAAAGAAAGGGTTATCAAGCATTGAAACAGACTGCCCAGGGAAGTGGCTGAGTGACGGTCCCTGAAGGTATTTAAGACAGGTAGATGTGATACTGAGGGACATGGTGTAGTGGTGGACTGGGCAGTGTTAGGTGTATGGTTGGACCAAACGATCTTAAAGGTCTTTTACAATTATTCTATGCATTCATATATGTTTATCGGAGTAAATAAGCAAATGTTGCCACTTAGCAAAGTACGCTCAAGAAAGAAAACACAAGTTTAAGAATTTACCTGTCTCTTCAAAACTGTGACCAACAAACTAATTGTGATTAATATTCAAAACTCTTTGAATCAACTTGAAAAATTAAGTGGAAACAGTGGCACACAAACACAATTAGACTGCATCAAACTTTCATTATAAGCACATATACAGAAGCCTTTTTATTCCAGCTGAGTTGAGTTATTTATTTACCACGTTTTCACATGTGGGAAACAGCTATTCCACAATACTCCCTCCATTTCTCTCTCAGGATCCCAATCATGGTACTCAACCATGGACTTTTCTAATAGTCCACCAGCAAAAATTGCCTACTTCAAAGCACACATTCTGCATTTACATACATAATCCTTCCCTGTATGTATGAATTCTTTGTGAAAAAAATTCTGACGACAGCGGATAGTTTTTAAAAACAGGTAGTAAGTGTCCTGTTATAACTCTAAAGTTTTCAATAGCAGTCCTTAAGAATAGTGCCTCTCAAAACATTTTTATGACTGCATAAATTAATTTGGCAAGGTCTGTAAAAGAGTTTAAAAATTGATCTCTCGGAATTTCACAAGACACCTAGATATTTATTTGTGCTTTTGCAAAATGCTACATCACTGCTGAACAGTGCAAGAATTTAATTTGATATTAGTTTAACCTAACATTGCTCCAATCAATAAATAAAATTAGAATAATTTAGTCTCATGACTAAATGCTGAATTTAGCAGTTTTTCCAGAGACACAGCCAGATGAGACCAGAGATTTAATTTCATTAGGAGTGCTTTTTGCCGTGCTCTTCTAAAACTAAATCTAACTTTTCCATGAATAAGTGTAATCATTAAAACTGCTTTGTAATTTTAGACAGGAGTGCTAGAGCCAAGCTGTCCATCAGAATTAGGTTAACAGTAAATAGATCATACTCACTTTTTTTTTTTTCACAAGATACCATTCAAACTAATAAACATGTAAAGAAATAAAGCATAAAGCATTATTTACATAAACAATTAGGGGGAATGTCACATTGGCCTCACTTGGCTATGACAGCTTCTGAATGAATACCATTATCTTTGAATGCACAATACTTTAAATTGCCATAAGCATGAAACTCACCATGATCAGGCCAAATGAAAGAATTTCTGTGCCACTATTTTCATCATGGAAAGCTTTCCTCTAAAATAAGATGTTGGCTGTCACTTGGCACAGCAGGGAGACAAAACTGTCAAAGAAACAATCTATCCTTATCTTTTTCCTTTGATACTTCTAACTCTGTGCTTTGCACTGCTAAAAGCTTTAAATTTTCTCCTTTAGGAAAAAAGAGTGTCTTACAAGAATAAAACATTATTCGGTTTAATTCACTCTACAGAAGTCAAGTTTCTCTGAAAGTTAAATGCTGTTCCCAGGGCTACATGCACTGCAGGAGGAAAATGTCCTATGGGCTCAAGGCTCAAATTTTTGAAGATATTTAGGTAGGTGCCCAGTTCGGTTAAGTTCAAAGAGGGATCAGAACCCAAAGTCCTTTGGGACACACTTCTTAACATGTTCCTAACACATATGGAATTTTCAAAAAGTCCTTTTTGTTTAATAATTGTCAGTATTCCTCTGAGAGAAATATCACAGTCACCTAGCATCATCTATAATTTCAGTAGAGGCAACAAAATACTGTAACTGTGAAAGCTTGTACACCCTATGGATTACATTGCAGTATCTAGGCAATTAAGCATATAAAGGGTACAGATCTGAGGTGAACCCCACAGCTATTTGCCTTTGCAGAGGCGTTAGCACTTCTGAGAGCTGCCAAATGGCAACTGCAGAGCCTTAAGGTCCTTAGAATCTTCAGAAGGGGGACTGGTATAAGCAGAACTTCGCTTTGGACCCCCCACCTCATTCTTCATTCTCCCCTTCTGATAAGCATAGCTTTACAGATCATGACATCCATGAGTGCCAGCTGATATCATCTATGGCCATTTATCTTGTACTGGATGTATGTTAGATCCTTGACATGATTAATTAGAGGTGGTTTTATACTGCCCCAAGGAACTTTCAAACCAATTCTAAACATGACAGAACAGGGCTACAAGATAAGAAAGCACAAGCTTCAGAGTTACAGCAATCATGAGCTGACACAATTAATCAGTGTAGACAGCAAACAACATTTGTTGCATGTGTTGTGCAGGTATGTCCAAAGACCACCAAAAATCAGATCATTTTAGTTCATCATTGCCAACTTGGGTGAAATTCAGACCACTTGCAGAGAGGGACAACTGACATAGCAGGATCCCCTACCTCCACCAAGGAAACTTATAGTATGGTGTTTTGTTGTCAAGATTTAATTCATATTAAATGTTTCATTATCAAAACATGTGGCAAATAGCATTTCTTGCCCTTATGGGAACAGAATAGCATAAGAGCCATTCACAGGGAGAAATGTTTCAGCAGAAGGTAGGAGTTAAGCCTGAGGTAGGGCACAGTCTCTTCCCAGCAGTCAGCAAAGCTCCTACTGAATAAAAGATTGAGTCATTGCTGTGCTGGCCAAATCCTTATCATTTCCTTGTGCCACCAAAGTGCACAGAGCAGAAGTGCAGAAATCCAGCATTACCCATGTTATGCAAAGACTCTCGCCAACTCCTTTGATTTCATTGTAATCATTGTTATAAATACTGAAAACATATCCTTGTCCTTATTTCATAAGAACTGCCTTGGTCGGCAGATGTTGTCCTAAAGTGAATCTTCACAGAAGAGCCTCTCTAACCAGCACATACGCCTCCTGGTATGAGTCAGAATTCTTTCCTGGACACGATTCTCTTCTAGGATTGTTATAAACACTTTAAAGCCCAGGACTGTTGTACACGCACTTCTAACAAATGAAAATTAGTAGTTGCCAAGCAACTTCCAAAAGACTACCATAAAAATTGTATAGAAAAATAATCACTAATGTGTACAAAATGCACAGGAGTTTGGGGGGGAGTAGAAGAAAAGAAGGAATGGAGAGGGATACTAAGTTACAAGCTTACCATAAGTATCTGCTGCCACTAAATACAGGTGGGTAAGCAAACCACAGCTCCACATCCATCTGAACACTTGGGAATTTTGCCAACAAACAGGAATTACAAGCTTCTGAACCTTTCATGCTTTGAAAAACAGTTACTTAGTGTCCTCAGCTACCACTGTCGCAGATCTGTATCCTAAACACATACTGAGATGGATCTCTCTCAGTCCATCCCATCAATCATTCCTTAACACCTATATTTATAGCCTCCTTCTCCTTCCCCCAACTTCTGCACAGACAAAACCCTAGGGAAGACCCAGAATAAACTTAAACAAAAATTCCTTGTGTATGTTCAGAAATGTCTAACTCACTAACTATACCACCCTCTTAGAGAGGTCTGAATTTCTCATATAGGTATTTCTCATCCTCAGCCAAATGCACACTGTTCCTGCCCTATGGCCTCAGCATTAATGCCACTAAAGGGACAAATTAAAGTACACCATAATGCACAATCTGTTCAGTGGTGTGCTGAAATGATTTTAGAATGGAAGACACTATTTTGTAAGACAAAGCAAAGGAAAAGAGGTCTCAAAATGTTGCAAACTGATTTCTCAATAAGTATCCTACTAAAAATCATCCCAGTAATTTCTCTTGCAAGAAAATAAAAGTTTTTTCCTGATCAAGAAAGGAAATGCCTGAAATATTAATTAAAAGCTAAATTTTAAGATGGAAAGGTTACCTTTCAATTTAAAGGTGAACCAAGATACTGGATACACACATTTCTGAGCATTTGCAAAGACTGATTGGAAGACAGAGAAAATACACATTACTGGCTAAATAGACAGTACCTTTAAATTACACCCTTTCCAGCCAGGCAAAACGATTCCTCTGAAAGCAATATAAACTACTTGAAGCTTTTATTATCTCATTCCAGTTTCCTGAAGCCTTAAATATGAAAGAGATACCAATGAGTGGATCATCCATGTGCCCTGTTTCTTGGATTTTCTGCTTCCTTTTGCTAAGCACATTTTGAAACAAGATCCCATAACACACAAAATGAATGCATTTCCTAACACTGCAACAAAGGCATATTTCCTCTCTTCCACTTGCCACCATTAAAGTAGCATACATTTGAGGGGGAAATGACTTTGAACCTGCCACTTAAGGACTTCTGCCCTTAGCAGGAAATAATACATGTCTGAAAACAGTCAGGTGCAGGAGTGCTGGAGAGCAGCATGGTAGAAGACCATTACCTGAACAAACTTTGCAGTCAGTCCCCTCAACTCTGCTCAACTTGTACTAGTGATGAAATTTAACAGATTCTGAGTTATATGTTTACACTAATCTAGATAATTTCTACTTTCGCAGGAAGCCACACAAGGCGGCTAATTTTTCATGATACTTACAAGAGGATCAAATGTTAAAATCCCAAAATTCTAGGTCCTTGGGGGCTGCAGTGAAGCAGGATATTCTGCTCTCTCAACAGAAACTGAAGAACTTAAAGCAGCACAAATCAAATACAGTACCAAATCTTATTTATTTTCCCTGGCAAAAACTGAAGAATCCAGGCAGTATATTACCAGCTACCTAGGTCTAAAAGACTATGCTGGCTGCCAGCACTCTTTGACCTGTTTCTTCATAACTTGCCAGAAGAGGAGAAACAGTATGATGCATCTGATTTATTGTCATGCAGGGTACAAATGTTTGCTGACTATGCAAGGTGTCAATTTTTCCTCTATTCTTCATACATATTTCAAAATGCTAAATTTAGTTATCCACAGTAAGATAAACTGTGCATAAATACAGCATTTGTGATTACAAATAGTCTTAGATAGACCATTTTGCAGTGGAATAAAAAGTCGGAATAATAAGTTCCACAAAATCAATCTCATTTACAGAATGTCTGTCTTTCCAACAGCTGGATGGTTAGAGCAGAAGTGTTTATCCTGCCTTTTCTGCTAAAACTTCAGTGAACACTTTAGCCTCTGACATTCCAGTTTATGCAAGAAGGAAAAATGTCAGATCTTTAAAGGGAAGTTCAGCCTTGGCAAGTCTCTACAGAGAATACTAAAGAGAACCTGATAAAGCAGTAAAGCCGTGTAAGGCTGCAAACCTCCTGATCTCCAAAAATCACATTGCTTTGAGTAGGTGATTGGACCAGGCAGCCTCCAGAGGCACCTTTGAAGCAGAATTTTTCTTTGATTGTTTAATCTACATATTAACCTTCCCAAAGACTAAGAAACGGTTTGCGATTAACAGAATTTTATTAAACTTAAGAGTCTTCTATACAAATGTCTCAAGCCACAACATTATTATGTTTCAAAATATTGCAACACTGCCCTATTTTGACACCTGCTGCAGTTTTACATTTGAGTCATTAAAGAGAGGCAGCTAATCACAGCCTGCTTACACCAAACTATTCAGAGTATAGCACAAGAAAAATTTCTTAATCAGCTTCCAAAATACTTCCTAATTAGTCATTATTTTACATCAAAATTTCAAATTATTTTAACAAAGGGAGCATATATCAACAAGAAGTGGTTCATCATCTGTAACTCCTATGACTTGAGCTAGTTTGCCAACTTAAACTTTTGGAAGCCTTTTCAGGGCATGGAAATTTAAATTAAAATTATAGCAGCATGCAAGCTCTCTGTAGAAAGTTCCTGTCACTGACGTGACACATGAGCCTCCACAGCTCCAAGAGGATGGGTGCTCCCATCTCATTTCACAGTGATACAGCAATCATCTGCAATGCCAACTCAGAATGGAGCCCCAAAGATTATTAGTCCCTATAAACTAACGTTATTATTTTTGCTGAAAAATACTAGATTTCCTCATGCAGTTTTTACAGCTTTGTGCCTCCACAGCTTCCAAAGCTTTTCATTCTTACAGTCTTGGTCTCAGTTAGTTGAGGCATGATCTGTTTCTGAAAAGTCCAACAATTATCATAAAAATCATTGCTGAACTCCCCAGGACAGCAATGAAATGCATAGATACTTCCTAATTATTGAGTGGTGTTGAGCTCACAGTATTCCACCCATCAGCAGATAATATAAAGGGCTTAACACTCATCCAAAAATCACTGAAAGGAAAAATACAGCTGTACCAGAGACAAAACAGGAAAAAAATACAACACTTAGATGACAATGTAAAATGGATCAAAATATGGGTCTTAGATCTGTAAAGATAGCCCATAACTGTTGAATATATTGTATCAATATCAAACATGTTCAGAAAGAATTAGTTTTATTAAAATATCCATACAGACACAGAGGCAAAGAAATACAGACACAGATTAAAGCAGTGAACAACCTGATGTATTTGGGATCCTCTCTCACAGGATTTTACCCACATGAGCTGCACATGAGTGAACAATGTTTCAGTGACAGAACCTTAAACTCAGCCTCACCCCATCCACCTGAGAAGATTAAACTGTTCCGGACCAGTGAGCGTGGGCAGCCGGGAGGCTGGCCACAGGCTGCTCCTTGGATTGGTGTCAAAATTGGCATTTGAAAACAAATCTGCAACTGCTGCTTTTACACTTTTTTCAGTGAGGGGCAGTGCAACTGTGGACACCAAGCAGCAAGCATTCCCTGACTGATTTTAGAAGTCTAAGCGGGTGTTTTTGGGGTACATTAGGAGACCGTTTCTAGTAAAGAACTACAAGTGAGCAATGCTTTAATTTCATTGAGGAGAGTCAGTGGTAGAGAATGAAATGATAGGAGAATAGTATTTTTAAACCAAGTAAAATGTAGACTGGATCAAACACACAGTAAATTTGACTTGCAATGGTATCTATCAACCTACTATAAAAAACCAAACATAGCATTCAGACATCAGCTCCCTCAGGACTGCTGGATCCTACCAGGCATGATAAAGAGAAAATTACCATTGGCAATGTAGCATTATTTTTAATTGACCCAAAAAGCCAGCTGTCAAAGTGTTTTCAATCTGCCAAATGAGTTTTTAGGTGTGTGGGAGGACACCTAAGGACTTTAATATGTTTCTTACAAAGAAAATATCCATTATAGCGGAAAATGGAGTGAAAACTTAATCAAATAGATGAGAAAGTGAAGGAAACCCTCCAGCATTTTCTGATTAAGAGCTATATTCACAACACTATTATACCATGTCTATGATCAATTCCCATATTAGCTGTATGTTTAAAAAAACCAAAACACCAAACCAAAAAAAGCCTCAAACTCCATGACTGTACCATACCCCATACAAAGTCACTCAACAAAAGAACCTCCAACAATTATTCTGTCTGTAATATCTTCAGCTGTGAAACTTAGATTGGTTGAAGGGTAGGAAGGGAGGGTCTCTAGGACCTAAAATTAAACTCTTTACTGCACAGACAATTTAGGAACTGGCACTACCCTGTGACATCAGTGGGTTTTGGCATTACAGAGTTTTGTGAACATCTATTTTTGTGAGCATAAAACGTTCCAACAAATTTTCTCAAAATGATGGGGTCATCCTCACTGTTCTCATCTCAAAATCATCTAGCCTCTTCTTGTAAAAGTAGTGAATCAATTCACTGACAGTTGCTTCTTCATCCAACATTAACCAATTCTCTCAGCAGCTTAAGGCACAGGTCTCAAATGCTTCTGGAAGAGAACTATGAATAATGATAATGAAACAAGTTCATGCCATACACAGGAAATACCTATATGGGCACATTTTTACAAAGTCATTGCCTTTTGAAATTCATTCACATTTTGGAAAGAGGCCAAATATCATACAGTCTTTACAAGGTTGTTTTAAAAGCTAGATGAGTTCCTTGATCTGGTTCTCAGCACAGCCATACAAACATTGTGCTGGCACAACAGATGTCTGGGGGAAGGTGAGGAAACAGGCATGCTTCATGTTGTATTGCTATCAAAAAAAACTTATTGTGAAGCCACAGCCTCCATATACAGACAATATACAAATAAATCCAAGATGAAATAATTTGAAAAATTTACAGCCCCCAACAGACACAAAACCAAAAGTTCTCTGATATCTTCCATTTTCTGTAAAATCTTTTTTGCTCAATGATAGTAAACTGACGACAATTAAAAAGATGCCAAACATTAATTTAAATGAAAAGAAGCTACACTATCAAAAAAAAAGGAATCCAAATGCTATCCTATCATTAGTCAAGAAGAAAAGCACTGCCCTAGGCATGATACCAAAATAATTTGACAAGACTGCACATAAGAAGTTATTTGACTACAAATCTATTATATAACACTGATATTAAGCAGTGCTCCTTCTAGCCTGAGATTGGACCAAAGAATGTGCTATTTTTGTTTTGTAAAAAACATCTCTATCTGAAGCCCATGAAAGGCCACTGGTACTTAGCATGCTTTCTCTAGCAGACATAGTCCTTCCTTGAATTTATTCCTTCTGGGACTCCATTACACAACTTCGGAGGAGACAAACCTAAGTTCTCACATTTTTAGTGAAGAAGTATCCATCTTAGTCCATCCATCACATTAGCTAAATTCTTCTAATAATTAATCACTCTGAGTTAAAAACTTACCTGCCTTCTGTAAATTTAAGCTCAAATACCTTTCATCCCAAACCTTTGTTATTCAACTGAAGAGATGGCTCTGTTATCCATTTAATTATGTACTGTGGTCAATATATCAGCTCACTTTATCTTGGCAAATAAAATTGCTGAAGCAATGTTTCCAATTTCTGTAAGACTCCTCATGTTTATTCTGGGAGATAAAAGTATTGGCTGGTTGCTTTTCTACCTCAACAGATTTCCTCATGACTGTCATCAGAACTGGACAATCAATTCTTATAGCTGTTACCCTTAGGCCAGGAACTGCTTCACTATTGCTACTCAGAACTCCCCACTAGTAAAAAGATCATATTTGCTCTTTCACTGTTAATACAGAAGTATCTGGTGGATAATCAGCAAATGCAAAAAAAGGAGTCAACTAGTCACTGTTCTGAGCATGTCTCTGAAATTTTCTCCGAGATGTCCAGCTAGTCCCAGGCCCGCCAGAATTAAATCTACTGAACACAGATTTCCATTTGGAATTATATTTTGTTTTGGACATTTGTAGAATATCAATGTTGATAGTAAATTGAATGTAAGGCTGCTGGACACTGTGTAACTTTTCCTCAAAAACTCATATCTAGTATAACCAAATTCAAGGTTTTGCAGAAATAGATTTAACCAATACTTTTAATTGCATTACAGGTTAAAAGTAGCTTGGTTTTCACTTGAATTGCCACTGATTATGTTACTCTCCTAATTTTCTAAATCAAGTTACATATCAGCTATTCTGCTATTTTATCTGGAATTGATGTAAGGCTGAGGCAAGAAATCCCCAGGTAATATATACCAGGAAAGAGAATTTAGTGCTCCACAATTTATTTAAAAAATAATAATAAAATCCCTCCCCTTTAACACTACAGAGAATTCCTTGACCACTTCTTGGGTGTCAGATATGTGTTACCAATCTTTAAATGTCTTTTTAGTAACTGTTACGTAGTAATGAGTAGCTATCGGTAAGTACCACACTATCATTATATGAGCAAGTTCACCTGATTATTTTTCAAAATCAGAGCAAAAATTTCTGAATGCTTCTGCCATTAAGTCTGCATGTTCCATGTTTCAGATCAAGGAGTGACCCTAAAATACTGCAATTGTACTCTAATTGTACCTAATTTTTTTTTATTATACTGAGATTGATTTATGCAGGAGATGCATTTTGATCAATCAGCTTTCTATGTAACTACTCAAAATGTACAGCTAACCACAACCTATAATCATCTCAAATACAAGCTTCTGTGGATAAAAGCTCTAGAAAAGCACCCACCTTCTTGCTGCCAACATGCCACAGTTTACAGGGTGCAGGAGCACCTCAGAGAATGGCTAAGCTGCTGCGGTGTCTGGTTTTCCCAGCATCAAAACACATTGCTAACAGTCCATTCCCTTGAAAGTACATACTTATAAAGGTAAATATACTGTTAATCAGCTATGGCTTGACTGCTGACTAGAAAAGAGTGAAAGTGTTCTGGAGGGGAACAAAGAAACACAGCCCACTTACCCAGCCTGCCTACAATGACAAGATAAGTGGAAAGAAAATTATCTACAGAGTCATCGGCTCAAGCAGAAGGTTCAGTACAAATTACTTGCTCCTTAACCTAAAATATAAAGTGTTTAAAGTGTTGTTCTTTTTTTCTTTTTTTTTTTTTTTTAATTTCTGGAATGCTTAATGCCCAAACTTGAAATACAGAAATGAAATACAGATTAATCTCTTGGAAGCAAAGCCCACCAAGTGATCTCCTTTATCCAGAAGCTATTGATTGTATCCGATATATGCACTAGTCATAAGAAAAACTAAGAAGGATTTTTACTTAAAGAACTTACATGTACTTTATATATAGTAACAACATCCTCATAACTAGGGTCCTACCTCCTATGTAAACTCTTTTACTACATAAAAATAATCCTATAGTTCAGTGAATATGGCACAGGAATTTTGGACTGTCAAATGGTAGGAAACTTTCATTGTTCGGCTTAGTTTCAGGTGCTAGTTATATATAATTGGACCTTGGAGAGATTCAGACAGTGAAAATATTTTTCATTTATCAAACTTCATGCCCTTATTAAATTATTCTGCACCCTCAAGCATAAAATGCATTATTTACACAAAGTGCTTTTTATTTTCTATTGATAACTTCCTGATTGTACTGATTGTACAGCTTTACACATGAAAGCTTCTGTTTTTAACTTCTATTAAGTTATTCTGGTTTTATCTATCTATATTCTGAAAAATAGATGGGAATTATAAGTAGTCACTTAGAGAATAAACATCCCTTGAAAACCATGCGTTTGATTCTTAACAATTAAAGACTCTAAAAATATTCTGTACCTTTTCAACTGTAACAACTACAGCAGTTGTAAGGGTAAAGCAAAATCAGTTACTGAAGGCAGGAGGAATAAACATAGTAGAGTCCCGAACTTGAGGCCTTATCAAGGAGGGACAGGAGAAGTTTTTGAAGTAGTTTTACTCACCTGACATTCACACCAGTCAGGGTCTCTCTTCATGGACTGGCATTGTCCTTTGCAGACATGCTCAGGAAATAGCTAGTCCTAGACTAATAAAATAGATTCTGAAAACATACAGATGAGTGGGAAACCCTTTTTCCATGCCAACAAAAACTTGAGGCAAAGAAAAATTCCAATTTAAAATTGGGATGAAAAACTAATCTCAAAATTCTAGAGCACCGCAACTGAAAAATTTAGAGGAAGTGCTCTGTTTTTATAGTTGTCACACATTCCACATGACATTTTCATATAACTAATATTCATAAAAGTCATTTAAACTGAAAAATATTTATGTAGAAAGTTCATAAATGGTCTTCCTGGGCATTTCTGAAACATTTGTAATAACCTCAGGAAATCTGTTGAAAGAAGGCACTATTTGATATCCCAGCTTGCAACTTTTGCACACCATTGGTTTGGAGACTGCCATTTCCTGTGCATTTCTTGGAGGATGGAAAGTGGGGAGAAATTGCTATCACTTCCTTCTTTACGTGGCTTTGCATAGTCTCTGCCTACACCTGCCATGGCTTTTTTGGTACTGCTTTATCACCTTTAAGACAGAGTTTCCTCTGAAGCACAAATAATTTCTTTATTTTGCCCAAACAGATATTCATTTTTGAGGAAGTACCTAACTAGGAGCAGCAGCAGGTCTCCCACTTCTTAAGAAAGTCTTGAATTTCAATCTTATGTTTCTCTTCCTCCTATCCTTTCAGCACCTTTGCCCATTAATAAAGCCTCTACACAGTCATGAAGTGTTTAATCTTTCATGATTTGAGGAGTTGTGAGTGATTCATTCAGACCTGACCTAAGAATTCTCGCTGTTCTTGTACTCTGCAGTTCACCAAGAATATAAAGCCATTATACCTGTATTTGGGTTTTCCATCTTCAGTTACTGCTACTCACAACTGAAATTCACCAAAAGAAAAAGCAGATTTTTTTTCCCCTGGCAAAGGAAATACTCCAAAACTCCTAATCGTAACAAGTCAGTTTAGTGCATAGTACTGCACAGTTCTCATACAGCATCCTGTAAGCCAAGTTCTGCTAATTCCGCATTTAATTGTCTACAAAAAAAATAAAAAAGGTTGGATGCATTCTGTAATAAAAGATATCTGAAAGTGCTACTGTAATTAAAGTCTTGGAAATGCCAAAAAGTTCATGCTGTGGCAAGTATCCAGTATACAACAATCAGACATAGGTTTTCAAAGTCCTTAATATATAAAAGAAAAATAATGGGACTGAGAGAGAAATTACATCCAATCTCACTCAGGACTAAAATGAACAAAAACTGAATCTCTCTTAGTTAACTTGTAAACTATTAACAAGTTCTTGCAAAAAAACCCAACGCACTTATACTCTGAAAAGACACCAGTTCTAGATATAAATACAGGTGAAGAGCAGACATGGTTTCTTAGGCAAATTATCAGAATGCGCCTTTTACATCCATCTTGCATTTTCCTCTTTTCTGCTGCACCCTTTTTGCACTAAGACATGTCCCTCTCTCAGCCACCAATCTTCTTACGTTTGCAGCTGACGAGGAGACGAGTGCTTTCCCTGTGCGATGGCAGCGAGGGCCAGACAGGACACATCAGCTGCCAGCATTCAGGCTCCACTCAAATGTTTGATACGCAACAGCAGGAAATGTACCGAATCATGCCTGGGTGAAAACGGGCGATTAAAACAGATTTCCTTCCTTGCCACTCAGCATCTTCAGTTAGTAAATATTGTTCCCTTCATTTAATTTGATAAGAGTATTTCTGGGCATTCACTGTCCTTATTTATCACTTGTCTCTCCCTAGCAGTAAATGCCAGCTTATTTGTACTGAGACCCTGATAAAATCTGTGCAACACTTGTCATTCTGGAGTCTTCCCCAAACTCCTCTGAGCAGAAGAGTCTGATGTGACTTGCTATTATACAAATATCACTTTCTACTCTGCTACTGAAAGCTGCCGCACTGGTTAGAGAATTGCCCAACCAACAACAAAGACTGATTGAAAACGCAAGATCCCCGAAGAGCCACATTATTTTACCATTCTGTGCTCCATGCTGGATGGCATGTTATAGCAGTTGCCATCAAATCTGACAACAGCAGACATCAGCATCCCCCTGTTGCACAGATTTCCCTTTAAACAAAGCTTGGAGTTTGAAAGCCCATCCTCAACACAGGTTTACCAGATCTGCAAAACATTTAGCTGCTGACACATTAGAAAGTTTATTTATAGTATCTATATTTTATATGCAGACTCACAAATATTCAAGATTTTTACAGAAACATGAGTAATGCTCTTTAGATTGTTTTAATAAAATGATTCTATTGCATTTTTCAGCAGAGAATGAAATAAAGGAAGCAAAAAATTGAACTGAGAATTCCTTTCAGCTTTATACAAAAACCAGAAATGAAATAAAGATGACTTGTAAGAGTCCGGAAGGAAAAGTCAGCGTTAATGTGAGGCACGGGGGGTTTAAATAAATGACTAATACAGCCTTAAAAACTTCATACTTAGAACGCTACTAAAAGCCCAGCACTGCTCATCTTCCACACTGACTACTTGAGAAAGCATTCACTTTGCAATATTTAGATTATTTATAACTCAGGGGTTTTTTTTCCTAAGCTCATGAATTTTCTGCTCATATCCCTGCTCCTCAGGAGAAATATAATTTAGAGGTAGGATTTCAAACAAATGGAGCAATAAGCTAAGAAAATGAGATGTCCAAAAAAGAGAGTTTTGAGAAAACCACTTTAATGACTGCTGGGCAGGCCTGGGACCCAGCAGATCTGTTGCTTCTCCCAGCTTTCCATCCCATCACACTCCTACCCAAGCACATTAATAATTGCAAGTTAACAGCTTCTACATGTTACTTCTAAGAGGCAGATGCTTCCCCATTGAGATACCCACCTTGAAATGCATAGGATGGAAGTGATTACTTAGTGCAAAGGACAAGCAGCTGCCAGCCAATAGGTGCTTGGATTCGAGCTTGGGGTGAAAGTTTTAACCGCACCGTCATGAACTGGAGTGTGCTGTTTTCTCAAAGCCAAAGAGCTTCATGAAATTTTATTAAAATTATGTAAAATTTAGCTCATGCAAAACAGAAATGGGATCCTGTTTGTGCATTTGCAGAAGCACGGGATAAAAGGTTCAAAATTAAGAGTGGCACCACAGCAGTCAATCGTTACAGATGCTTTTTCTCCATGATTCCTGAAATATAAGGGTTTTGATCACCAGAATCAATGCTTGTGTAAATTATAATCTTAGACTGATGAATAGTAGTTCAAACCCCTCTAAGACTGAGTGACTGAGTTTTAAAATTCTTATTTATTTTTTTTCTCAAAAGGAGGCAAAGATGAGATCTTTATTTTATTATAGTCACAGGTATCATATGGTCACACGAAATGTCAGTTCTTATTTTCACCAGACATGTCAATCCAAACAGAACACCTACTGAACACAAACAGATGAAACCACTTTGTCAGTGCTACAAAACCATTCCTGAGTATTTAATAAGGCTTTTTAAGAAAAAAAGCATCCTAGGACCAATGTCTTTACACTTGAAATTCATGAGCTCTATTAATCTATCAAGTATGTATTTTTACTGGATCTTACATAGCTCCCTCAAGGCAAGGACATTTTATAGCTAATTAAATAGAAAACATCACATTCACTGTAGTCGGTGCTCAGCTAAAGATACTGCTTCCATGTTTAATTACTAAGCCTTTTCCATTAACACGCTACGAAACTTTTTCAAATTACATGTAAATATATAAACTGATATGTATTAACAGCAGGTTAATCAGCAGGTACTCCTTAATTTTTATACACATTGCTATTAAAAATACAATAGTACTGATTTAGCTGATAACCAGAAAAGCTTCCCAATATTTAAATTACAATTCCTCTGACATGCACATCTTTCTAAAAATACATATAAAAATGCCATAACAGGGTTGACTGGTAAAGTTTCTGCTCTATGCGTATGTTTATCTGAACTTCTGAGCAAAACCCCAGCGTCATTTCAGAAGGCTGAGAAGACCTTCCTTTCCCAGGAAGATGAATCAAACATGAACTATTGAAGCTGCCTTAATAATAATACCTATGTAAAAGTCTAAAAAAAGACATCTTGCATATTAAAGATATGGAATTGGCCATTACGCACTGAGATATTTGTTATTTTAATAGATGAGGATGGAAGAACTTCCATTTCTTTAATAGTCACAACTGGAATTCAAGTTAGTTTCTTTTGCTCAGTTAACGAATGTGTGAAAATGTATCAGCCTAGTTTTAGGCAGCAGGACTCACATGATATGATATGTACGTTATTTTCTGAGCTTCATTCTAGGTAATCAGATGTGATAAGCAGGTGCTCACTGTTTGGAGTAATCTTACGATTTTTTTCTCAGGCCAAGTTAGCACTTTAAAGTTGCCAGAACAACTGTTCATACACTTAATAGTTTATTGGCCTTAAAACCTGGCACCATGTAAAGATTTCAACCAGTTTAAAAGTGTTTAAGCTTCTCTCATGCTATTAATATTTAAGTCACTTGAAATTTTTTCAGTAGGTAGCAAAATCTTAAGTACTAGTGCCAACTCCAAGATATCTACCACTTCTATAAAAGAATTAATATATGCAAAAAAATGCATATATAGCAATTAAGTCTATATTGAACTCGCATACCTAAAAGCACAGGGAATGTGGAAAAAATAGCATTAATTCAGCTGCTTTGCACACAGTTCCGTATTCATTTTTTCCTAGCTTCAACATGTAGGTAAACACATTAATGTTATGTGACAATTTCACAGAGAATTTTCACTTAGATTATAAGCAATAGACCTTCTATGGATCACGGGGCTTCACAAATAGGATAAATTTTGCCTGTCTGAAATCAGTCATCATGTAAACAACTAAATCTCAAGAAACTCTCTGGCTCACTCAAAGGAAAAGTCACAGTTCTCTAGCATATATTATAGGTGAGGCAAAAGAGCTAAACAGCTTACCAAGCATCATCAGGCTAATTAACATCATATCAGCTCTAACTGGAAGTGATTCAAGCAGTCTCAGCTTTGTAGTACAAGTCTTTTCAGGACTCACTGATGTGAGAGGCTAACACTGACATCAAGAAGTTAGTAGCTCTCAAATCCCAGAAGAAAGCTGCATAGTAAACTTTCACTGGCCTGGAGTCACCAACAAGAGATAATCCAGCCATTGTGTTACTATTTCCTTCATGTTACCTCACTCAAACATGGCTGTTGCAATCACACAGACCTACACAGGTTGGTAAATCATCCCTGTGTTACTAAGAGGGTCCAGAACAGGAAAAAGATCAGAACTTCAGCTCCTTCAGTGCTTGGAGGTCTTCTGTTCCTTCAAAGTTACTTCATGCAATCTACAATCTAGGACACATGTCAACTCAACTGTCCAATTCTTACAGACTAATACCCATCAAATTTTTAATTTTTTAAATGAAGATATAATTAATGCTTGCATTCATCTGGTCATGCAAAGCTGACCTACTTCTTTGCACTGCCACAAGTAGTGAGAACCTGATCAGTCTGACAAACTAATTACAAGTAAGTTCCGATGGAAGAATCTTTGTCTGGATTGTGGGCATCAAGGATGTGGCCAAAATAAGCAAAGAAAAATGAGACACCTTCAAAACTAAGTGAACTTCAGATACCTCTTACTGCATATCTTCTACTTGTTACTGTTGTTCAGCTAAATAGAAAGGGATGGGGAAAACTAACAATTTTAAATGCTCACCGTGGTCAATTTATGAAATCACATTAAATTATCCCTTCCTTGCTTTTAGATACAATCTTTACAGCATTCATTTTAAAGGACACATGATGAAAGACAGACCTTCACATAAAACCATACAAAATCCTTCAATTTCCAGTGCTGTAGTATAAACATGGTAATGCCAAACTCAAGGCATGTACGTAAAAGTGAAGGTATCCCATAGCCTTTTCATCCCATCGAAGACCTGCTTAATGTATAAAAAAAAAATCGTTCCAGAAGAGAAGGTCCAGAAAACTAATGGAATACTGCACTATTTTACAAAAGGAAATGTTGCACAGGAAGAGTACAGCACTGTAAAATTGAGCTCCAAAGACATATTTCACATTTAAGTAGAGTCTATTATCAAGATATAACATTTTCATGCATCATTTTATATTGAGAGAAGCTGTGTAGTCTGAGAAACGGCTTGCTGGAACAGAAGTCCTCCTCTGTGACAGAAGAGTAATATGAGTCACAGATGAAAATTTAGTTTTCCTCTTATACCTATTTCCCTCTCAAGTGTAAGAGTCCATAATTTTCCAATTTGATTCAGAGACAGCAATAAAGAGACATTTCTGTCATGGCACTCACATGCTCTGTGACAGCCTAGTCCTCCACTGGGATGTCAGCAGCCCTTTGCTGTCACGCATACCCATGAGAAATGTGCCACACTGCGTTACAGCATCAGAGCCCCAATTTCCTTTTCCTCCCCCCCCATCTCCATCATTCCACATTAAATATCTACATTAACTGTCTACTATTTGATACTATTACATCTCTCTACTATTTGATACTAACTACTATTTGATAGCTATTTTAAGCTGTGTTTTAAGATAAAGCAATGACTGAGAAGACCGACCAATGAGCTAAAAATCTAGATCTAAATTCTAATGCTCTGTCACTTTGAGCAATGCCTCTTGGTCCTGGTCTCCACTGCAGTCCATTAAATTACTGTGATGGTAAAATATCTAAAGTAACAAGGAAGGATATGATATAAAACATGTAGAAGGATTAGAAAGGAAATATGAAAAAAGAAACACTGCAAGCCCATCTCAGGAGAGGCAAACGGTGAAAGTCAGACTGTCCCTAAGAAAAAGGGTGATTCACAGTCGCTGCACCGTCCTCGTGTCGCAGAGGACAAGCATCACTGCAGTGAAGAGGCTTTGGTTTTCCTGCATAACACTGATACACTGATGAGAAAACAATGGCAGAAAGCTATTTGTTCTAAATAACTTAGGACTAACCATGCTGAAACCATTTGCCATTTTAGGAAATCACATCCTAATTGATTTAAGTACTTAGCTCTGCTGATATTAGAAGGTTTTTCTTTTGCCTTAAAATCATGCAATGTATGTAGAGGGAGCATCACTTTAATAGGACCAGTGCTCTCTAGAATCATTCTGAAATTCCCTGCTGTTTCTCTCATATGATCTTAAAATACTTTAGCCACACTATAAAAACTGTCTTAGAAAGACGCAATCACTAGCCCCTAGGACAGAAAATAAAACATTTTTTATGATGACCAGTTAAACCAGAACTTTCCAAAGGAAAAACTTGGAAGGTCTCCATGCCCTTGGGTATGGAGACTTGAAGGTCTCCTAATCCCTTGGGCTCACCAGCTCTTGCTAGGAGATGTAAGGTGGAAAAACATATGACCCCAGAGGGACTATTATATCAGAAATTTTAGAACAGGGCTCTGTGGGTAAAACTTCAGTAGAATACAAAGTGTTGGGTGAGAAAATATAATACTTCTTCTCTATCTGTGTAGTAGACCAAGAGGGCTTCTATATGAAGAGTGCATGATACTAGTTCATTTAGATGACAAATCCAGCTCCCAACATAAGCTTCAAAAATTACTTGGGGTAATGTGCAGTCTCAGAGAAAAAGGTGAGGAGTGCAAGCATTCTACACCAACATACATGCCATCACCTAAAAAACCTTTGCTCTCAAAGCCAGGAAGGCTTATGCAAACTAATAGGAGCACAACAGACTAACAAAGAATCGGACTTATTGTAATGAATATAAATATTTCATATTTCAGCATATAAAAAATTTTAAAAGTTAACATGACAATAGATGGCTGAAGTTCATTTAGGTTTGGATTGTGCATCTGCGTCACTTCAACTGTACATAAATGGTTCTTCCCTAATTCATATGGCTTTTCAGCAGTTTGCATAATGCTGAAACTAACAGCAGAAACTATATACAGCAGAAACAGCAGAGTCTATATAATATGACTTCATTGCAGCTGATAGAAATGGAACATCCAATATCTGCTCTGAACTGGAAGATATTATGACTTACAAAATTATGTTAGATCTAATTTGGTAAAAAAAGTCACCGTAAGTTAATTTTTTCCTCAAAATTACTGTCAGAAAGTCCATGTAGGCATCAAAGCAGTAATAGGATGAAATCTTAAGTCTGTTTTATTATTAATACAACTTCATTAACACCTTTTGTAGTAGTGATTTCTACATATCTGAAGAGGGGTTTTTTCATTTTTAATCTTTCTTCGTCACTGCTACTCAGCCCATTCTGTGGTGCTGCAGTAGAACAGCTGCCACTATTGATTCTACCTACATATCTATATTTTGTGTCATTGATTGAAAAGCCATCAAAACAGCTTTAGGCTTATTTAAAGCTAATATCTAGGCTGCCTCACTTGTAAATGAAAGTATAAGCAGACTGTTTAGCATGTTAATATACTAGCAAGCCATGAATATTTAATTCTCAGGGAGTCTCATTTTCATCAGTGATTAACATATTATGCTTACATTACAACAACAATTAATATTTTTCAGTTTTCTGGCAGTCTTCTGACTCTTCTGTCTAGGGTTTCAAAGCAATGTACTGATACAAAGAAATCAATTCTTAGTACCCTGCAAGGTAAGAAGTACCTTCCAGGAGCAAAAGCAATGTACTGAGCAACATACAGTCATGTTTGAATGTGTCTGAAAGTGCAGGCTGCAGCTCCGGAGCACTCACACAAGGCTTGACTTTGGCTGCAGTTCAGGCTTTGCACAAAGACCATGCTTCTGAGGATCAAGACTTGTATTTCTCAATTCATACACTGAAAATTATAAATGACTGAACAAAACAATCAATGTAATATTTTACAGCCAAGTGAAAATTATTAAATCATAAAATTCTGACCACGTTCCTACCTCCAACTCGATTAAGTGTGATTTCATTTGCATTCTCAAAAGCAATACTTAAAGCAAGTGTAACTGACAATGCACAATAATTAAGATTCTCTCCTGAAAATAAAATTGTGTGAATATAAGAGGTTGCAAATTTTGAAGCTTGAAACCAGCAAAAAAAATTAGCTTCATCTAGCCAGCATTTTTTTCAGTATTTTTTCCAACACACACTTAAGGGTACAACTTTTTGCAGTTATAAACATCTGAAAGAGAAGCAGCTATAGCTTTTGATAACTCTGCTAAGTTTAGAAATAATATTAAGGACACAGTATTGTTCAGATGATACAAAAACCATCAAACACTATCACCATGGTTCCATGCAGAAACAGATGATGCCAAGCAAGGAGAGTATTTCTTAGAAATAGATGACAGTAAAAATCACTAACTTCAGCCTGCTGTTCATCATTGCCACCAGGAAATGCTGGATGCTCCACTGATGTTACAATTATTGGAGTCCCGAGTATAGATTTCACGATGAATGAAAAGGCAAATACAACTGATACAAAGAAAACATCTTACATTGTCCTGGAACTTAAATGCACTTTCAAAGTAAATATCTATTTAATAAGTCATTTAAATATTGTATTTAAATAACTGCTATCACTTCCTTTGAAACCTCACTTTTCTTGTGCCCTTACAAAATCCTGTGGCTGCTTCATGAAAGACCAGCACAGATAGACGCTAAGATTTAATGCAGACAAACAATGACTTAGGAAGCCAGAATTACTGAAGGACCTAAAATTTCAGTGTATGTGATATGTGGCTTCTGGGATGTGGCTACATTACAAAACAAGTGCTCTCTCTTTTTCTAATAAAGCTTATTCGATCCTTAACAAGAAAAATATCTTAATCAATGTAGGGGAACAACATCTTGAAGGTCTAGGTTTTTAGAATTACTGACAACACTAGGTATAAAAGAATTCAGCAGGAGTATACAGAACACTAATGATGTCTCTGATCATACAGAGTGTAGAGCTATTTTAGGAGTTAAGCCAGAAATTCTTTTATAATGTATCTAACCAAATAAGAGGACCAACGACTGACCTAGTTAATGCCTGCTTCCAGTGTCAAAAATAAAAACGACCATATACATTTTGAAAAGAGATATGATTACTAAAATTGTAAATTGTAAATTACCAAAATCCCTTCTACCTACAGTAGCTATAGCGTTAAAATTAACCTCACTGGACTATGAAGCAATTGCAATTTATTATGTAAGCAAAATGCCAAGTGCTACTTCTATATTTGTATGAAAAAAAAGACTAAGAAAAGGCCTTCAGTTAACCACACTTTTGCTGCTTTTCACTTGAGAGTGAAAGCAAGTAAGACCTCATCAATGCTGCCATCTACAGAGCATTTCTCCGTATCAAAATAATTTTTTTTTTTTTTAAATTAATACCTTGAGGTTTTGCTTTGCCCAATAATAAACTGCTTGGCAACCAAATGTACACCACCTCAGTTTCTATTTGCAGTAGTCCCAGCGTTACATTCTATGCATTTTTCTCTTGGGGGACCAAAGTGGGAAAGCACCGCAGGATAACAATGATTTCCGAGCAATTTCAGGGCCAGTAACATCTGCTCACACTGCTGTGGCTAATGTCACCTGCAGTAGTAATGCACCATTCACTTCAGCGATTTACAGGGAATATAAAAATCAAGGAACAGTGAAAGATTTGTACTCAAACAGCTGAACTAAAACTTTAGTGTATTAGGAACTTTATCACCTTTCTTTCACTTCTCCACAAAAAAATAGTAAATAAATACATGACTAAAATAAATAATTAATTTTGATAAATGCATTCTATCTCAAAATATAACATTTTCTATTTAATCTACCACTACAACTGCTGCAGGTCACAATTACCAACATTTAGACGATACAAGCAAATCTCTATGCTAAGTGAAAAATATGAAAAAAATAATACAAATAAAGTAGATAAAGGACCATGTTTCAGCCCCAAATACACTAAATCCCATTGGATGGGTTCTCTTCTGTAATCACAAAATGTACTCCAGTTAGGAAATGAAGTCATAATTGTTCATGTATTCCCAGTGCTAAATCTTTACCTGAATGTACAGTGCTAGGTTAGCTCCACATCCCCAGCAATGTTGCTTGCTCTGGCAGAGAAAGCTGGCCTTACTCCGCCACCTTGCCACTCCAGTACAGACATGGTAACTGAATGCAGCATGGACTTACTTTCTTCTATGTGTGGGATTCCTGATAAAGTATATTTGGCTATACAGGCCACATACATTCCCAGGACAGGTTGAAAACCAGGAAAGAAAATGAAGCCTGTAACATAAAGCATATTGGAATGCCACTGGAAGAGACTAACCTCAGGAGCTTGGTGCTGCCAGAGATGTTTCCACTGCTTCCACTCCTCACATTGCACAGCCGACCCTGTCCATTCCCACCAATGCCTCCTCCTGCCCATCCCTTCAGAAAAATGGCCCTGCCTTTTCCAAGCCTTCATCCTGTTCACAGCCCTTCCCAGACCAACCACCTCCTGCACTTCCACCAGGAGGGATGCTTATATTCAAGATCTAAGGTAATCATTCTGATGCCTGTTCACAGAATTATGCAAGATCTGTCAAAATTTTCAGCTCAATCCTGGGCACGATGCTTGTTCCTCATATATGCTGTATTTTTTAATTCCAGCAAGTTCCTATTCTCCTGCTGGCTGGCACCTTAAGCAAATGATGATCTGATAACTAATAGTGATAATGACTTGTAAATGTACCTACAACATTCATTGCATACATGGTAAAGCCCCTGATTTTCCACCCAGAGCACCAGTCCATTCCCAGAGGGGAGGCAGCAGGGTGCTGCAGTGAACACCTTGGAAACAACAAAAAAAATGTATTAAAATGTTAGCAAAGCATCTACAACACATGATATAAGTGAACCCAGCATGCAGTGGGTTCTACAGGCATGTGTATGCCCTCTCACAGAAGCTAGCATTTCCAGTAAGGGACATTCAAAATCAGAACTTGTCAATAAAAAGGGTGGCATTAACAGCTGTATACTTTCAACACTCATGCTCAGTAATTCACAAAATTCAGCCACTGGGCAGTAATGTTCCAGTCACTTTTGTGCAGCAATGCGATGTTAGCATAGATCAGAGACCCGAACTATATACACGCATAAAAATATAATGCTGCTGTCACACATGTTGAGCCACTGGACATTGATATCTTCCCACTCTTTCTAGCAAAAATAAAACCTATAATGTCTACCAAGTGACTTTTTCTACCATTTGGCTGTAGCACCATATATCTGAGGCTTTGAGAAAGATGCTTCTGCAGAGCATGGTGAAGGTACAAATAAACACCTCCCCAGCATACATGCAAGGACGCATTTCCACTTTACCACAGCCTTGAACAACCTCTGATTTTAACAACTTGCCCATTTTACAGAAAACTTGAAGGAAGAAATCCAAGATACTAAAGGCTCTTTCAACCTCCATTTCTAGCTGATTCCCCTGAGTTCATGATATACCACACGATGGAAGGATGTAACATGAACAACAGTGGAGCGCAGAAAATTATGCTCCCTTGAACACATATCCTTTAAGCACCATGCAAAAAGCATGTCCGCAAACTCAAGCAAGCAAACACGCCTTTGCTTTAATTTTATACATAAAATTTTGTACACATCATAACTTGAAGAGAAGTTGTTTCTATTCTAACTTCATATGAATTTTAAAAACTTAGTTTTATTTTAAAGATGACAGTTATCTAGAAGCCAAAGATTTAGGCAGCCTATCTTAAGCCTGAAAATACAAAATCTGTTGAAAGCAGAACTAGCTAAGGCCAGCTCTGAAATTATAAGCACAGAGGATATGCTTTAATTAGAAGGTTTTCACCACCAGGTTCTTGTAGACAACAAGTACTTGCCTAAAAAAAAAAAAAAAAAAAATAAAAAGAAAAACTGCAAAAACTTTTCAACACACATCACATAGATGAAAGGGGAAATATTTTAAAAAGGTCATGGCAAATAATCAAGTTTGCTGCTAATTCTGTAACCAAACACGATTACTTATAAAACAGACATTGCTAGAAGACAACTCTTTGTAAAAATTCACTCCACCTTTTTTTACTGGCCTTCATTCTGCTTTTCCATGGTTTTTTTTACATACTTGCCTCCCTGCACAAACATTAAACATTAGAACATCTAATGAAAGCCGTTCGGGCACTATTTGATATATTCAGCCTGAGGAGAAGTAACTTTTCCCCTTTTCTTATATTCCCCAACTACAATGGAACAACAAACTGATAACTCTAACTATACAAACCACTGGTAAAAGTATGTCAGCCCTTATCATATCCATTTGTTCAATTTTACTGCAAAGGATGCCCTTTGGCATTTCATCCCTCAGAGCAAACACCGACTCGGTGCAAGTGTATGTACAATCTTTCTTAACCTTTAAAAGGCTTTGAGCACAGGAATTTAAATAGTTACTAACAGCATTACAACACAAAGTCAAATCATTTTGCCCCATCTGTATGACAGACTATAATTGGGAAGGAAGCTGCAGAAGCAGGTCTTTTTGCTGAAGGTCTGGAACAGATCCACTGCCCAATAGTTACAGATATCTATGCCTGGACATTATTTCTAATCCCCTTACTGAGCATTAGTTTTATTACCAGTAATATTTTGGGTGTCAGTGTAGGATCCAGGAACACAAGCTATTATAAAATGTAATTAAAACATATTATTAAACTTTTCCAAAATCCCAAACCTATATGGAATATACATAACACCAAACAGTCCGCTACGTCTCAAGAAGGTAGCAAAAACCTGCATGTAAAAGCCAAATCTCATTTTTTCAGAAAACTAAATATTAGCACCTAGTAATTTAAGTGAATTCTCTGACACCACTGAATTACCATCTGCCTGTAGAGATAAAGTCTACACAGAAATGGGTAATGCACCAATGCACAATGTGGTGAACATCCAGCACTACGAGGGACTCCATTCCTTGTGAACGTCTGGGATGCCAGATGCAGAACAGCCTCGGAGGCTCCCTGGGTAATGTCATGACTGTTTTCAGTGGGAAGCTGGCTACTTACTGCCGTTTAAGGCTGACTGCTTAGGATTCAGCGTGACATCCAGTGTAAATCTTCTATAGTTGTTCAGTCATAACCACATAGCTGTAACAACATCTCTGCATTATGATGACTACTTTCCCTTCCACTTCTGATAATCACTGAAACTCTTCCTCAGAGCTGGACATATCTCAGTTCTCTTTCTGACCGTGGGACCACTGCCCCCTGGTTCAGTAAGACCAAATCCTTCTTACTTTTTTTGAAAACTCCTTCAAGGTCTCCACACATAGAGGCAGCTCAGTGAAGACTCACTTGAGGATCACTGCCCACATGGAAAGAAAGAGACCTGTTTCTTTCACTGCAGTGTGCCAATAGTCCTTGCGTCCTCGAGATCTATCAAACTAACACTTGCCTAGTACAGTCGGATCCCACCAGCAATCACTGAACCAGCACTTCAAGTCATTGAGAGATTGATGTTGCTCACTTCCTTGATGAATATAAAAATACACTTGCCAGAATCCAGCCATGTTTCAACAAACCTTTTTCATATGTTAGATGGTATAACTGCATAAGTCTTTTATTTAAATAGATGCAGTATGAACAGGTTTTCTGATCAGAAAATAGTTTGAGGGAGTTTATTTGAAACAATAACAAAAAAATAGTTATTTGATCTAGGCTGCAACTCTTTAAATATTTGTGAAAATTTATTGTAAGAGATCCAAAAAATAGTAAAATCAAATATGTGACATATTCTATAAGCAATCTTTTCATTTTTTACCTTATAAAGTGATCCCATTGTGCTGTTTGAGCTAACATAAGTTCAGACTAGTGATCAGTCCTTGCCTGCTTTCATTAACCAGAGCAATAAAACTCAATTATCTTAATTGTATATACTTGCTATATATCTTTGTATATAATTTGTGCTGTATATAATGTGTGTATATCTTTGTGCTATAATAAAAATGCATTTGATTTCATGCAGAATATTCTTTGGCAAGTTCAGCAACAAATCACAGTTTGCATTTAGGGTAATGTTTAAGTATTTTAGCATGAAGCTGCACCTGTAGAAGACTTAGAGACTTCCAAGTTTGGGACATGCCTTGCGTCTGCCTCTTGGGTGTCTTTACTTCCACAAGGTTGCACTTCATTGCAGGGTTGACTGAGCAAAGGCTTGTGAAGTTGTCCCTTGTGTGCTCCCTCATCTCCGATCATGCCTGTCTAATCATTTCTTTTTTTCTGAGATAACCACATTATCTATTTTCTGTCATATGGAGAAAAAAAAAAACACCAAAATAAAACCCCATCAAAAAATCCTCCAAATTTCAAGGTTATTATAAGTGCTTTATAATTAATAACTACAGGTATTCCCCCCAATGTAAGTGCTTTATAATTAATAACTACAGGTATTCCCCCCAATGTTTCCTAGCTTAACAAAAAAATTGCCCTCATTTTTTGCATTGACTTTGAAGAAACCTCCAACATTTCATCTTTGTGTGAATTTTTAAAATTTTTGTTAAAATTTTTTAAAAATAAAAGATTTAAATGGTCTCTATCTTTACATAATGGTAATATACTGTCCAGTTATATAACACATTTAGTTTGTATAGTGCAGCTCTTATGCATTTTTATCTGCATAGTTGTTTGAACAGATCTTTAATGTATCTCAGAAAACGTGAGAATGAACTGAGAGCAGGCAGAAAAACAACTCCTATACAACAGGACCTTTGAAACGAAAGACACTGTTATCTCCCAGATCAGCAAAAAGGGATAATAATATCCACTGACCATTATAGAGTATTTTTTCAACATAGAGACCATATTATTTTTCTAGAATTTCCAAATCTTGTACATGTGTTAAACAGGTTACCCATCTGGACAGGAAATCCAATGCATCAGAATATGATTAATTTACTGTATAGGAACAGGTCATCTGCACAATTCAGTGGATATACCAAGGATTTCCAGGTGGTCTGGGCAAACATCTCAGATGCTCCAATTCTAGCAAGATAAGATTTATGGATTAAAATAAAGACATTGAAAACCTCTATGTACAGAGCTCTAATTATGGTTTTTTTAAAAGAGTCTCTATTAGAGCAGATTTTTTTCTAGTGTTAAATGTTTAATCAGTAATTTATTCCTGTTACAATCTTAGACATTTTTAGAAACATGCCATGGATTTTGGGGGGAGAAGCTGTATAAATTCTTCTTACTGCTTTAATATTGCTGTTCTACTATTTTAATTATTTCAAAGAATTTTGATTTTTGGCAATGGTATTTTTGTTTTATATCAGATTCATATTTTCATTTTCAAGCTAGTAATCCACAAATCTATGTCTAGTATCTACAGCTTTAAAAGCCATTTTTAAAGTCAACAGAAAAGTGCTCCCTGATAGAAGCATCTCTTCTGAACCAGCTGAACCTGGCTGATAGGTGGTACAGAAGCTCAGGATCCACAATATTGATCTGTGAGAAGCAGACACCAAACAAAGCAGACTTTCTTTCAGCCTCCTTTGGTTAAAATGAGTGCTGAACAACAGATCCACTAAGTGATGATCTGCTGCAGAAGCTGGGAATAACTTGGACTCCCTGCAGCTGCACATATACACAACAAAAAACTTGCTTGCGTTCAACATAGGAAGAAGACTCCAATCACAGAGCTCTGTTTTTAGAGTGAATGAATGCTCAATGCTCTGTCCTCTTCCCTCCTTGCCTGCCTTCATTTCATCTCCTTCATTTTCCCCTAGACACATAGAATATATACATCAATACAAAGGTCTCTCTCACCTCTGTCACATGACAAAATAGAACACAAACCTGATGTCTTCTCTGAAGACATGATTTCAAAGACCTGGAGTCACAACACAAAGCAGTCATATGTATAATAGCAACCCGGTTTTTGTAGAGAAAGAAATCATATCATTAAAACCATCACTACATTTGCAGTGAAAAAAATACAGTGCAACGAGTGTGGGTCTTCTAACAGAGGTCACACCAGCAAATTACATTAAAAAAACCTAACAGCATCATTTCCAGCAGTGGTACATCATATCATTACCCCAAACTGAAAAAATTTGCTGCAGCCCTACATGGAAAACCACATTTCAGAAGAGAAACTCTTTCCAAGTAGAAAGCAACGATATAAATGATCAGCTCCCTAAAGAATTATTTATTGAATCAAATCTTTTAGTTATATTTTGCCAAGGTGGATTCTGGCCAGACTACAAATGGCCCTGGAATAACTCTGCATTTAAAGAAAATTATTTTTTTGCAAAAGCTGATATGTATGTAAAAAAACCATAGGAGTTGGCACAGTAGATAGTGACATTAAAAACTAACTTACATTGTTATTAAATTCCTATTTTTTAAACTGTTTTTATGAAGTCTTTGACACAAAAAAGACTCCAACTGCACAGCTCTATTCAAGTCTTCTAAAATACATACTTAATGCATACTTAGAATAGAGTATTTCAGTTGGAAGGGGCCTATAGTGATCATCTAGTCCAACCGGATAATCAGATTCAATATAATACCTACTATGACTTTGAACCAGGAATCTCTTCGCAATTACTCTTATAGTAGATTCTATGTGTTTGACCAGCAGATTAATTACTAGTAGTTTATTTAGAGGAAGAAATGTCCAGAGGATTCATTCTTGTTCCACCTCTTTTGTATTATTTGTGCAACACTTTGTATAGTCCTCTGTGCAGTTCTCATGTATTTGTATAAAACAAGTACACAGCAGTTATTGAATAATTCTGTCCTATTAATATTTTGGTACAGAGAACATTAATACAGACCAAAACTATCAGCTGCAAACAGAATTGAAAAAGAGACCTGGTGAGGTCACTAAGGTTTGCACTGAAGAAGCATCTGCCTGTGGTCAAGCACATGGATGAAAAGTTGTATGTGCCCCCTCAAAACTATTCATGATGACAGCAGAAGCACAATTCTCATGTCCTGTCAAGAAACAGGAGAAACAATCCACAGGCAAACAAAGCTGCATCTAACACATAGGATGAGTGGCCATGCCCAGACAAATGAGAAAAGCCAGTTCTTAGCAGATCAATCAGAAACATTAACTGTACTGTTTCACTGAAGTTAGACAACCAAAGTAAAATTTGGCACAGCCTGACCAATGCAACACTCCAGGGATTTGTGCTACACACACACACACACACACAACAGAAAAAAAAAAAACAAAAAAAAACCCCACAAGTCTAGTTTTGGAGTAATATTCTTTCCTCTGTAACTAGGAACAAGCCACCCACAATGGCAAAGTGCTGGTGAAGACTGTTCTTGACAGGATTCAAAGTAATGATTAAAAAGTTAGTTCTACATTCACCTTTCCCCAAGCTAAGTCCCTTTTCTTTGTACCAGCAGCAAATATTTTAAAAAATTTAAAAGATCCATAAAAGAAGTCATTGTATTTGATTCTGATCACTTACAGAAGGTTAGCAGCACTTGTGAGAAATGTAAAAATACATTTTCTATGTAAAAGAAGGAATGACAGTCTGCATGGAAACAGACTTTTACTTATCACATCCAATTTTACTAGAATCAAACCTCTTAAGTAATTGCAAGGTTTTTACATTAACTCTGCCTTTCCAGCTGCAGGATTCACAAGGGGACTTACTGCAAGGGAGATTTACAGTGCACCTGGTAGGAAGCTACCCTGGTTACTGATAAATGTTACTTGTCATTCTATATGCTGTGAAAGTTTGTTCAGGGTAGCTCATTGCTCTCCTGCTATCCTTCATTCATTCATGGGATTAATTTAATTACCTCCAGTTCAAACATAGTCCTTATTTTAACATTTCAAAAAGTTTTATAGAAACCCTGCATTCTAGTATATCAGCATTACTTGAGTGTATGTACTTCAATTTTGTGTTGAATTCAGAAACCTCAGGGACCTCAGAGGGAAAAAAAAAAGATAATCTGGAAAGACTTTGTTTACACTTTTTGTGGCATGAAAACTGTATGCGGCTTCTATACATGATACAACCAGTTCAACAAGCCATGCTTTGCTATGAAAGCAGACAATTGACTGAGTTATCTATTTTATAAGCATAGAGGATTTTATTGTTTCAATGATTTATTCAGTTACTGATGACATTTAGATTTCTTCGCTTGTAGTGAAGGGCAGTACAACAGATAAGGGATTCTTGTAAAAATATTTTGGCCAATTATGTACTCAAATATTCTCAATTGCCTGTGGCCACAGATGCAATTAGACACTATATTTCTTCTAAGGCATAAGGCTGTTTAGAGATGTGGTTGAATAAGCACATCAAAAGATGTGGAGTTTCTCAAGAGCTGAGCAGGAGAGGTCAGGAGAAAAGTATTAAAATCTGTGACTTGTTTCTCTTGGAGAAAAAAGAAAGATAAACCATGGCAAACCATGGAGAAGGGGCAAAGAGGAGAAGGAAATGAAGAAAGTTACTATTGTAGAAGTAGGTCCTCAGCCAGATGCAGGAACTGAACAAGAACTTTTCCAAACTATAGTATATTATAAATTGAATCATTAGTATTAGTTTATCTTCACCTGTCATGCTTCTCTATACACCATCAGGGTTTTACAACCTCTCCCCTTTCTCCCTTGTGTCTGGTTGCCTGCTGGGCAACCACCTGATACAGTGCAGATATGTAACATCTGGTCAGACTGGTGGGAAAAGACCAGTGGGAGAAAGAGCTGAAAGAAGCCTTCTTGGGGACTCACTTAGAGTTCTGTTGAAGTTCAGGCTCCTGGCCTTTGAATAAGCTGTTTTCCAAGTAGGTCTGTGCAAGCCACCTATTTCACAGATCTGGACTTGAAACTGGTTGCTGATTGACTTCCCAGTTTGACCACCAACCTGTCTGGTCACCACAAACTTTTCTCAAAATGACTGTAGCTAAATTTGGCTACTATCTCCAAACTTGCACTGCCCTTCTTGTTTGGCTACTATGGGACAGCACACTTGATGAAGACACTTGTTCTCATTCTTGACCTCCCTTTGCTGCTTGCTAACATCATCTCCCACATAAAACAACTGGTTGTCATTGGTTTGGCCTTCTATTAGTTATTAGCATTTACACAGTGGTCTCTCCCTATAGTTGATACTCTCCTGTGGCTAATATACATTCCGTCACCAAAATCACAACACGGGGAAAATAATTTATGTAAATCAATGAAGCCTTTGGAGAAGAAACTGACTGTGTTTGTGTACTTCATGTAATCAGGATTTGCATTTTGGGTAGATTATGGTAATGTCTACTTGCAGCTGTAGTAAAACATGTTATAATGACCATCCCTCTGCTACCACTGAGAGGAGTAAACGTCTCCCCCCCCTGAGGCCGGTCACACTTGTTTGAGCTCAAAAGGTGAGATTGGTAAACAAATACCAAGTCAAGTGCATAGAATGATACATTGCTTGGTATATTGCATAAACATCTCTTGTTATTCTGGTGCATCATACTATTATACTATACTAAAGAAATTGTGCTATGCACTGATTGTCTTGAGAACACTTATAAGCAAATATGATTATAAAAGTGTGAATATTTAACAATTCCACTTAAACCTAATATAGGAATCATGGGGAAGGTTTGTTGGTTAGGTAGGTAAATATATATAATGGTACATTTCTTATTCTGCCCAAGTCCCTTAAGACATTTCTCTTTGCCAGTCACTTCTATTTCAGATCACCAGTCTATAAAAAGAAAGAACTAATATATACTAGCGTACACACAGCAACAGAGCTAGTATCTATATAAATAGCCCTCAGAAGATAATTGCCCACTCCCTATCATCTTATGCAAAGACATACAGGGAAAGTGAGGAGTTTGCAAGAAATCTGCTTCAGTACAAAACTCTTCTTGAAATATTTTTGAAGTAGGTGGGAGGGCAGAGGTAAAAATATGAGAGAAAGTCAACACTTCTCCATCCAGTAACCTCTGCAACACTTTCAAATCTTCAAATTACCCAAGAAGTATGCCGCAAAACACCCACTTCACAAGCCCACCACAATATCTACAGCTAACAGATTTGGTTGAAAAAAGTTAAGAACAGGAAAACCAGCTAAATCAAACCATCACGGACACAACGTTGAAAATAAGACCATCACGGACACAACGTTGAAAATAAGACAAATGTATTGAGCTGAAGTCATTTACGTGGCTGCATTTTTTGGTGTTCTCAGCTTTCGCCGCAGTGCTAGACAAATTTTTCCTGGGTCACAGAATGGTCTTTACCTCAAGAACACTTGATCAAGACAATTCTCAATAGTGTTTAACTCTGATAGTGCAATGTGGACTGTCAACCACACTAACAATGAGAAGGATCCCACCCCAGTAAGGAATCAGCAATGAAGAAAGATAAATTTTGCTTTACAAGCCTTGTTTCCTTCCAGAATTTAAATCCCAATGGTTTGTATATCTAATTTTTTTAAGTACTCTCCTTTTGTCAGTTAAATGAAATGAAATTAAACCTGTATTTAAAAAAAAAAAAACAAATCACAAAAAAAAAACCAAAACAAAACACAATCAAAAACCCAAAACTACAAACAAAAAATAACCTTTTGATTCCAGACCACAGAGTAGAGAAAAAAACAGATCCTTGAAATGAAGCTATCTTCAGGAAAGATATTTTCTATAATATTCTGAACACTCTCAATGGTATTTATTAATTCCCCCACTATTCAAACAGATGAGTACACTGCAAAGAGGAAACTATAAAAACTGTAAAACAAAGAATTCATTTTTCTCCAGTTGTGAATTCCAAACAACAGTATTGTTAAACAGATCTTTTGCCCAGTCAAGATATTATTTTATTGCATGCAATAAACTCTGTCCTGGTCACATGAAGAAATTTCTTATATGACTGACTTGTTTAACTGTCTAGCTACTGACCTCTGTGGGCTTTTTACCTGACTTGCCTGAGAAGGGTGTTTTTTGGAGAATGCTGAAAGACAGAGGGAGCTTTACTAATAGCTATAATTACATGCTTGGGGTAATTTAGTTGAAAATGAGCTGCATACTGTTTTCATGTGGCTCTTATGTTGCTATGTCTCATAGTTAGGGGAGAAGCAAGAAGTCACAGGGAACCTACAAATTAGATAAATTGGATCAAAGCTAAGAAAACCATCTGCAGATTTACCTGTGACAACCTGTTTGCCCAACAACCCAGGCAGTGATGGAGCAAACAAGCAAAGCACTAGCATATGCTGCTCAAGAGACAGCAGTAAACCACAGTGGAAATCAAATTATATTGCTATGTCCTGTTCCTAAGTACCATCAAAATGTTTTCATATTTCATCACTGAGAGTGTGTACTGCATGTTAACACAGTGGCAGACCGCCACAAGTTAGCACTGTGGATGAGACATAATCATCCACCACTACTGCCCAGGCAGGCAACAGGTTCAGAATATTATAAGGACAAGCCTGTTCCTCCTGTTCAATCTTAAAATACAAAAATTATATCACTTTAACCAAGTTAAAGATCTGCAAACCCCTTCAGTCTTAAACATCTCCTTTATTTCTCTGCTAGTCGAATGGTTTGATTCACAATTATTTAGAAATCAACTTATACTGGATGCTCTAAGGCAGGAGCGTGTCTATAAAGAAAAGCCAAAGGAGAAAGCGGCAAAGGTCTCCCAAAGAATGCTTATCTATATGCAGTGATGGTTGCCTGCTGCCTTACATGACTTTGAAAGAACAAAAAAAATCCTGCTCCCTCCTTTTCATTCCATAGAGGTTTCATTTGTTTTTCAGAGAGGAATGGTGCAGCAGATACTGCTACAACAGCCTGTGACATAGACGTCTAGACCTCTTGCAAGCCCCACAACCTCACAGCCATCCAGCACATAGGTCATAAGGAGAGTCTCTCATATGGGAGGAGCAGATGAAAGCCTTTGACTGCTGATATTTCTTTTTCTTAGTCAGCAGTCAAGGGTTGTGCAAATGGCACAGAGTTTTTATATAGATTACCACTCAGCACATATCCTGTCATCTAGGGTTTATCAACAAATTTATTGAGATCCACCAAGGAGCTTGAAAAGATTCATTCTCCAATAGAAAGCACATTCATATCTAACCAGAAAGGATCACTGGATGTTTCCCATGCCTGTCTCACCATGGACCACAATGATCTCACCGTGTCCTGTGAACAGAGCACAGCCCATAGATCTTCAGACATTTCTCTAAAATCTGTGATGAAATGTATGATGTTTTCTTCAACCTCTCACCAGGTACACTCAGTATGTTTCCATCTGTGGCAGGTGCTGTAGGCACACAGCAGGTATTATATCTGACAGGTAAATTGCCATGCCTTACACAGGTACCATAAAAATGGACAACACTTAAAAAACTAAATATCAATTTTCACATTTGGAAGAGGGATAATCTTTTCTACCAGAATTCTCTTTGGGAAGGACAAAGCTCTCAACAGAGAAAAAAATTAAAAGCTATCAGAGGAAAAGGATGGTTGTGAACAATTAGGTAAATCTCTACTGAGATTGCTCCATATGAAAGGAGCTTTAGAGGTTAAATGGTTTCATTCCAAGAGAAGGCTTAAAGATTAAGCAAAGTTGTATTGTGAAGTGCTTTGGGTAATGGCTTCTTCGCAAACAGAGACTACAATTGCATAACTTGCTGCATGCACACACACAGGTGTGCTTGTCTATGTGTGATGGTTGCCTTTCTGTAACAGAAAAATGATCACATCTGTACATTCAGAATTTTCTCCCAGTTCTTAATCTAAATATTCACCATTGTTGTTACCTTTGTTGCAGCAGATTAGCCTTTGGCAGGTTGCAAACTTGTAAATGAAATGCAAACAATGCAGAATCATGGGAATATCAGCTCTGGGAAACAGACTTACACAAAATCTCTAAAATTAATTGCAAACTTTTTGAGTTACTAGAACTGGGAGGGCTTGTGACAGCTCATTATTGGGTTCTCCTGTTGGACAATGCCCTGGAAGACCATCTAGAGATCTGGCTTCTGCCAGCTTTGCTTTTATATTGGCCAGTATTTCTGCAGTTGGTAACAAAAGTGAATCCTACACTAAATCCAAAATGACCATTCAAGTACGTTTTGGCAGGGCTCAAAGCTCTTTGCAGTAGCCTTAGGAAAAACTAAAAATAAAAAAAAAAGGTCAGATTTTTACAGTTAGTTGAGTATAGTCAGGAGACTCTGAATTTGTTTATGCATTTTAAGGTCTACAAGCTGAACTTCTAAGAATGGAGCTTTCTTTCAAGCTTCATCTCAGACCAAAGACCTTCTCATACGTTTCCAGTCACAAACACTTCAATGTAACTCTAGGGCTAGAAGGCAGTCCTTTTTAAGCAAAGGATCATTCAGGGATACGCCACTGAAACTTTTCTAGGGACTTTATTATATTTTTTTGGCAGACAGAGACAGATCTACAGGACAGATGATGAGATAGGTAAAAAAAAAGCCATTGCCTTTTGTTTAAGGTCTAGATTCAAATATTCATATTGATTATTATTCCAACAGCTGTGCATTGAACCACTTGCTTTCTCAGCACTACATAAAGATTAGACAACTTTGGCTTTTTGAACATGGGAATATTTTAGTAGCCATTTCACATTAGACCCAGAATCAACAATATAGTCTCAAGCCTTTGCATGAATCAGGGCACCTAACATTAAAAGGCAGTAATAGAGCAAAAGAGGGTAGACAACAGCTACAGAGCAATCCAGTCAAATGCCAATGGTGGCAGTAAGATTAAAACACAAAACTTGGAGTAATTCAATAGGCAATAGAAAACAAGTTACCGAACTTGGATTGTAATAATGAGAAGCTGTACACCATCTTGAATGGTGGCCCATTAGAAAACTATGACTGAACAGGTGAAAAAATGAATTATCTGAATATTAATGACAGTCAGATAGAAGTTCTCACTTAAACATCTTTCTATTTTTCAACCACCTATAAAAGAATGTACCAAAAGTAGGAGAAAGCCATTATGATTTTTTGCTACTTTTATAGACATGGAACAAATCAAGAAAATCTCTATGAGAAAATCTCTTAAGATTGACTTGTAAAACTGTCTGCCATTTCAAAACTCAGTGATAGAAGTGTCAGACAAAAGAAGGACACTTAAAGAATATAAAATTACTTAAATGGCTAAAGAAATTGAGTTATGAGGAATATATTAAAGAAAAACATTTATACTTCTGTAGTTAATAAAAAAAGGCTAAGGGGGAACTAAGATTTGATTAACTGTTTTTCAGATCTCAGTGTGCTTCATGTACTACATTACAGAACCACATGGAGCTTATCTGAATATATTCTGATCATTATCAATGCTGCAAAAAACACATCCTTCTGTCAAGAAAAACAATCCCGGCTAGACAGAGAAAAATTATATCAAGCACTACATTCAGCAGTAAAAATAAGATAGAGCATTTATATGATAAGCAGAGAAACGAAGATAATATAAATCCTCCGCTGTTGATTTAATTGAAATCATAGTAAAACTAGCAGGTAATAAAACTTTGCAACATTGAATTAGACTTGTAGATTATTAGATTTTTTTTGTGCTTCAGTATCTATTACATTCATACACACTGTGGTCACTGAGTTCCTATTATACTATGCACTTCTTTCAAAGAATTTCGAGTTCTGTTTGGGATTTGGATTATTTATACATATATTTCTTCACCTTCCAAATTATTAACAACATATAAGGTATGTCCATGTGCTGGGTCTGGTGGGGAAAAGGTTAATTGTTCCCAGGACCTAGCAGGGACACAGGTATTCCATCCCATTTGAGCCATGCTCAGGGGGAGGGGCCTGAGCTAGCCGGGGAGGGGGAGGGACAGGAAGTGACATAAAAGGAGGAAGTCTTGCCCCCAGGGCAGAAGGAGCAGGGAGAGTAGTGTAGTGAGGTGTGCTCTGGGTGCTTCAGCAAGCAGCAGTATCATGATCGCGGTTGTATACTCCTCTGTCTCTGTTATCGTTGTTATTTCCTGTGGCCTTTGCTGTTTTGTTAA
>BJBW01003474.1:0-21500 GCA_004320125.1 Scolopax mira
GTACAAGGTACAGGCCTATGGATGGGCCAAGGCCAACAGGATGAGGTTCAACAAGGCCAAGGGCTGGGTCCTGCACTTGGGTCAAACAAACCCCCTGCAGAGCTACAGGCTGGGGGCAGAGTGGCTGGAGATCTGCCCAGCAGAAAAGGACCTGGGGGTGTTGGTGGACTGTGGGCTGACCAGGAGCCAGCAGTGTGACCAGGTGGCCAAGAAGGCCAACAGCATCCTGGCCTGGATCAGGAACAGCGTGGTGAGTAGGACTTGGGAGGTGATCACCCCACCCCATACCTCAAGGGCTGTGTCCAGTTTTGGGCCCTTCACCACAAGAAAGACATTGAGGGGCTGGAGCGTGTCCAGAGAAGGACAACGGAGCTGGTGAGGGGTCTGGAGAACAAGTCTCTTGAGGAGAAGCTGAGGGAGCTGGGGGTGTTCAGTCTGGAGAAAAGGAGGCTGAGGGGAGATGTTCTTGCTCTAACTCCCTGGAAAGAGGGTGTAGAGAAGCGGGGATTGGTCTCTTCTCCCAAGGAACAGGTGATGGGACAAGAGAAAATGGCCTCAAGTTGTACCAGGGGAGGTTCAAGATTGGACATCAGGAATAATTTTTTACATGGAAAGTAATAAATACTGTTGCATTCCATTTCACATGTATAAATAACTGCTGTCACTAGTAATTTATTAATTATTTTAGAAGAAAAAAATCCAGCAATTCATTTTAAAAAGCCCATCTCACACGAAACATGCCACCAGCTCAGGCACAAGACTTGCTGCCATCTGTGCAGATGGACCCCATGTTTGCTCTCTGCAGTTTTAAGATGTACTTTATATCAAATATAATTCCTTCCTATTACACGACACAGTTGTGTATCGTGCAAGGACAGCAAACAGTAATGACTAGTGGGGAGAAGGGGGAAAACGTTCAAGAAAAACAATCAAACAGCAAGTTTCATGCAGATACACTGAATTCTTAAAAATGCATCCGAGGAAAAATACTCAGGTGTATCTGCTCGGAATGAGAATCAGGAGAAAAGAAATTCCGAGAAAAGATTTAAGGGCTGCAGTGACAAGATCTTGAAGGCTTTAATTCAGAGAGTTAAGTGGAAGCATCCTCTGTTCTCAATATGTAATTTCTCATGATAGTTAGTCAGGCTTGGGAACAGCTCCATTTTGGCTTTCTGCCCAATAATGCCCAGAATCATAAGAAAATCCTATTTAACTTCGGCGTTAAGCGCTCATGACTGCAGAAGGTGGATTTTGTAAACTATCACACTCAGGTGATGTAAGCAGCTGGAAATTCAGTTTTTCAACCCAACACATTCTCCCCTTTCCTTCCTCCTCCGCCAGCCATTTAAGAAGTCAACTTGGAATCAAATCTTTACATGTGAAAACGCCAGAATAGATATATTTATATATATATAAAGCAGAATCAAGAAAGCCTCTCTCTTGGTACATTAAGGGATTAAACAACTCAGTTTTGGGGGTAGGTAAAACTAAAATAGTTTGGCCATAGACTACCGATATAGACAAAAACGACCATTTTTTTTCTTGTCATAAGTTATCACTAATCTTCCAAGGAGGTTTTTATTCTTCTTTGAGGAAGTCTGAGCAGATGATATTTTGGGAATGCATGAGTGGAAGCGATACACCCCTAAGCCCAGTGAAAGTGGGGTGAAAGACAGGGGTTTTAGCAACTTTACTGCCAAAATCAAGCACACAACTGGGAATGTTATCAAAACCCCTCGATTCCTCTGCTATTAAAAGGCAAGGCAAGAGATTCCTTACTGTGAGTTACATGAAAAGGTGATGTCTGTTTATTAAAGAGGGGAAAAAAGGAGAAAAAAAAATAAAAATCACAAGGTGCTGCTGTATCGAGCCCCTGGAGTAATTAGAACTTTTAAAAGCAACACTATCCTGTTCACAGGGTTTGTAAACAGGAGGAGTAAAGCCCCTGCACTGGGGCCTGCTATGGCACTACCTCTCAGCTCTTCAAGGCCATGGAAATAACAGAAGCTCTTCATGCCCTGCAATAAAGCACTAATCCAAAAAAAAAAATTATTTTTTTTTTTTTAAAAAAAAAAAAGTGCTTGTTGTCTCCTTGTAGAGCAGACTCAGCTTGGCACCTCTCCAGCAGCAGCGCTGACACAGCTAACCATCTCCAGCCCCTTGCATACCAACAGTCCAAAGTGTAAGCAAAGAATTAAAAGACACACTACAAATATTTTTAAAAATCCCCTGTAGCTCCCAGGAGGGGCAAGCTGTGTTTTGTGATGACCGTAAGCGACTGGCATGAATGTAAAAAAAAAAAACCTATAAAATGCATACAAAAAACACAGAATGTAAACCAACATCAACGTATGGAAACCCAGTTCTTATGCTTAAAGAACTTTAATGGAATCCCTGGTTATTGTGATTATTTTCTGCTTTGGGGATAATCGAAATTCAGTTTGCAAAGCCATTTAAGAAGTATTACTAATGTAAGATATACACTGCAAAAATGCATAGCTCAAGGACTCAGGCTCAGAGGATGATTAAAATACTGATTTATTTATAGGTCACCAGCTGCTGAAAATCTGATGAAAATCCTTTGTTTTTTTTCCTTAGTGAAAAAAATAAAATCCTCATTTTAAAAAGTAGATGTACCTTTGTCTTTCAGAAACGGCAACACTTCGGAGCTCATAGCTCCATCGCTTCCCTCGTCTTTCATTCCAACCAGTTTATTCAACTCTTTCTCACTTAGGAGAAGCTCAAATGGAGAATGATCAAAAAAAAAAGGAGAATGATCAAAAGACTCACCCATTCCCTGTCTGATGACAAGAAGCAACCCTGCAGGGAGAGTCCAAGCACCTCTCACCACTGGGCTGCAGACACCAACACAAAGCAATTCCTTACTGCAGACCACGTGTGTTTACTGAAGAGGAACATTCCAAGTGTTCATAGAGTTGTAGAATCATTCAGGTTGGAAAAGAACCTTGGGATCACCGAGTCCAACCATCATGTTATAGCTGACTGCATTACATGCCGTGGTACCTTCTTCAACTAGCCAGATAATCCTTTTTAATTAGTCCTTACGGCAGCATTTACAGCAAAGATGTTGGGCATGTTGGAACAGGTCCAGAGGGGGGCCACAAAGATGCTCAGAGGGCTGGAGCACCTCTCCTATGAAGACAGGCTGAGAGAGCTGGGGGTGTTCAGCCTGGAGAAGAGAAGGCTCTGGGGAGACCTTATAACAGCCTTCCAATATCTGAAGGGAGCTCCAGGAGAACTTGGGAGGGACTCTTGGTAGTCTTGTAGTGACAGGACAAGGGGTAATGGTTTTACATTGAAAGAGGGGAGATTTAGATGAAATACCAGAAAGAAATTCTTTGTTGTGAGGGTGGTGAGACTCTGGAACAGGTTGCCCAGAGAAGCTGTGGCTGCCCCATCCCTGGAGGGGTTCAAGGCCAGGCTGGATGGGGCTTTGAGCAACGTGGTCTGGTGGGAGGTGTCCCTGCCCACGGCAGGGGGTTGGAACTTGATGATCTTTAAGGTCCCTTCCAACTCTAACCATTCTGTGATGCTACATCCACAGCTGGGAACAGCGAGATGGAACAACCACGAAGAGAAAGCAGAAATACGCCATTGGGGAAAAAAAAAAAAAGACATTTACTTTTTATCTGTAAAAAGCAGAGGGAAAGCCTTGTGTTGGCAAAGTGCAGTCAGAGAGGGGCTGGATAAGCCTTTCCCATTTGAGCACTGTTCAGCCATAACTCCTTGTGAATTCACGATGCTGGACATGCTGGGAACACGTAACCCTCCCAGCTCTTCACCACGGAGCCTGGTAATCCACAACCCAACAAACACCTTCCAGACCGACCTCTGGTGGCCCTGCAGCCTCACAGCCACACACCACCAAAATGCTGCTGAATGGAGAGATACCCGGGTGCTACAGTAAGATTTAGGGTCCCCTGAGTTTAATAACCAAAGGAGACGCAGCACCAGCATCAACAACCCAATCTGTTCCACAATACACATGCTGATGTGCTTTACACCCAACTTAATTAGCATAATTACCTGAGTCCATCCTGAGTCCATCAGCATAATTACCTGAGTGCAAAATGTACTTCTGTTGTAAAAACAGGTGCATCTGCATATAAGTTATTTTGGTTTTGTGATTTCTCATCTGATTCACTCCTTTGTCCTAAGCCTTGCCCAGATGGTCCAATTAATACCATAAGAAACTGTCTCACGAGGGACAGTGACCTCTTAGCACAAAAGAGACAGAAGAACAGAGGAAATAAACAGTTTTGGGATAAAGAAAAACAGAGGAGCTCACCACTGGACTGGCCCGAGCAGAGCTGGCTCTTGAAGATGCCCGAGATCCTGAACCAAGGTAGCAGCTGTACTCAGAAGGCTGCAGCAGGTAAACCAAGGAGAGGAAGCAGAGAAAAGAGAAAAGCATTAGAATTGGGCAGGGAAGCAAGAGAGGATTTTAGAGCATGAGATCTGAAGGCACTTACAAAAACGGTTACACGCAGCTGGACAAAGGAATAGCAGCGAAAGTCAGAGAAAAGACACCTCAACTGTTCATTCAGGCAAGCAGTGATTCCAGCAGAGCTTTGACTCAATTCAATAGTTTATATATTTATATAGAATAAGCTACCATTCACAAAGAAACAGCTCTCAGTCTCCATACAACAGGTTCTGAGGTTCTCTGGTGAGCCTTCTTCCCATGTTTCCAACATGGTGCACCTAGAAAATGAATTCATGCTCCACCAGCCAAAGCAAGGAACATCCATCCACGTTATGATTAAAACAAAAACCATCTCAGAGACAGAGAACCTCTCTTGCCTCTTCCAGCTCCTACAGTCCTCATCTCCTGCCAAAGCAAGTATTTTGGTCTTTCTTAAAAGCAACCATCTAAGCAGAGGTGCAGAACAGGCGTTTTATTTCCAGAGGTTATCATGGAGTGGAAGTAGAAAAAAGGAAACATAAGTTTAGAGTGTCAGGGCAGAGTTAAAACTTATTCTGGAAATGCCTTTTAGAATTATTCCTTCTATTTTCATAGATTTCAGAGCAGCAGCTTCACGCTCAAGCTTGTATACTTTCTGGAAAGACACGTAAGCATCTATAAAAAGGGAGGTTTTGACACATTCATAACAGGGAGGAATTAAACTCCAGGTTTACCTGACATGGTATTTTTCCTGTTGCTACCACCTCAAGGCCACCAAAGAAGGCAGCCTGTGGGAAGAGGCCTTGCAGCCCATCAAATCTCTGCTGCAGAACCTGGTACCCAGGAACAAGCAGGAGGAACTGCTCTTCTCAGCAGCTCAGACTGTGCTGCTGCTGACTGATACAAGTTTATTTTATAGATTATTATTAAGACTGTTTCTCAGATGTAAAAACACTCAAGTCTGAAGACTTCTCCTAGTTTTGAGATCCACATATTCTGTTTTGTTGGGTTTTGTTTTGGTTTTTTCATTTTTTTGGGAAGGTTTCTTGCATTAAGTTACCTGGATTCTTCAGCTACAGAGCAGCCAGGTCTTCATCAAGCTACTGTTGGGCTGTTTTAGCATCATTAATCATGCAAACAAACTGGCATAGGATTAAACGGAAATCAAGCTTACAGTGCTAATAAATGATAAGAGGGTAAGCTGGAAATAACCTCAGCTACACTACAACCACAGAGCATTACCTTCCGAGCTACACAGCCCTTAGCAAGCCCCTAAAGCAGGGGAGACAGTGACCAAGCTGTGTCCTGGGATGCCCTACATGAAGTGACATTGGCTTCGTGCACCTCAACTCCTGAGCTTCATTTCAGACAGGGGAACATGCAAAATTTAGAACTTGCAAACTGGGTGCAGTCACAGCCACTTGAAGTTCTAAATGAAAAGCAAAAAGCACTCTAGGAGATATTTACATTTTGTTTTTTTCATTCAGTAGTTCTAGCAGAGAAGCCTTGTGGCATCGCTGGTGTTTCATGTTTAACATACGAAGGGTATAGAATAAACTTGAAACACATGTTGAGGAGGAAGTATTAAATACTGATGAATCTCATATTAATGTTTCACAGGACCTACTTATTCCATAGTTGCTCTCTGCATTGCAGGGCAGAGTATGGGAGCAAGTGCCACTTGTTCAGCTGAGACCAAGCAAGGCCAGTTCCAGCCTGGCCCCATGCGTTCACCCAAAAAGCCATTCTTTTGGGGACAGCCACCCAAATGGCACACCCTCTACATGTTAAAAGTGCTACCAGGCTCAGAGATGTCAAAATAACCACAGATAACTCAGGAACGGTGACAAGGCCATTCCCTTTGAGGCAAAAAACCCCTCACACTTCAACTCCCTCATTACTCCAGGCCACTGGGCAACAGGAACTGGGAAGGCTGGGCTACACGCAGGCTTCCCAGTTCCTGTGGCACAGGGTGGGGTGGGATGGAGGACGGGGAACGAGCATCAACGAAAGGCATTTGGGCTCAGAGTCCACTGTAAATGCCTCCTCCCAAGAGAAGAAATGTTATCTTCTGGACCTCTGAGAGACTTATCTCCAACAGAGACACCCCATACAAGCAAAAGGGCTACAACCAGCTCGGCCCAGCCTCACGGGCAAGTTCAAGGATTTGCAGGTAGTCCTAACAGGCAAGTATGGATGATTCTTCCAAGGCAGCCAAATGAAAACAAGGCACAAACAGGAAACAAAAAAGCAATCTGAAGCTTAACATCAGCAGCACCAAGATGCACAGCCCAACCAGCGACTCAGCGTGACTGCAGGGGGATCCCCCTTTAAAGACCAACAAGCACTTAGGAAGCATGTAAAGCCTCTCTTTTTTTGAAAGGAAAGCATTTATATTATCATTCCTTATATTGTCTCCCCTCCCAAAAGTGACAGAGCCCTTCACTCACAGGAGTATGTGTGTTGAAAACCTTGTCACAAGCTGCCTGGGAATTGATTTTATTGATTTATCAGAAAGCCCTGGTTTATTCTTAGTTTTTGAAGGAATAATTAAATCTCAGTGATTTAAGGGACTTTATATATTGTCTTTCCAAGGTGTTTTATGTGCAAACTAAGTGCAAGGTAGAGCTGAATTCCCCTTGCTGTAGGAGAGGACTCTCTTGGTGGTGGCCAAAGCTGATCTGCCCGAGACCAGGCGTTATAACAGCAGATAAATCACCACTTATTATTTCACAGAAACTGTGCTCGTCCTTTTGCCTCCAGGGCCAGGCTGGGAATCTCACCCAGTCCATCTTAAAGGCTCCTCAGCCCCGAAAAGGCTGCGTCCTGGTACACACAGGTGACTTGGGGGACAGAGACAAGACAAGAAGGAAACGCAGAAAAACATCTTACAGCACGAGAACTAGAGGCACTATATCGACGGCTCCCGCTGCAAACGCTCTCGTCATACACAGACGCCTACAATTAAAAGACAGAGTCAGAACAGGACCCACAGACCTGGCTTCTCATTGCAATTCTGGAGCCAAGTCACGAGGTGCAGGGAGAAAGACATCAGGGAACAAGCAGAATGTGCAAGGGAAGGGACACATCTCCTCTACACAACCTCAAGCAACATGCAAAGGGAAGATCTAATACAACCTGAAGTCAAGTGAGCTGGCAAACGCCAGGAGGGACGTGCAGAATCCAGCATCCAACCCCCACCCCCCCTCTCAAGTCCATCACATGGTCATGCACTTCTAACCTTCCTCCCAAACACCACTTCAACAGGTTATGCTGCCTCCCAACAACACGGCGACATCAATTCCAAAGTTGTTCAACTTCTCTTTCGGGTGATGGCAAAATATTGGGGTAAAAAAGTGCCCACGCTTAAGCCTGATAAGTTTCGCTTACTGGCCAGTTTACCAAATTAATTAAAAAGGAAGAAGATGCATATTATAGAATGGTTTGGGTTGGAAGGGACCTTAAAGATCATTGAGTTCCAATCCCCCTGCCATGGGCAGGGACACCTCCCACCACACCACGTTGCTAAAGATGATAAGATATAATCTATAAAGATCTATAAAGATAAAAATCTATATAGATATTCTAAGACTCTGCCTCCACTTCAGCATATAAATGTCTGGCTCAGGAAACACAGGAAACAACCTTTAAAAGCACCGAGAATAAAATTTGAGAAAAGCTCATTTTAAAGGTTAAAGAAGAAGTGGAAATTGGCTATGAAATTTTTTTCGACAGGGTTTTTTCAGCTGTTTCACAACCAGAAAGAATTGATGTTGCCTCTCTCTGGCCCACTCCTGCACGTTGTAGCTAACACACCAAAACCAAGACAACTGTCTCCATCCAGAGAGAAACCCCATGAGCACAGCTCTGGTGGGAATAACAGGAAGGATCAGCAAACCCAGGGCTGTACAAAGAGCATTGCACACGTGCATTCAGGTGAATCAGACGCTGGAGAGTGAAATAAATGGACCCAAAGGGGAACTACAAAGAGGTAAGAGACAACATGTGCATGGCTGAAGGTGAGTGGCTTCAATATTTGTGTTTAGAGCATTAGTACAACAAACCCTGTAACTTCTGGCTGGCAGGGCATCGCTGTACAGCAAGGAGGGCTGAGGAAGACAAGCACAAAACTTTTTTTTTTTGGCACAGAAAATGAAACACAAAAAGAGGCGCCTACAGCAGAATGAACCATCTCGATAAGAGATTAGGATCATAAACTACAACACGAAGGAAACCCAATATAGAGAATATTAGTCATCCGTGCCATAAAAGCATTAAATCTCAGTTCCCAAAGACTAAGAACACAAAGCAGACATGTGCATTTCCTACAGGAAGGGAGGGCACGACAGCACGCAAAAGCAAACCAGCATAATTTAATTTTAGGTTGTTAAGTTGTTATTGTCTTGCACACGCTTGTGTATAGCAGCCAAAAAGGGTGTTTCTCCTCACTTTAACCAAAGCCAGAAAAAGAACCACACACAAGAACCAGAAGTGTTTTAAAATCGCCATTTTAAGCGTTCCACACAGCAGTATTAGCATCTGTTATTTCATTATTAAACAAAAACGCAGAGAAAAACCCAACTAATTCAGGATGAAACGAGGAGTATTTAAAGTCAGAGCACCATAAACCACTTTGTTTCACTGTCAGTCACCACCACTCCCAAAATGCAGGGGTTAAATTCAGAGAGCACACGCTGTGGCCGGCACCATGAGGCGGAGGAGATGCTCCAGCAGTGCTCCCCAACTCCCAACCCAGCAGCCAACCTGCTGCTGCCATGTCACCCCCACTCATCTGCAGGTCCCCATCAGATGGTGATGTCCTCTGGGTGCAGGAGGACATCACCACTGGGTGATGTCCTCCTGCTGCAGACCACTGCTCGAGCACTGCTTCGCTGGCTGGGCTCTGCCACAGAGGACAATCCAACCTCTTGGCTTATTTTGAAGCTTCAGTGACTTTTTTTTTTTTTTTACTTCTAGCAGCCTGCAAATTACTTGTTTGCAATTTTATTTTAAGCAGACTGGGTTGTCTTGCTGTTTTAAGATCGCCATTTAAGATCGACAAAGTCAGCAGAGAGTTGCCTCGAACAGAATAGAGACCTTCATTTAATTAAGATTTCCCTTATTTTTCCAGACCAACTGAGGCCAAAAGCAAACAAAATAACTGTAGGAAAGGGAGGAGCAGCAAAGGAAAACTAATTGTGCTCATTTTAAAAGAGCTTTCCATTACTCACTCCATTCTTAAAAGGTCTGGTTTGCTTTTTTTTTTTTAAAGTTTCACTAAAAAAGAGCTACGGAGGCTCTTGAGAACTGGTCCAAATTCATTCCTAAGCACAAGAGGTTGTATTATCCAAATGAAGTCAGAACAAGTCCAGGCCAGGTAAAGCCAGAGGGCAACAGACCCAGTTTCCATTTTGGGAAGGAGGCTGCGATGTGGAAGCGTAGCCGCTGTTGTGAAGACCCAGATCAGAGTAGTAGGAAGCCTGCATTAATAACAAACAAACACACAAAAAAAACAAACCAAAAACCAAAAAACACCAACCCTTGATAACTCAGCTTTGTAACATGAAGGACTTTCTAAATTCCTTTAAATGGGAGGCAAAAAGTAAATTCAGTGATTACAAATAGCCAGGAGTCAAAGTGGCCACAGATGCAAAAAGAAGAGAGAGAACAGCATTTAGGAAACTGCATTAAAGACATGAGAATGTGTGAAAATTCTGGGCCCTTACCTTTGTAAGGTAGAGATTTTTTTTAATAAACCAAAGCCCCTTCCCTCCATCCCTACAGCATCTAATGCACAAAATACCCATTTGGTTAATTTTCCACTGAAAAGGCTTTAAACCCTGACATTTCTCTCCTCCCTTCTCACTGCTGTGACCCAACGGGACGTGGGTGAGGAGGTGGTTTCTACTGGGCTTGGGAGATGGACCACATTTCCAAACACCTGCAAATCCTGAAATTTCATCCTAACCCTAGTTAAACGAAGCTGTTTTTATCAACTTACCTAAACCAGAACAGACATCTGTTTTACCAGATGCTGAAAGGGTTAGTTTCCAGGCTCAAACTCAGAGTAAATGTCTGCCTGGCAGCTTCATACCTAAAAACCCAGACTCCTGCCTTAAAGGATTTATTAATTTTCACATGCAGACAACAGATTGCCCACTGCCCCTCAAGCACTGGAACAACATATTGGTCAGAGAGCAGGTCCCCAGCTGCAGGAATTCTTGAGGAGTCTATGCCCTGTAAGCTAAACCCATGGAAGATGCTGGAGGAGGCATCAGGACCTTCTTTTCTGCAGATTCCTACCTAAAATCTAGCGCCAACCTCACGCTTTTGGTCCACCTATTTGAGTTTTCCCAAGAAGTGGGGGGAGATCTTAATTAATTCAACTCCAAATTACCTAGGGTGACATACACCCCACCTCTGTTTGTCCCTCCTGGCAGCTCCACTGGGAGCAGAGGATGCCAGCTCAGCTTTTTCTGCTGCCGTGGCATTATCTGTGAGAATTTCTGAAGCATTTAACAAATGCTTCGACTTAACGAAGCACACGGGGCTCGCCAGGGTGAGGGAAGGCTGAGAGCAGTAGGATATTTATAATATTGAGTGGAACTCAGCATTTTGGCTTCCCAAACCCTCTCTAGAAACAAGCAACGATATATGATGAACAACTTCCTTGTTTTCAGGAAAACATCAGCCTAAAATCCCATCTGAAAGGTGATAAAGCAGTCGCTCTGCCAGGCCAGGGACAGAGGCAGCCCCGAGAGGGAGTCCCAAGCCACCCCATGAAGGTGTGCTTGGGAGCCAGGGGGCAGGGGCAAGAGAGGAAACGCTACCCCCCCCACATCCCAACCCTGGTGAGATGACTCCTGATCCCAGCCCTGCAATAATACACACGTTGCAAAGGTATTTGCAGAGCTGCCGAGGCACCGTTTCGTAGAATTGCCCAGGTTGGAAGGGCCCTTTCACATCATCAAGTCCAACCATCAACCCAACTCTGACAAACACCATCACTAACTCACCCGCATCGCTGAGCACCATGTCAACCCACCTTCTGAATCCCTCCAGGGATGGTGCCTCAACCACCTCCCTCAGCAGCCCATTCCAAGGCTTAAGAACCCTTTCTGTGTAAAAAATTGTTCCTAATATCCAGCCTGAACCTCCCCTGGTGCAACTTGAGGCCATTTCCTCTTGTCCCATCACCTGTTCCTTGGGAGAAGAGACCAATCCCCGCTTCTCTACACCCTCCTTCCAGGGAGTTAGAGCAAGAACATCTCCCCTCAGCCTCCTTTTCTCCAGACTGAACACCCCCAGCTCCTTCAGCTTCTCCTCAAGAGACTTGTGCTCCAGACCCCTCACCAGCTCCATTGCCCTTCTCTGGACCCGCTCCAGCCCCTTAATGTCTTTTTTGTGGTGAGGGGCCCATAACTGGACACAGCCCTCAAGGTGGGAACTCACCAGCGCCCAGTACGGGGGGGGACCATCACCTACTCACCACGCTGTTCCTGATCCAAGCCAGGATGCTGTTGGCCTTCTTGGCCACCTGGGCACACTGCTGGCTCATGTTCAGCCCAGCCAACCAACACCCCCAGGTCCTTTTCTGCTGGGCAGATCTCCAGCCATTCTTCCCCAAGCCTGTAGCGGGCTGGTGCGACCCAAGTGCAGGACCCAGCCCTTGGCCTTGTTGAACCTCATCCCATTGGCCTCAGCCCATCCATCCAGCCTGCCCAGATCTCTCTGCAAAGCCTTTCTACTCAAGGAGGAATGGTTCTTCTGAAAGGCCTCCACGCATCTCCCTTTTTGGCTATACTCTAGAGCTCTCCTCTCTTATCAGCAGTGTCATTGCTGACCTGAAGAACTCTGTCTCTTCTGAGGTTTTCACTGTCACTTTCACCATCTTTATGGGTAGGTTTGGGGTTTTTGAAGAGAGTATCCCCTAAAGGTGAACGCCAGCCAGGCCATCATCAACTGGCTTGGTGTTTCAGCTCTTCTAAGTCACCCCCAAACTCTCACCCTCCTTCTGAATAACTTCTAAATAAACTTCCATGCTACAAACGCCAAAACCTAAATGATTTGAGATTATTTAAATGGGAGCCAAACAACTTCTTTTCTCTAGATGACTTCCTTACAGATATTTTGCTCCTTCTTACAGTACTTACAGCTCTGGAACATGTCAGGAAGGAATAAGAATGTAATTTGTCAGAGGCAGTACATAATAAAGTTCCTTGAACTTGTCCAACAGTTCAGCAAGAATTCCAGTGACCGGACACACCGTTTTCTTAATGGTTTAAGCAACAGTATTTCATTTTTCTCTTATTCAAGCTAAATGCGTAAAACCATAGGGAAGCAAAAAGTTAAAATGGACATAAAATATAAGGTCCCATTTCATTATTTCAACAAGCACCTGCTTAAGTTCACTCTTAAAAACTCACTGACATTTACCTGATGTTCAGCACGTCTTGCTCTAACACTTAGCTAAATGGAGTCTTAAAAGTAGTTTATTTTTCCCCTAAACATAGAGCTTTAGTCTACATACCTTTACATTTCTCTACAAGTCTTGGCATAAAGATCAACAGGCTCTGAGCTTTTGTCTGGCTTTGTTAAGATAAAGGCAAGGAAAAAAAAAAAACAAACCCAAACAGTCCCCATCCCTACCTCCCAGAGAGGATCTGTTTGAGACAATACCTTTAAATGATTAGCTCAAACCCCAATATTTAACAAAGTAGGACAATTAATTCCTATAATTGACATAGAACACTTGTGCTGGAACAGAAGGGAACATTGTGACCCACATACACACAATGGAGTTAATAATTAAGCTTTTTTGACAAGAACTTTTCTAGAAATGAAAGTACATCAATGGTAAGTAGCTCAGTAGTAACCCTTGCGCTGGCTGTTCACCTCCGGGAGGGGTTTCCAAAAATCCTAGGAGACAGTTTATAACAGAAAAAAAAAAAAAAAGACAACAGAAGCAAACAAGAACTAACATTTAGTTAAGCAAACTTCAAATAAAAGACATACATTTGGGGAAAACGTTACGTATGCAAATCTCAAGCCCCAGGCTAAAAATCTGTGAATTTCTGGAGCACAACAGCACAGATTTGCACAGGTTGGAAAACCATCGTTCTGTTGTCCAGCACAAGGAAATCCTCCGTGCCAGGTGACACCAAACTACTTCTTGTCACAATTTAGCTTTCACCCAATTTGGTTTACAAGTTAAGCAGCTCTGGCTGCCAAGCTCTACTTGTAACAAATGCAAGAACTTCCCTTCCCACTCATGGCCTAATTTTTTTTTATTTTTTTTCTTTTAAAGACAGACTATTGCTGCACCCCCACGTCTGACAAACTGCAAAACCTACAACACGCAAGACAGGAAAAACCTGCTTTACCACAGAAAAGAATTTCCTAATTAGCTGTAAGCCTATTAAGTAGAGCAATAGATTTTAGAGCAATATAAATCATCTACTAACCCTGCTAGATTTTCTACTCTGGGATGATCCATACACGTCTTCCTCGTAACCATTGGTCTGTTATGGAAGGAAAGGACAAAGAAAAAAAAAGGGGAGAAAAAAAATCTTGACACAGACCCAAAAGGGAATTTTTAGCAAAAGTCATCACTTTGGAAAAGCAAAGGCAGAGACAGAACTTTTCAAAGGAACAGGATTAGGTCTTAATTTCAAACACGAGGACATGAACATTTGTGTGTCTGTCAGTATCTGTAAATCAGCCAGAAATGTCAAGGATACTCCTGCTCTCCTGCTTGCCTTTTCTGACCCTCCCTTTTTTTTTTTTTTTAAAGAAACATTTTTGCTTCCCCTATTATTACTGCACTGTAGCACTTGTCTCTTCAAACACTCTGTGAAGGGAACAGAGGACAAAAAGGGGACATTGGGGACGAGAGACTACAATAAAATAAATTTATCCCCGTGGCTATTTATACTTCTGGCAAGTAAACAATTAAAAAGCAGCAAATTCTAGAAAAAAAAAAACCTTAATTTGAAGTTTATATTTGAGAAATTCTGTTTAGTAAACGTGCAACGCTGTATGAAATATCTTCTTTTTAGCTTTCCCCACTTATATCACAATTAAACCCAGGCAGTGACCATCTGCCACATTTCGGCTGGCAGCCCAAAGACGAATCAGAGACTGCAGTGGGTTCAGCTTTTCTCCATCCTTGGTATTTAGATGTTTTCTCTCAGAGGAGAAAACACAAAGAGGTTCAGAAGCAGCATTTTGCAAGCAGGAGAGATGCTTCAAAGTCCCTACGGCAGCAGGGCCAGGAATAAAATAAAACCATCACCACGGTGAGGTTTTTAGGCTGGAAACACGATGTTGGAGAAGAGAGGATGGACCCCAAAGTGACCTCAACTGATACTATCAAAGACTCAAATGTCTCACGCAATTCTATATTCTGGCATCACTTCACGACGAGGCCTGAAATTCTGAAAATGAGGAAGCACTCTGTGCATTTGCAGTGGGGATTTTTAGGGGAAATTTAATTAGAATATCTATTCAAACTAAGTTTTTTAAAACCCAAGTTTTAATGCGCTCCAGAAACGAAAATCCACTAAACCCAATCTGAATCAATTTCCAAACAATATACTTATCATATACTATACAGTAGCTTCCATGAAAAATTAAACAAATTAATAGAAACCAGTTTAGACCCAAACTGGTAAAGCAGCTTCTGGGAAAAGCTTAAGATTCTCTACTGAAACACAATTATTATCACCACAAAAGGAGGGCCAACATCCAGGAAGAGCTGATTTTAAATGCTGCTAACACAGCCTTCTCACACAGCTTGGCTTCTTTCCTGTTTTCACTTGTTTGGGGTTTTTTTGGTTGGTTGGTTGGGGTTTTTTTTTCAGCCTCCTTGAATTTCTCTAACGCTTTCCCGAAGAGCGATTAAAAACGACCTTCAGCAACTGAACCTCTCAACAGCCCTGTGCAGACCAACTCCCTTCACTGCCCTTTTCATTCCTACACTGAAGAAGTATTAAATTTGCCTTTTTCCAGCAATGTAACATTGACTAAATGTAACCTCCAATCATTATCTGAACCGTTCCTACGCAGAATCCTTTACTTTGTAATAGCGTATTTCATTCCCCCCCCCCTCCAAAGTGTGGTATTCCTCATTTATTTTTACTGTAATTCAGTTTTGACAAGTTGTCTCCTATTCATCATCAATATTTTTATTCTAACCTCATGAGAAACAGCCTTCAATGCCTTTAATTAAGAGAGCTATGCAACGCAGACCCCTGGAGAACTGGTTTCTCCTTAGAAAAAAGATGATGCTTGGATGGGAATAGACCAGCTGAGATCCTTTCCAGCTGCCTCATTCTCCAACACCTATTTTTCAACTAACTGTGCATTTCTTCTATAAGAACTAAACCCTGCCCAAGGTTTCACCTAATGTCATGCAGAGACCCACCAAGAGCCTTAAAGCCAAGTTATAGTCACGTCTAATGCTTTTCCTATATGCCCTTAAATAATTACCCTGCTTAGGGAAGTTATGTTGAATTGAGATGATTCGTTTTCCACACATCCAGGTTAACTGCTTATCGCTTTATATTTCAAGTATTTCTAAGTGTGTTTGTTTAATTTGCCCTGAGTATCTTTCAGAATTCACACTGAAGCCCCAGGGCTCGGGTCATTTCCCTTGTCACCATGACAGATTCCGTCCAGAAACCTTTCCAGCACGTTACTTTTGAAGGCAAATACTCCAGAAAACTCTTGAAGGACCAATTCTGATCAATTTTATCAGATCTCATTGACCTTTGTTCCATGTCATGATACCATGCTAAGTATCTGATCGTAACCTTCACAAAAACTAGAGCAAATAAAATTGCATACTGGGGAGGCTAAAATATTCTGATTTTACTTGTTCTCCTTTCATGTGCAATTGGCCCTATTCTTTCCTGTATTTTCCTCTTTGCTTTTAATGGATGCAGAAAACTTTCTCCCTGCCATTATGTCCGCTTATACTTGTAATATTTATTACTTTACACTGTGGCTAATGCTACTCCTTCGGGCTTTTCTCAATCCCACATCCAACTTCCACTTCCCAGAAAATTCTCTGCCAATTCCCAGTGAACTGAAGAAGCCAAAATCTCTTTTAGCCACCGGTAGCCTTCCTTCTGCAGCAGCAGCACACTGCTTTGCCCTCTCTCGTGTCATCTTCCCCCTCCCTGTAATTGCTCCCCATGAGATTCACTTAAAATCCCAGCTGTGTGGAGAGCACATCACCCCTTTACCTTTCATCCAGGTCTGGCTTTGCAGTGCTTTAAGCAGTGCCCTATTTTTACAGGTGCCAGTAAGGCATTGATACTACAGAGAGAAGTATGAAAGATGCAGCCTTTACTATATACATATATACTTATATCTATATCTACCAGTGTTACCTTTTTCTGGGTAATGGTAAAGCTCAAGTTAGGTTTTGAGTATCCTTGACATCAGGTGGGTGAGCTCTTACAGCCAAGACATTTGCACATCTTCATCCTATTGCAGTGGTTTTACAGGCCAAAAAAAAAAAAGAAATTGCTGCGAGACGCTCAAGATACATACTGCTTTGGAGTAGTTCTTCTTTTTGGTCCTCTCATTCTCTAATCCAGCCTGCAGTGAGATTAAGAACTCAGGATGAAAAGGTCAATAATTAGGGGGCACCCGTCCGTAGCCAGGCATGCATATCAACATGCAAAAGCATCACTTCCATTAGTTCCATTAGTTCTCGCTCTGAGCAACACGCCTCAGTAAGCACACATGGAAAAAAAAAATAAAAAAATCAAATCTCAAAGTCAAACGACTGGTTATTAAAGGATATTGTTAAAAGTGATGATGGTGCTGTTAAATTTAGTGGCCACAGTAAAAAAATCACTCCTGCTCGCTGGGTTGTCGATGAAAAGAGCCACCAGCTGTCTATACTCACTACGTCGATACATCCCTCCAAAAATCCAAGTGTGTTTCAACTATTTCTGTATATAGGGCACTCGCAAATAGATTTATCACATCCCCATGTTGAAACAGCACGGGAAACACAGGAGAGTGAAAAAAATAACAGTCTACTGTAAACCTGCTCTCCGCAGGTTGCCTTCTGCAGAAAACACCTCTCTCTCTTTCTGAGACACCTCTATTTCAGCTGAGGAATTTTGTTTTTAACTGTGCCTGAAGTCCCAAACCTCATTCTCCCTTCCCTGCCCTTTCGCAGGAGTCCAAGAGTCAGCTTTATCTCCGTGTGTTCAATGCAAATACGTGCTCTGGGCCTATTATTCGAGTTTGATTTTATCCTCCCAAAGAAAAAGGCAGCAGCTTGAAACACAAGAGGCAGCGTATTTGTCCTGTCGCCTTTCCTAGATCTATTCAGAGTGAGTTTGTGAGAGTTTTATTCCTTGCCAACTTTACCCTAAAATAAAACCAGACACGCAGTCTCATCCGTTCTTTGAGGAGGTAAAAGAGAAAGGCTGTCACAGGAAGGAAAAGCTCTTCTGCTCTGTGCTGTGGGAGCTACTGAACTAAACCTAGCTTAGATCTCTCTAAAGGTTCCTCAGTTTCCATCTGAACTGCACCAGAGCAGCAGGTGAGGGAAGCATCAGAGGCCACGGACCACCCCAGCATCATTTTAGATCAGCCCTGATCTCAGATCAGCTGTCACAACTGATGTTAGTCTCTTCTTCGTGATTAGTTTTTAAACACACACTGCAACTCTGCAACCCAGTCTCACCACTGGGCAGGAGCCGGCGTATTCCAAGTGAGACTGGAAAGGCAGGAGAGGGAAGAAAAATCAGAATGCGAAGGAAAACACTGAAGCCTTCGGTTATGGCAATCCCCCAAAACAAAAGAAACCAACCAAATAACAACAACAAACACAACAGGCAGAGAGATGTAAATCCCAACTGAAGAATTTGACAACGCGGGTCCTGTCGCACAAAGTTGTGAGATTTGGAGCAAAGAAAAGAAAGAAAAAGCACAGACTCCATCATGAGCAATTGATAGCCCAGAAATGTTTCATGCTGGATGATCTCAGACTAGAGTGAGCCAGCTGAGATGTGAGAAAATGAGGACACTCGCAGTGGAAGAGAGACTGAAAAGATGCTCCAGTGTCTCTAACACCGGACGATGTTCAGGATGAGCCACAGAAAAGCTATTAAAGATGCCCCTTCGTCCCAGCTGGAGGGGCAGGAGGCTGAGATGTCCTCAAGCTCACCTTCTATCAACACAGTGGGCCACTGTTTACAGCAAAGTCCCAGCTGTGGAACTTAAATCAATTTGCCACCCTGGTCTAATCAGCACCTCAGGTGGTTTTGCAAGCCATATCGATGGTTGTTCTGCCAGAAGCATCCAAGCTACCTCCCCCAAAAGCTACCTCAGCAGATCTCTGGTGCCTGAAGTTCAGATATCCGCTTAGAAAACATTCCAGGAGAAAATCCAAAAAACTCACCCGGATTAGGTGGGTGGATAAAATTTTAGCATGAAGCAAGGTTCTGGTATTGGCTCACTTCATTGACAAAATTCCTGTACGTAAAAGGAGCATCGCTTCAAAGAGCAAGCCCTAAGGCTGTCAACCCCTCACAGAGCCTGAACCCCAAAGATGTGAGATTTATTTTCTCATAGACCAATTACAACAGCATCCCACAACCATGGAAAAATATACCAAAAAAAAAAAAAAGAAAAAAAAAAAAGAGTACACAGAGTTATCTGATGTTTTATAAACTCTTGGTGGACACAAGGTAACGGGTTTTAGTGTTTTCTTCATGCTAAAATAGGTCAGAAACCAACCTGTGAATTCTAGTCCTCGGAGATAACTTTTGTTTGGTGATGGTTCAGGGGTTTTTTTGGTTTGTTTTGAACACACGGCAACAGCTGAACCTTCACAAATCCTCAAAGACAGTGGGCAAACGACTAAAATCATCTACTGTAAATCCACGGTAGGAAAATAATCAACGGTCAAGCCATCGCGAGTAAAGCAACGACAAGATTTACAAGGGCAAAACAGTGAACTTTGCAGGTTTTCTTTCTTACTTTCTTCTCCAAGCCTGGTGACACTCGGATCAGGGAAGGAAGCTCTGTCAAAACCCTCTTCCTGTGCGTGCCCAAGTGTCAGCTGCACAAGAACATTCACCCAGTGCTACCTTATGAGGGAGGGAGCCTGTGCAACATCACTAGAAATACCAGGGGGAAAAGTTCCTCCTGTCAGAAAAGGAGATTCTTTGCAGAAGCAGGAGGTATTTATGGGCCATCCAGCTGGAGAGCGTTGTTCACCAGGCCAGCAGTGGTTATCGCAGCCTGAAAGGCCTGCTGGCAGCCCAGAGACTGGGTGTTTTGGGGTAAAAACAAGTCAGAAAAGCTGCTTCTCCAGAAATGGCGGGGAAACAGACTGGAAGGCTTCTGTTATTTAAAGATATAACAGTAAAATGCAAGGATCACATTACAAAACCACACCAAGAGGAGTCAGCAGTGGATTTCCATGGAAAAAAAAAAAAAAAAAAAAAAAGGTATTTCAGATGAACAGGGCTCTTGCTATAAATAAGTGCATCTTGCCAAATAAAGGGGCACAGAGTTATAGCCACGGTAAAACCACCTATTTGTATCAAAATCACCTCCTAAATAGAAAGAATTGATGTTTCAACTGACCTAGAAATTTTTTTTTCCCCCCTCCAAAAAAAAAAAACCACCTTTCATAAACATGCTCAAGTTTAAGTAAAATAAACACTGGTTTTCAAGTTCAGCTGTGAAGATAAACTTTGCTTCGCTGAATCTTTGGAGCTTTAAGGCATCTTCGAGCTTGGGAAAGCAATGATTTAAATTTGCAGTCTTAAAGATTTTAACAGCATTTTGTAAGTAGTAGTAAGTATTCCACTAAAAAAAGGAGCAAGGCAACTCAGTTTTACTCAGACTCAATTTTAACATCTTACACTACCTTACAGTGAATTCTGTTAAGAATCATTGAGCTCTGTAGCAGGATTCTTTTTATTATTTTTATTTTTTCTCTCCTTCATTTTCCAGAACTCTTCTAGAGGCATACGAGGTGTTTCACTCAATTCTGTTCTTTGGGGGATACTTTTTCAGGAAAACAAAAAAGTTAACTTTAGCCTAGATAATTATTAGCAAGCTTTTTAAGGAGGGGAAGAAAAATAATAAAATTAGGACATGAAATCTCCAAAGAAGACAGAAACTGAGGATTATAAATTAAGGTCTTGCTATGAACGATACAGGTCTTGATTGTTCTATAGAAACAGAACTGATGATCCAGCTTCACCACGTAAGTTAGGAACGACATCAGTAGAAGAACAAACAAACTGTTGTTTGGTTTTTTGCCCTCAAACACAAAATGACTCCATCACATAAACTAGGTGGCAGCTGATTCAAGTTGAGAGCTTCCTCCAAGGGGCTGCTGGAGATGGTTTCAGTTTTGTGGTTCACTGAAAGCTTCTCCCCGTAGGTCTCGGAAGGTCTCATCTTCTGAAGACTTACCAACACATAAAAGCTGAGACAGCAGCTTTCCCTGATGACAACTCAACTGCTTAAACTACCTCCACCATCACAAGAGCTGATTATGTCTGCGCTAGAAGGGAGTTAAGAGTTGTCCACGTGAGTATGATCTGGACAAATACTGTACTGGGTATTTTGAGAGAAAGCTTTTTGAACTTGTTCTGCAGGTTGGTCCTGCTGCATCGGAGCACTCTGCCCCTCCACAAAGCTCAGGTCTGCAGACCAATTTCAAACATCTCTAAAGCAGTTTTGAGGAGAGCATCCACCTGCAATTCTAAAGCACGAAAGATTTATTTCTACTGATAATTTGCTTTTGGCTTCCTGAGCTCATGAAACATCAATTGTGGAGTAAGAGAACACTTCCTCTTCCCAAATTCTTGGTATCAGTGACGAAGCAGGGGAGCTTACAGTGAGCATATAAGAAATAGCTGTGCATACCACTGTTTTGGCTGAGTGCTTCCTGCAACAGTAGGAAGCACAACAACGCTCTGTTTGTCTGTTGAGGGGAGACCTTATCAATGCTGACAAGGATCTAAAGGGGGGGTTGAAGGAGGACGGAGCTGGACTCTTTCCAGTGGTTCCCAGTGACAGGACG